>CM043316.1:61040572-61573072 GCA_023736055.1 Quercus glauca
TGAATGGATTACTAGAGGAATTGTCAGAAGTAAATGAAGCTGTCCATATGTAGACTGGTTGTACTTGGGTTCAGAAGGTGCTTCTGGAGGTATTGTCTTGATGTGGGATCGGAGGGCAGTGGAAAGGCGGAGGAAGCAGTAGGGCGTTTTTTGTTTCATGCAGATTTAAAAATGTAGGCGATCAATTTGAGTGGGCTTTTACAGGTTTATATGGGCCAAACTTAAACAAGAGGTGTAGGAAAATGTGGGAGGAACTGATAGGGCTGATTAGTTGATGAGATGTGCCATGGTGTCTAGGAGGTGACTTTAATATGATCCGCTTCCCATCGAAAGATTGAGGGCTACAACTTGTACTCAGGCTATGTATGGATTTTTGGATTTTATCTCTCTTCATGGGTTGATGGATATACCTATGGAAGGAGGCCTTTTTACTTGGTCTAATACTTCCTTTGCCTCTAGATTAGATAGATTTCTTTTCTCTCGCTCTTGGCGGATCATTTCACTCTATTTGCACAGAGAAGGTTGTCCAGGGTACTTTTAGACTACTACCCAATTCTGTTGGAGGGGGGGGGGGGGGAGTCATTGGAGAGGTAGAACTCCTTTTCCGTTTTGAAAATATGTGGTTGAGGGTGGAGAATTTTGTTGATAAAGTGAAAGCCTGGTGGGCTTTCCTATTTGTTCCAAGGAAATCCTAGTTTTTATACTAGCTAAAGAAGTTGGTAGCTTTGAAGTTGGATCTAAAAAAAATGGAACGAAGTGGAGTTTGGCATGTCACTTTTAAGAAACAGCAACTCTAGAACAAATTGAATGATTTGGATGTTAGAGAGGAGACTTAGCCTTTAACAGCTGAGGAAAAGTTAGAACAAGTTAATCTCCGTACTGAGATTGAAAAGCTCACTCTTTTAGAAGAGATTAGTTGGAGGCAAAAGTCTAGGGTGCTACACTTGAGGGAGGGGGACGCAAATACCAAATTTTTTCGTAGAATGACTAATTCCAATAGAAGAAATAATGGTATTGAGAGCCTTATGGTTGATGGAATCTTGTCTTCCGATTAAGGTATGATTGCTGATTATATTACTCAATTCTTTATGAATTTATACTCTGAGCAGTAGGTTGTTCGACCATTTCCAGAAGTCTTGGTATTTTCTAGGATATCCGGTGATAATGCTGATTGGCTAGATAGACCTTTTGAGGAGGCAGAAATTTTGATGTCATACAGAATTTTAATGGTGATAAATCGACTGGACTAGATGAGTTTCCAATGGCTTTCTTTCGAGTGTGTTGGAGTATTCTAAAGGTTAGTTTGAGAAAAGTTTTCTAAAGCTTAGTTTTTCATCATTTTTTTGCTAAAGGTCAGTTTGAGAAAAGTTTGAATGCAATGTTCATCACTTTCATCCCTAAAAAAATTCAGCAATGAAGTCAAGGATTTTCGCCCCATTAGTCTTGTTGGGGGGGGGGGGGGGGGGTGGGGTTAATAAAATCATTGATAAGGTCTTAGCCACCAGACTTTGCACGGTCATGGAAGAAATAATTTCTTCTTCACAGAATGCTTTTGTGAGGAACATGTAGATTCTTGACCCTGTGCTTATTGCTAATGAATGCCTTGACAGTAGAGTGAAAACTGGCTTGCCAGGGATACTTTGCAAACTAGATGTTGAGAAGGCTTTTGATCATGTCAACTGGGGATTTCTTATGTAGTTACTAGGACGGAGTGGGTTCTCTGCTAAATGGGGGTGGTGGATTTTCTTTTGTATATCTACAGTTTGCTTCTCTATTATGATAAATGGCTCTCCTTGTGGGTTTTTTGAGAGCTCCAGGGGGTTGAGACAAGGTGACACATTGTCCCCTTTGCTGTTTGTCTTGGTTATGGAAGCCCTTGGGAGAATGTTGGATAAAGCTGTCCATGATGCCACATGTCAGGCTTTGGTGTAGGTCGTTAGAGGGAAGATCTTTGATGGTGTCACATCTTCTCTTTGTGGACGACACTTTAATTTTTTGTGATGCTGATTTGGATCAGGTTTTGTTTCTCCGTATGATTCTCAGTTGGTTTGAGGCGGTTTTTGGTCTAAAGATAAATTTGGGCAAGTCAGAGTTGGTTCCTGTTGGTATGGTGCATAATCTTGACTTATTGTTGAATGTCCTTGGCTGTAAACAAGGTACTCTTCCAATGAAATATTTAGGCCTTCCTTTGGGAGCTAAATTTAATAAGACAATATGGAACCCAATTCTGGAGAAGATAAAACGGAGATTAGTAGGATGGAAACGTTTGTACTTATCTAAGGGAGGTAGAGTCACTTTAATTAAAAGCACTCTATCTAATTTACCCACCTTATTTTCTATCTTTATTTCCTATTCCTGCTTTTGTGGCTAACTGAATTGAGAAACTTCAGAGGAATTTCTTATAGGGTGGCATTGGTGATGAACCAAAATTCCATTTGGTTAAATGGGCTACTGTCTGTACTCCCATTGCTTTGGGTGGTTTGGGGATAAGGAAGGTAAGACTTTTTAATGAACATTTGCTTGGGAAGTGGACTATGGAGATTTGGGATGGAGAGGGCTGCCCTTTGGAGGCAAGTGATAGCGGTGAAATATAGCTGTGGATGGGGTAGCTGGTGAACTAGGCCTAATAATGGTCCATACGGTGTTGGCTTGTGGAAAAATATTAGTCGGGGATGGCCTTCTTTTTCTCGCCACATTCTATATGATATTGGGGATGGGTCTAGGGTGAAATTTTGGCAAGATCGTTGGAGTGGTGAAACATCTCTTGTAGTTAGCTATCCTGAATTGTTTAGATTTTGCCGAGATCAGGAGGATAGTGTGGCTGAGATTATGAAGTTTGATAACGGAACCCTGTTTTGGGATGTAAGTTTCTTTAGGGGTGTGCGTGCTCGGGAAACTAGAGGCAACTGGCGGTTTCATGAATACCATATATGGTGCTTTGGTTAGAGGGTTTGGTGGGCATAAGATGTGCTAAAAATCTGATAGAGAGAAGGGTTTCATAGTTAAGGATTATTACAATCTCTTAGTGGGCTCTAATGACTATTGCTTTCCTTGGAAAAGCATTTGGAAGTAGAAGATTCCTTCTCGAGTAGCTTTCTTTGTTTGGACTGTTGATTTAGGGAAATACTTAACGATTGACAATTTACGAAAAAGGAAGGTTTGGATATTGGATTGGTGCTATATGTGCAAGTGTAATGGTGAATCAGTGGATCATCTTTTTCTTCATTGTTCGATTGTAATGGATATGTGGGCTATGGTGTTCGGTTTGTTTGGAGTGAGCTGGGTTATGCCACAATCTATAGTGGGGGCTTCTAGCATGTTGGCAAGGCAGATTTGGCCGTCATCGAAATGGGTATATATGGTTGACGGTTCCTCATTACTTATTGTGGTGCCTTTGGAGGGAGAGAAGTAGTCAGTGCTTTGAGATAAGGAGAGATCCATATCAGACTTGAAGCTATTTTTCTTTAGAACTTTAATGGATTGGTTGGCTGTTTTGCAGAACCATTCATTTTTATCTTTTCTTGGTTTCTTTGATGCTTATAATTTTTGTTCTTGATTGTTTGACCTCTTGTACACTCCCTGTGTACTAGGGTGTTCCCCTTTTTTGATATCAATAAAACTTTTTACTTATCAAAAACAAAAAAAAAAAAAAAAAAAAAATCATCCAAATGATTGTTTGATCATGTGGATTGACCGTTCAATTCCATCAAAAGACCCCCAATTATCCACAAGATGCAAAAAGGAACCACATTCCGAGTTTTATAATTCATTCACTCTAAAAAATTTCTCTCCAACAACTTAGCATTTGCACGAGTCTTTGGCATAACCCATGTCACTCCAAATGACACCCACACGAATGACCCAATAGTTCTTGCTACCATTCAGTGATTTAGAAGGTGTTCCACTGATTCTCCACTAGCCTTACACATGAAAAGAATGGTAAGATTTTATAATATGTAGAGTTTTTAACACCATATGTATCACTCTTTTAGGTTTTAATGTACATGATTGGAAATCCTTTTGCACCGTAGTAAAGCTTTTTAACCTCTACTAAATCAGCATGGAGCTTCTGGAGCAGACCTTCACACAGTTGGTACATCATCAAGGCTTGATGCTATTCGATCGGTTTATGGGGTATCAGTTGCTCGAAATCTTATCAAAATAGAAACGTCAGACAATAATCCATCAAGTTCAGTTTTCAAGATGAATGGTTTCATCTCTGATTCAAATTATGTTGCAATGAAGATAACAATGGTCCTTTTTATCAATGGTATGTATTATTGTGCATATTGAAATGTAGTGTACTTTTATGGTCCATTAGAATATACCACTATGAGTTTATTAGATGTACTGTAATCCTCTAACATCTGAAAAGCAGAGTTTATGACAGATTATTATTCTTTGCTTATGGTGGAAGCATCTGTTATAAACACTGAAAATATATGGTGTTTCTTCTTGTTTCAATACCTTGATTTACCTTCTATACTTTTGCATTTCCTCAAAAGAAAACAGTAACGATCTCATATCAACTTTGAAATTTGGCTAATATCAGTCCCTCTTATATTTAATTGAAAAAGTGCATCTCATGTTCTTTTCAAATTTAGTTTTATGATCAGCATTGCTTCCTGTCCTATAGATTTAAGTTCTCTGTTTGCTTGCTTACTGTCATTTTGATAATCCTTTTCTTATTATTGTGAAATGATACTTTTGAGACATAAGTGGAAACGTAATATAAAATTTGTGTACGAATTAAATTTTCTGATTCAAATTGTACCATGAAAGTAATATAAATTTTGTTTGGTTAGTGAATGGCATCTTGGTATTCAAAAAGAAAGGTGGAAGGCATCTTAACTCTCTCTGTTTTGCCTTTTGTTTTTTGTTCCACTCCCCCTTCCTCAATGGTCTTTGGACCATATGGCATCTCCTACCTGCCCCTTCACTTGTAGCTTTTCTAATGATTGTGTTGCTAGCCATGACAGTTTTTTCCCCCTAATATTCCTGATTCACTTTGCTCAATCTTTTAGTTTTCTTATTTTTACTAAATTTCCTTCATATCAGCTTAAAAAAAAAATTTTCAAATTAAATATGCTTGCATGGATGTCAAAGTTTGTCAGATCAAGATAACTCTCTCTCTCAACAAGTATATTCATAAATGTGTGAGGAAAGTTACCTGATTTTATATTTATTTTTATCTCCTAAAACTCCGTTTTAAAAATAAAATAAAAAGTTTTCTAGTATGCTTTATTAATGGTAGTAAAGTAATGACATAAGAACTCACGTGTAACCCCCCACCCCCCCCCCCCCCCCCCCCTCTTTTTCTTTTTTCAGATAGATTGGTAGAATGCACTGCTTTGAAGAGAGCTATTGAAATTGTTTATGCTGCAACACTGCCCAAAGCATCAAAACCCTTCATATATATGTCAATCGTATTGCCACCTGAGCATGTTGATGTGAATGTGCACCCAACTAAGAGAGAGGTACATGTTTCTGGGCTTTTTCCCCTAGTCTTTTCTGATATATCCAAACCTAACTGAAAGGTCGAGTCTACCTAGGGTGAGAAAAAGCAGAAGAAAGAAAGAAAGAAAAAAAACTGCATATTTTTTTCTTAAGGGTACAGGCTGAAAGTTTTATCGTGCAATTAAACCCAGAGTGCATAACATTGCCAACTTAGAACATAATCAAATGAAATTCATCAGTCTCTTGGTATTCTGTGATGGTGTTCCATCTTGTCTGATATCCTTTCGATTGCTAATATTATGCGCTTGTTCATAATTGAACTTTCTACAATGTGTACCCATGTTAACTGTTGAGGCAATTGTATCACTTTTCTTCCAGTAAATACTAGTTGAAACCAGAGGTTATATTAATATTTTTTCTTTGTTTACCTAGGGTGATGTATAACTTTGAGCAATAAATCAATCAATAAGTAAAATGAGATGTCTTGGGGTAGAGTAAATCGATTAGCCTGGGTCAGCTTGCAGATCTGCTTGGGCTTTTCCATTGCAATATTTCATGAAGTAATAATGGCTTACCGTGGCTATTAGAAGAAAACTTTTGAAAAAATAAAAGACTTCTGATATTCTGTTATTTATTTACTTATCTATTATTATTATTTTGATATGTAAGAAATCTTGTATAAGAGAAGACTTGTTTATTAGAAAAAATGAAGTAGCCAAAAAAATATGTACAAACAGTAGAAATGAAAACAAAAAAAAAAAAAAAACTATGTATAGGAAGATAGGGAATCTAAAAAAAGCGGAATGAAAATGGTTGTGGAGATATGGAACGGAGAGAGATGTCCTCTGGAGGAGGGTCATTGAGGTGAAATATGGGGATGGTTGGCGTGGTTGGTGCACAAAACCGGTATCAGGGACATATGGTGTTAGTGTGTGGAAATCAATAGAAGTGGTTGGTTAGCTTTTTTTAAATTTCTTCGGTATGACGATGGTGATGGTACTAATGTGAAGTTTTGGGACGATGTATGGTGTTGGGTTTGTTCTCTTAAAGAAGTATTTCCAAAGTTGCATGGTATTAGTCATGCAAGGGAGGCTTCTGTGTCAGAGGTCATGCATTTCTCTCATGGGAGGATCCATTGGGACATCTAATTCCGTTGCCCAGTGCAGGATTGGGAGGAGGAAGCGTTGGATTTGTGTTGGGTATGCTTTATTCCACAAATGTACGGGCTTTGGTAGTTGAAAGGATTGTGTCCAGTTTTCATTTTACTAACCAGATTGGATGTTCTGCAGCTGGGGCTCTCTTACTTTGTCAAAATTAAAATTTTGTTGTTGACATGAGTGAATTGCTTTATTTTGTTATATGGCTTTTTTCTTTTGGTGGGTTTAACAAGCCGATTCCTTACTATGTAGTATATACATATTAAATTTCTCCCATTTTCCAGACACAGTCACGTTCAGGGAATCTTCTGCGATTTGCTATTGGTGATGGAGGATTGAATTTTGTGGATGGGAAGCTTGAGAAGGCAGATTTACATTATCTTGGCAAGCCCAATCGAGCACGTGCTTTGGCAGATAGTTACTCCAAGCTTATACATCATCCAAGAAGGTTGGTGAGAGTGATTATGGGTGGTTTTCGCAATTTTTTCCTTGAATTCAATTTTTTTCAACTGGTGGTAGAGGAAGGGGGTCGGTATTTTTCGTTAAGGATTTTTGAGTGGAGTAGGTTCTTCATGAAGTCGGTCTTCATGGGTAAGAATGGGGCTCATTGGCTGATGAAGAGCATAGAACAAATTGTCGTTGGGATCAGTCCGAAGATTTTTTATACGTTCAGGGAAGGTGATTTAGCTTACACCTTCCAACGGAGCTCCAATTCTTTTGGCATGTTCTCACTCTTGACTGAGTTTAAAGTTGGCGGGTCTAGGAGGTCCATTTTTATTCCAGAAGGCAGAGCTAAGAATGGATGGAGGGTTTTTGGGTTAGAATTAAGGAAGTTGTTAGAACCTGAAAACTATGTGAATGGTGGGTCTTTCGTAGCTCAACATCACAAGGTTAACTCAGGGGTTCAACCATTTAAAAACCTTTGCTGATACGGTGCGTGGGCCTCAAGTGCAAGTCATGGGCCGGCATCAACCAGAACTGGTCAGCGCCCATGTTAAAGGGAAAATGCTTTTAGAGGATAATAAAAGGGAGAAGAAGAACTCAGTTTTTGAACAGAGGCCGGTGAGAACATCTGGTCCGATGACTCTTGGAGGAGGAGAAGTGGGTTCCCGATGCATTAATGAGGAGTTTGAATTTGGAGAGACAGATACTGTAACAGAAAAAAGGAGATCCCCGTTGAAAACCCATTCAAACTGGAATAAACATGCTTTTGGAAAAAAACGTGAACTGAGGCATCCTGACTGGGCAGGAGGAGGCTTGTCTGTAGAGGTGAATGAGGAAAGAATTAGGCGTGTAGCATGGTCCTTTTATAAAGATGGACTGAGGAACTCTATTTGGGTTAATAACAGTCAGAGGGAGCAGGTGGTGGGTCCTTCAAGGTCACGGGTTCTTTATAAGAGGAGTGTTACACGGAATAGCTATCACAATGGCTTTAAAAGCCTTAAGTGGGTCACACGGGGTGAGAAGCCCATAATGGGCTTAGGCTCTAATTATGACACAAGGGGTCCAGAGAAGCCTGTGTTGGATTTAAGGCCCAAATGGTGACACATGCATGGGCTTTCCTTATATCCCAGAGTCAACAGACCCAATCATCAGTCTTGTAGTGGGTGAAAGTTCTTTGGCTGATCTGAGACCAGCGAGCTCCAAAATACAACATGTTGGTTCTGCGGCTCAGAATGAGAGGTTGGGTTGACTAGCGGAGGCTACGATGGAGGTCGACAGCAGTGTTTCTAGTGGGTCGACAGAGCCTACGACGGAGATTGGGTCGACAAAGCCTTCGATGACGGCAACGAGCATGGGTCGACCTGAGAAGGCTTGGATGCGATGCGAAGCAATGGGTCGACCCGAGAAGGCTTGGATGGGGGTCGAATGTCCTTCCGATGGGTCTTCCGCCGTTGAGCATCCAACGGCACTGGGTAATGCAGACCAGAACAGTATTCTGAGCTTATCAAGAGCTGGGATATTGGGTGGTTGGGTTGGTTGTGCTGCTCAGGGGAAAGACACTTCCCATCAGCGTTGGGTGTCGCTAGTGGATGTGTCGGGGTGCACCGAGTCTCTTCTGAAGATAGGTTTCGGGTTTATTTTTGAAGGTAAGAGGTTGGTGATTCTCGAATTTGTGTCGAGATTGGTTGTACCTTCTTTTCCCGATCTTTTTCTGGAATTTTTGCGAGCTAGGTTAATGGGTTTCAGAGTATCGGGTCAGGAGGTTAATCCTTTTTCTAGTAAGGAACTTTTAAGTCTTCCTAGGGAGGTATTGCTTGTGGAGGATGCAGTTGATTTTTCTGTGGGTGAAACAGAAGTGTCAGATTGTTTACCTATGCAAACCATTGCTCCGAGTGTGTCAACAAATTCGGTAGAGTTGGAGGAGGCCAATGAGGTATTGAGTATTGAGAATAAGTTAGATGTTTCTAGGTGGGTGAAACACAGAATTCCTGGGTTTACTAAATTGGTTGGGTTGTCAACGACTCGACATGAAAAGTTGTGCATTGCTCTTTTATAGAGGCTCGAAACTGTGATGGAAACAGCCAATGTGTTACACAAGAAAGAAAAGGGTAGCAAAAAAGTGACTAAGTCCAAAAACAAGGGACGTAGAGAGTTGTAAAACTTGATCTGTTCGGTGAATTATGACAGGAGATAGAGGGTGGTCTTGTGCTGGTGTCAGTAGTTGGGGATAGTTTTGTGTTTATGAAGATAAAATGATTTCGTGGAATGTTAGAGGTTTAAATGATCCTTGGAAACGACTTGTGGTAAAGAATTTGCTGCGGAAGTGGAAGTGTGATGTTGTTTGTTTACAAGAGACAAAAATTGCTAGCATGAATAGACAGCTGGTTTGTAGTTTGTGGAGCTGTCCATATGCAGATTGGGCTGTTTTGGAGGTTGCTCGGACTACTAGTGGTATTTTGCTTATGTGGGATAAAAGGGTTTTGGAGAAGGTGGAAGTTATGGTTGGTACTTTCTCAGTTTCGGTAAAGTGGCAAGGGGTGGGGGATGGTTTTATATGGGCATGCTCAGGGGTGTATGGCCCAAATGAGAATAATGAGAGGGATCACATGTGGGATGAGTTGGTGGATATTTAGCAGTATTGGAGGATGCCGTGGTGCTACTTGGGGGATTTTAATATTGTTCGCTTTCCTAGTGAACGTAGGGGTGAGACGGGTGAGACAAGTTTGACACTGGCTATGGAAAAATTCTCTGAATTTATTGAGGATCTTAACTTGATTGATTTGCCTTTGGAAGGAGGTAGCTATACATGGTCAAGTGGTACAGATCAACCGGCGATGTCTAGGATTGATAGAGCTTTGGTCACTCCAGACTGGGAGGAACATTTCCCAGATGTTATTCAAAGGATTTTACCTCGTCCTATCTCAGATCATAGTCCAATTCTCTTGGAGGCAGGGGGTATGGCAAGGGGGAAAAGTCCGTTCAGATTTGAAAATATGTGGTTAAAGACAGAGGGGTTTGTGGATAGGGTTCAATCGTGGTGGAATCGGCATTCTTTTGTAGGTACACCTAGTTTTGTGCTTGCGAAAAAATTAAAGGCTCTGAAAGAGGACATTGTACAATGGATTCGTCGAGAGTTTGGTAATGTAGAGCGTCAAAAGAAACAATTACTGGAGGAGTTGAAAAATTTAGATGCTAAGGAAGGGGATTTTGGTCTCACTGATGGGGAGAAATGTCATAGGGCAGATTTGAGGTCCCAGGTAGAGCATCTTCTTTCCTTGGAGGAAATTTCCTGGAGACAAAAATCTAGGATGTTGTATATCAAGGAAGGGGATAATAACACCAAGTTCTTCCATAGAATGGCTAACTCCCATAGAAGGTATAATCATTTAAGGACTTAGGAGGTGGATGGGGTGTTTTTTGAGGAGGGATTTGAGGTAACTACTCAAGTAGTCCAGTTTTATAAAAATTTGTACAAGGAGTCTGAGGGGTGGAGGCCTTTTGTGGAGGGTTTGGAGTTTGATCGTATTGGGGATATGGAGAGGGTTTGGCTTGAAAGGAAGTTTGAGAGAGAGGAGATACTTCAAGTCGTTAGTGATTTGGAGGGGGATAAAGCTCCAGGTCCGGATGGGTTTACTGTGACATTTTATCATCATTGTTGGAGAGTAGTGGAGAAAGACGTGTTAGCTGTCTTTGAAGAGTTTTTTCACCATTGTAAGTTTGAAAAATCTCTCAATGCTACCTTCATTGCTTTAATTCCTAAAAAGAATGACGCCTCTAATATTAGAGATTTCCGGCCTATTAGCTTGGTGGGGAGTGTGTATAAAATTTTGGCTTAGGTTTTGGCAAATCATTTGAGAGTGGTTTTAGATCAGTTGGTCTCTGAGACTCAAAATAGCTTTGTGGGTGGGAGACAAATCCTTGACTCGGTTCTTATTGCGAATGAGTGTGTGGATAGTCGAGGGAAGAGTAGGGTTTCTGGAGTTATTTGTAAACTTGATATTGAGAAAGCTTATGATTGTGTGAATTGGAAGGCTTTGTTGTATTTGTTGAATAGAATGGGCTTTGGAGGGAAGTGGTGTAAGTGGATCCATACTTGTATTTTCACAGTTTAGTTCTCTATTTTGATTAATGGGTCTCCAGCTGATTTTTTCGGTAGTTCAAGGGGGTTAAGACAAGGGGATCCGCTATCTCCTATGTTGTTTTTGATTTTGATGGAGGTGTTTAGTAGGATGTTGAGAAGAGTGGAGGGAGCTGGCTTGATCCGTGGCTTTAACGTTGAGGGTAGGTGGGGAATGTGTTTCACATCTATTGTTTGCAGACGATACTATCCTATTTTGTGATGCAGATGTGGAGCAAATCCTTCATATTCGGTTGTTGTTACTCAGTTTTCAGGCGGTAACAGGTTTGAAGGTCAATGTGCACAAGAGTGAAATTGTTCCAATAGGGGAGGTTGATGATGTGCATGCCCTGGCGGAAATTTTGGGCTGTAGAGTTGGAACTTTGCCTATGTCTTATCTTGGCATGCTGTTGGGGGCTTCACATAACTTTCCTTCTATTTGGAATCCTATTTTGGAAAAAATTGAGCGGAAATTGGCCGGGTGGAAGTTGTATTTGTCTAAGGGGGGTCGATTGATGTAACTCAAGACTACATTATCTAGTCTTCCTACCTATTTTCTATCTCTATTTACCATTCTTACTTATGTGGCTAATAAGATTGAAAAGTTGCAAAGAGACTTTCTATGAGGTGATAGCAAGAATAATTTGGTAGGATGGGATAAAGTTTGTGCGCCTATAGCTAATGGTGGTTTGGCGATAAGGAAAATTACTACTTTCAATAAGGCCTTATTGGGGAAATGGCTATGGCGGTTTGGGAAGGAAGAGGGTTGGTTATGGAGGAGGGTGGTAGCATCAAAATATGGGGAAGAATGGGGGGGATGGACCTCAAAGCTAGGTAGGGGTGTTCATGGGTGTGGTTTGTGGAGAGGTATTCGCATGGGATGGGAGGATTTTAACAAGAATTGTTAGTTTGTTGTTGGGTTGGAGAATAGAGTGAGATTTTGGTAGGATGGGTGGTATGGGGATCAACCTTTTCAAGTGGCTTTTCTAAGGCTGTATGGAATTGCCATTGATAAGGAGGCATATGTAGAAGCTTCTTTGTCAAGGCAGGGGGCGGAGGATAGAAGAATTTGGCATGTTTGTTTTATTCGAGAATTTAATGATTGGGAGATGGAGGAAGGGCTGCATTTTCTTCGTATATTGGGAGCTAATACTCCTCCAATGGATGTTAGAGACCGGATGAGATGGAAGTTGAAGCCTAACGGGGAGTTTGACATCCGGTCGTATTATAACAAATTGCGGGATTCTGCCTCATTTGTCTTTTCTTGGTAAGGAATATGGAGAGTTAAGGCTCCTAGGCGAGTTTCTTTCTTTGTTTGGTGTGTAGCTTGGAATAAGATCCTAACAGGTGATAACTTGAGAAGGTTGAGGAGATTGGATTTTGTAGACCGGTGCATTATGTGCTAGCATTGTGGAGAGACGGTAGGCCACTTACTTCTTCATTGTGAGATGGCTTATCGGTTGTGGAGGTTTGTCTTGGGTTATGCCTAGATCGATTCTAGATTTGCTTTTTGGCTGGAGGAATTGGTTGGGGAAGCATTCATCTCAGATTTGGAACTTAGTTCCGTTGTGCATCCTATGATGTATTTGGAAGGAACGGAATCGGAGGACTTTTGAGGATTTGGTTAGTTCAGGTGTTCAGATGATTGCCTCTTTTAGTGGGACGCTTTTTGATTGGTCTCGGGCTTGGAGAATCACGACTAGTGATTCTCTCCCCTCTTTTCTTAGCTCTCTTTCTCTTTTGTAATTTATCTGTTGTTTGGTTTTCTTTTTTGTTTTTTCTGTTTTCATCTTCTTGTATTTTATGGGTTTGCTTTATGTTTTTCATGCATAGAGTAGCCTTTCGTATATATATCATTCTTACTTATCAACAAAAAAAAAAAAAAAAAAAAAAAGGTTTGTTGGAAACCAGCAATGAGTAAAGGTTTTGAGGTTAGAGGTTTTTATCATGCTCTATCCCCTTATTCTGACCTTTCGTTTCCTTGGAAAATGGTGTGGCAATCGAAGATTCCTACTAGAGTAGCATTCTTTTCTTGGATTGCCGCTCTAGGTAAGATTCTAACTACAGATAATCTTTGGAATAGGCATATTGCAGTGCTTGATTGGTGCTATATGTGCAAAAAGTGTGGGGAATCAGTGGATCATCTTCTTCTTCACTGTCCGATAGCATATGAGTTGTGGTCTATGGTATTCTGTTTGTTTGGTATCCATTAGGTTATGCCATATAAAGTTATTGAGTTGTTGGCTTCATGGCAGGGCAAGTTTGGAAGACATAGGAATATAGATTTCTAGAGGTTTGTGCCACATTGTCTGTTTTGGTGTTTATGGCGGGAATGGAATGCTAGATGCTTTGAGGACTCGGAACGGTCAATCCTTGATATAAAGTCCTTTTTCTTCCATGCTCTCCTTGAATGGAGCTTTTACCTTCATGCACTTCTTTGTCCCTCCTTGTTCTTCTTGATCATTGTAATTTGGGTTACTAATTTCTGTCACTGTAGCACATTTCCAGTGTACTTGGGTTGGCTATTCTTTGATAAAAAGTTCTTATGTTATTTATCAAAAAAAGAAACTATTTCTAAAAATATTTTAAGAATACAAGAAGAAAAATTAAACATGTTATTATCAGTGGTTTTCTTTTCCCTAAGTTGAACCATAAATTAAAACAAAAAATATCATGTGATGTTCTCTGCAAATGTGTTGTTTTTCCGATTAATTCCCTGAAAACAATGAGTTATGTCTAAGTTACGCATTTAACTCTTGTCTAGAGAGAGAGAGAGATACTCAATTTTTTTCATATGCCTGGACTTCATCCGAAATACCTTGAAAGAGGCAAGAGTTACCATTATGATTTATGAAGTGAAAAAGTAGAAACATCTTTAGCTTTTCTTGCTTATTCTTTGATTGGTTCTTATTGGAACAGCTGATGCAGAATGTTAGTCTTTGTCAACCTCGTAAGGATACCATATTGTGAGGTTCTAATTGAAAACAACATACCTGTCATATGCAGGTAAGCCTTTTAAATCAAGAAGTTATTATTGCGAAGATACAGTCAGTGGTTGAATCAAAATTGAGAAACTCCAACGAGGCACAGACATTTCAGGAACAGGTATTTCTAGCAAACTTGGTCGCTGAACTACAAACTAGATCCATTTGAGTCTTTGATAAGAAAATATCTGCTTTTTAAGACTTGCCTCCTATGTCCACTTCAAATAGGGTTAAAAAAGAATAACAATGAGCTTATGTTCAATTTGGGGAAAATCCCGTGTTAGGTTAATTTGATTAACTAACACTGGTCTTATTATACTCAAATAATAATATGCATATTGTTAATATACCTGCACTATAGTTAAAATTTATAAATCTGTTTCTTTCTTCCCCAAGTGACCAAAGTTCTTCCTACAAAGGTGCAATACCCTGAGGTGGAGCTCCTATTCATGATAGGACGTACCTTGTCAGCATCTGCATAGGATTATATTGATGACAGACTATGATTAGAAAAGAGTACCTTGACTAGGAGCTGATATCATATATGGAAGGATATGTTAAATAACATCTATATGAGAAACTCTATGTGCATGTATAATTGGCTAATCGCACTAAAAAAATAAGCAATATATGGGCAAATGTGAGACAGATAACCAGTCCCAATTAAGCATTGTTATCTCCCTTTATTAGCCAATACTCATTATTTCGGAAGGGCAACAGATGAGTGGATGGAGGGGTTTTGGGTTTGAACCACGAGAACTTCTTGTTGGCATTGATCTGCAAGTTTGAGACTGAAATTGGTATCGAGCCTAAAAATTGTGGTGCCCGATCCTACGTGTCGGTTGTAATGAGGGATGGCTGGTGTAGGAATGTACCTGTGGTAAAATCAACCAGTGATGTGAAAGGGAAAAAGCCTATAAGGGAAGTAAATGGTACTGGAAATATCGTCGATCCTTTGAGGACAAAGAGAAGACGTTGGATGAGTTAAAGCTTTTATGCTATCGTAGTCTATTGGAGTGGTCTCGCTGTTGGGGTTTTTCTGATTGTTCTTCTCTCTCTGAGTTTTTGTTCTCCCTTAGCTTAGTTTCCTGATTACTCTCTGTTTATTGTACTGTTTGTTCCTTTTATTTCTTTTTGTTCATCATCATGAACTTCTTGTATTTCTCTTTTGCTATCATTTATAAAAGTTTTCTGCTTACCTATAAAAAAAAAAAAAAGAAATATCAGAAACCCCCTAGAATTCAATTAAATTTGAGGAACATACAGAAATTATTTTTGTTCCTTACTCGATTTAGGTGGTACATGTGGGCTTTGGAGGCTGAATGTCTGCCAAAATTGCGAAAAGTGTGATATATATGGCATGCGTCAACTTTCTTGAGCATCCCATAGGATAATGGTTACTCAGATGATTTCAAAAGTGGTACCCACATGGATGCCACGTGGGAAGGGAACACTCAGGATAAGTTTAAAATATCAGACTAGTGGGTATTCGAATTGGGCTAGGCTAATAAAATCCGAAGTCCAGGTTTGGTATTTTTTGAGCAGGGGGAAACTTCCGGTTCCCAATTAGTATAGACCAAAGACCAATGGGCTACTGAGTTGGGCAAGGATTCTAAAGCCCATAAAATTTTGGTGATGTTTGAAAAGGGGAGAGTTCTAAGTCCCACTCTTTGAATCCCAAGGCCAGCGGTGCGTTTCTCTCTTCCTCTATTTGCTAGCCTTGATCCTTTGGCATTGTGTTTAGTCACAAGAAGACATTACCTCCAAGTCTACTTAGTGGGCTGAAATTTGAGGGATGATTGAAAACCTACACATTTTTCATATCTAGGTGATGCTCAAAGCATATTATAATTTTACTGCAATTTCAAGGAGTTGCTAGCTCCAAAATGAGTTCTAAAAGGGAACAATCAAGAAAAGGAAAATTCTGTCTTGGATTTTAAAAATCTAGAGAATTTGATTGCTCTGATTATGAGGTGTTGCAGAAATGTAAACCTAGAGGTCTGTTATTGAGTAATCATTGAATCTGAAGTACACCCTTTTGATGAAAAGTAAGGACCTAAACATTTTTAAAATTGAGAAACTAACCTTAACTATTTAATACACTTCTAGCACAATTTGAAAGTACCCATTCCAAAATGCTCAGAAGGAAAAAAAGCCTTTATTGAGTAGGCAAACGAATCAATAAAATTCTTAAGTTTGCCTCAGATATTGATTAAATTAATTAACAAAAGAATCATGCTCAATTTTTCATAGATAGGCAAACACAGCTGTAGCAAAAATGCATCTGGAATCCAGGCCAATGTATTGGGCATATTTATGGGCATGACTGACAATTTGATTCGAACAAGTAAAGCTGATATTGAGTGTTGACTCTTATATATGGGCTTGATTTAGCGTTTGGGAGATAACACCTTGGGGAGGCTCCAACTAAGTTGTTAATATAATAGTATATAGGTACATCTCTTAACCCAAAGTTTAAGTCTATGAATTTGGGCTCAACTATGTAATATTAACCACTTACTCCTCTCATTATTCAATTTGGGACTTAACTCACACGTGTATACCTAACAATCTCCTTTTCACCTATGCATCTTTACCTCTCTTTTAGGCTTTAGGACCTCTCCACGGGTCACAAACAAGTCCTACTAGCTCCCCTTGCCTATAAGTTGTTTCTTCATTGGTGTGTCATCCATGCATGTGACTCTTGTAGCCATCTATGGGAATCGCGTGTCAACCTCGGATGCTCTTTCTTGAGAACTGGCTTGCACTTCTTTGTCCATGGGAACCTTGCACCGCCCTGTCATCTAATACCATTGGCAATACTCATTTGTTGGGCATTTTTCCAAGATCATTTGTGTGGGCTTGTGATGTTGGAGCATCTTCTAAGTTGTTTTAAGATGTGTTGATTGAGTTCAAGTTGGCAGCCTTAACTGTTAAGAAACGTTAGTACCGCTCTTATCCGAATTAGTTAGTCATGTTAATGAATAGTTTACTTGTATTAGATGTAACCAATGTTATCTTGACACTTAGTAAGAGACTAATGGTTGTTAGTTGTAGGACAGATTGGATAAGTACTCTTGTACTCTCATTTTCTAATCAGTTTTGAGAATTAATGATTTTAAGTCTTTTGAGTGCTTTTTTCATTGTAACTTTGTGTTCTTGCAGAGGTGCCTTACGACCTACTAAATGTTCTAAGCAACTCTCGTCGTGAACAAAGTCCAAAACAGTTCAACCTACACACATTCCCTACACTAGTTTGGTATCAGAGTTTGAGATCTGTAGGATTCAAGTTCTTTTGCAATATTTCTTCATTCTAGTTCCGGGAACCCATCAAGATTCAATCTTGATTGTTAATTTTAAACCTAAACACCTTCCTTCAGTTAACAACAGCCTTCAATTGCATTAGCAATTAGTTTGCAACAACAATAAGTAGTGGTGAGTGAGAAGGGATGAAAGGATAAGGGAAAGAGACCTGCTATTTCTACAGCAGATGAGGAAGACGTTGTAGCCAATGTAATGGGGATCAAGGGGGTCAACTTGATTTTCCAGTTGAGGTAGTATTGTTGAGGAGGAAATTAATTGCCTTGATTGAGCATTTGTGAAGAGATAGGGTGTTTCCACAGCAACAAGCTTAGCATAATGTTGCTGAGAGTGATGCTTTAAAGAATGGCTTAGGGGTACTATCTTTTGCACTACCTGTTCCATCTAAAACAGGGTGTGAATGTGGTTTCTCAAGAAGTAGTAGACAAGATGAAGTTGAAGACAATTGATCATCCTCAACCTTATAAAGCTGTCATGGCTCAAAAAGAGGGAGTTTTGTGAAGGTTGACATGTAGTGCTTGGTGTCTTTCTCAATAAGGAAGCAATTCTTTAATGAGGTCCTTTGTGATGCGGTCAAGGTGGATGCCTGCCATCTATTGTTAGGTAGACCTTGGCAGTTTGACAAGAAGAACCATGTATGATGGGAGGAAGAACTTATACAACCTGATCAAAGATGGGAAGAAGTTCACTCTACTGCCACAAAGACTAAAGCTAAGTTCTCTTTTCCCAAATTTTCATTCTTAGTCACTAAGTCCTTTATGAATGAAAGTTTGGAAGTAGGGATTGTGTCTATGCTGTTGTCTGCTTTAGAGTTAGATTCTATGAATATACCAGTAGAGATTAGGCAATTGATTATGGAGTTTGAAGATGTATTCCCTATTGAGTTGCCTAATGACTTACTTCCTATGAGGGATATCCAACATTGTATTGATCTTGTACCTGGATCATCTCTGCCCAACAAACCTGCATATAGGATGAAACCTTCAGAAAAGGAGGAAATTCAAAAACAAGTGGGAGAGTTGCTAACTAGGGGTTATATCACAACTTCAACGGAATTTTCTTTGGAGTGGTTTGGGCAATGATTCAAAATTTCACTTGGTAAATTGGTCTAAGGTAAAAAAAAAAAAGAAAAAAAGAAAAAAGATAAAAAGTTATCCTATTTAGCATGAGGGGTTGGCGTTTAGAAATTTGAGACGCTTTAATGAAACTTTGTTGGGAAAATGGTTATGGCTTTTGGGACCAAGAGAGATGCGTTTTGGAGAAGGGTAATATGGGTTAAATATAGAAGCAAGGGGGGGGGGGGGGGGGGAGGTTGGTGCTCTAATTATGTTCCAGGCCCTTGTGGGGTGAGTTTATGGAAGTCTATTAGAAGTGGCTGGTCTAGTTTTTCTTGCTATATTCAATTGGAGATGGGTCAAGAGTGAAATTTTGGTATGTCGTTTGGTGTGTGGATAATCCTTTGAAATTGAGTTTTCCACAGTTATTCAACATTAGTAATAAAGAGGCATGTGTGGCTAATCTCATGAAGTTCCCCAATGGGGTTCTTTATTGGGATAGGGAGTTCTTGCATTTAGTTTAGGATTTTATGGATGTTTTATATGGCGTCTCTTTGAGGGGGTATTGGTGAGGATAAGCTATGCTGGTTGCCTGCCAAGAGAAGGGGTTTTGAGGCGAGTAGCTATAATCGAGCTCAGATGGGTGTCTACTATCAATTATTCCCTTAAAGGAACATTTGGAAGCCAAAGGTCCCTTGTAGAGTAGCATTTTTTGTCTGGACTGCAGCCTTGGGGAATATTTTAACGATTGATAATTTACGCAAGAGGAAATCGAAGATTCTAGATTGGTGTTATATGTGTAAAAGAATTGGTGAATCAGCAGACCATCTTTTATTACATTGTCCTATTGCAGTCGAGCTATGGTCTATGGTTTTCACCTTGTTTGGTTTCTACTAGGTAATGCCAAAGACTGTGGTTGAGCTTCTAGCATGTTGGCATGAAAAGTTTGGTCGCCATCGCATTGGTGTTTGTTAGATGGTTGTCCCTCACTGTTTGATGTAGGGCATTTGGCGTGAGAGAAACAACCTGTGCTTTGAGGATTCTAAAAGAACAATAGCCAATCTAAAACTTTTCTTTTGAGAATGCTATCAAATTGGATGTCTATCATTGGAAGCCTTTCTATTTTTCTGATTTATGCTTGTAACTTGTGTACTTGATTGTTATTGTCCCCAGCTGTATATGTTGTGTATACTTGGGTTTTTTATGATTTGAATAAAATTTCCATTGCTTATCAAAAAAGAGAAGAAGCCTTAGACCTTGTTCTGTTCTAGTCCTTACACCTAAAAAGGATGGGTCTTGTAGGATGTGTGTGGATAGTAGGGCTATTAACAAGATCACTATGAAGTATAGGTTTCCAATTCTCAAGTTAGATGATATGTTGGATTGTTTGTCTGGTGCCAAATTATTTTCTAAGATAAACTTGAGTGGCTATCACTAGATTAGAATGTGTCTTGGAGATGAATGGAAGACATTTTTCAAAACCTCTTCATGGCCTATCTGAATGGTTAGTCGTGCCATTTGGGTTAGCAAATGCTCCAAACAGTATGTGGAGTATTTTCTCTTCCCTTTTGTACTTTTTTATAATTAAAAAATCGTTGCACTGCTAGTACACTACCTGTGTACTGGTTTGTTTCTGGTTTCTTGATAAATAATTTTTACGTACTTATCACGAAAAAGAAAAAGAGGGAGAAAATAAGCCACAAAGGCCAATGTGCCTCTATGCTCAAAACACTCAATAATTTTATTAATTTGCTCTTATCTCCCTTGAATACTTGTGCACAAATATATATAAACACTCTTTCCTTGTACTAGAAGTATTAGGACTCGTGATTGAACTAGTAAAGTTAATCCTAATAAAATACTAACTTGAACTCTAAATAAACCTAAGACACTTGTATCTCTTAGAAGATTCTAGACTTAACTAATGACCAAGATACCCTTAATTCGCAGGAATTGCAAAAATTACAGATTTGCTCCTGAATATAAGTAATAGAATAAAAACCAAATAAAAAAATATTTTAACCCTAAAAGACTCATACTTAGACCATTAAAGCCACACGAGTTTCACTTCGATTGGACTTCACACGCGGACCCCATAAAGTAATTCTTGAAGGGGTGATTTTGCAAAGTAATAGCAAATTATTATTGCATGGCTGCTTCAATACCTCACAAGAAGGCCACCAAACATGACCATGAATAATGGCAAATGGATGCAAAGTTATATTAGAAGGTAAATGAAAAGAAGCATCCTTCATTAGTTCTCTTTACGAGTGGTCTTTTGCATCGAGTTTTACTGATAGTAACTCTATTCACCCCTTCATAGAGTCAACTCATATGTAGATATTATCCCATTTTAATTCTTTAGGCTACTTCATGTTTATTTTCACGACATAGTCTCTTTTCAATAATATTATTTTTACCTATCAAAAAAAAAAGAAAAAAAAAGAAAAAGAGAAGGTAAACGAAAAGAAGCATGATGGTGCTTAGCAAGTTCACAAATTTCACAATGAAAATTTGAAATATAGTTTTTTTTTAAATAAATAAATAACAAAGGGAAAACCTGTAATAATGGAAAGGGAATCCAAAAGCCGAGATTGAAATGCTTGCAGAATGGGTGAATCCAGAATATAAAAAATACTTATAGTTGGACTACTAAAATCTTAAGACTCTTGCTACAATTGACTTGATAAAATTAATCTCGAATGGATGAAATTATGAAGTAGCAACAAATCAATCTTACATTGCTGCATCACAAAGCCAATGCTTGCCCATTTAAGTGATGTTTAGAGGTTGATTTCACCTATAAAAAAAAGATGTTTCAAGGTTGATTTCATTTCATGTAATGAGAATATGTTAGTTTTTATGTTAATTATTCAAATTGCAGAGCTGCCACTAGAATTTGAGAAACTTATTCTACATTCCTTGGACTAAGACACTTTGATTTAATTTGGATGTGTAGTTTGAATTTCTCATGGATAAATTTCCAGTTGTCAAAAAAACCTAACTTGATGGAAGACTGAATTTAATTGTGTAATCAATGTTGAACACTCGTTCACAGTATGGGCCCAACTTCTCTAAATGATCGGAGTGCAACATGTGGACTTTTTAAATTTTATATGGGAATTGAAGTGGAGTTTTAAGATCATGTGGTCTAATATCATAATAAATTTCCACTTGTCCCAAAAGCCTAAGTTGATGGGAAAGAGTTTCTTTTATCATTTAGTCAATATTTAATACTCATCCAGTCTGAATACACTTGTGTGCTTTCAGTATCACTATATTTGTGGCTTGATAATTCAGATGAATGTTGCTGTCTAACTTGTGAAACTGGTTGGCATCTTTTATCTCATGGTCTGGCAGATAGTAGAACCATCTCCATCTGGTAATATTGGAATAATCAAGGATTCTAGTTTCAGCTCCGCACCATCTGGTATAGTGAAGTGTTTCCCTTTTAATTGGGTTGCATGCTCTTGTTGCCCATATTCCTAATATATTTTAATAACCATACTTGCTCATTATCTGGGAGTGCCCTCATCGTGAAAGTGTCTCACAATAAATTGATAGGTTCAAAATCACAAAAAGTTCCTGTGAATAAAATGGTTAGAACAGATTCATTGGATCCTGCTGGAAGGTTGCATCACTACTTGCAAGCTAAGCCTCGTGGACCACTTGAAAACAATCCTAGTTTGACTGCTGTGAGGTAGGATTTATTTTTGGTTTATTTGCATTTGCTTTACACAAATAAGTCATATAGGAGCACTTTGAGAGATGGACTTCTGAGCTGTTTCTCATGAGTGTCGAAAGTGTACGGAAACTTGATTAGAACAACATGAACTATCTTTAGATTTTCGTCATTGAAGTTTTTGGTATTGTTTTCATTGTCGTCATCATTGTTATTATTGTGGACAAATTATAGTAGGGCGGTGCTTCACCAAAGTTGAGATGGCCAAATACTGTTACATATAATGGTGACTCTTATAACAATTTTAGTCATTCAATTAAGGTTCTCTTGTTTGATAGATAATAATACATTATAAATTAGATCCTTCATATAATAATATGAAGGCTTTTTTTTTGGGGGGGAATAAATAATGTATTTTATTGAAAATGGAAAGCTTAAGTGCATAGGATGTATACACTAGCTTATTTAAACTTTAGATTCTAAATGAAAACGAGCCTATAAAATCTACAAACAAATGCTCTTCTCTATTTCCAAGAGTACAAGTCTGCTTAAACAGGGATTCCATGGTTATTAGGTAGAGGAGTCTAATGGTTTGGATTTAAAAAAAAAAAAAAAAAAAAAATTCAAAGGAAAAGTGAATTATATCCATTTATCTTTTAAAATGCAAATGGTATCATTATCAATTCAAATTTTCTATTGAGGGAATTCTCCAACATGCATTGAATTGTAATTTCAGAAAACGCTTGGAAGGTCTGTGTGTTAATAAATTTCCAATTTTAGGTCTTCTGTAAGACAAAGAAGGAACCAAAAGGAGACAGCAGATCTTACCAGCATTCAGGAGCTGATTGATGAAATTGATTGCAATTGTCATTCTGGTGAGAATTTTACACTTTTTTTTGTCTGTTATATGGAGGACCTTTAGTTCGAGTTTGGTAGATCTAGCCAATGCTTCTCACTGATACATGTTTTTACAGGTCTACTGGATGTTGTAAGACACTGCTCGTACATTGGAATGGCAGATGATGTCTTGGCATTGCTTCAGCATGACACTCATCTCTATGTTGCAAATGTGGTGAACTTGAGGTAACAATTCTGTTGCTATATATTTCTTGAATTTCATTGTAGTCAAAAACTATATCGATAAAACCATCTTTGCATATGATATATTCCTGCCTGTGATCCGGCATTGTAGTTTTAGCACTTAGTTTGTTAGTTAATGAAGGTTTAATTTGTTTTTAATGAGACTTTCATGTCTGAATAAAAACTTTCAGTTGATGAGCTACTAAATTGTTGATTTCTAAAAGTGCCTTCTTCCTTTTGATTGCTTCCCCCTTCCTTTTTTTATTTATTTAATCTGTCCTCCCCACAACCCCTCCCCCACCCCCCCCCCAAAAAAAAAAAAGAAAAAAAAAAAGAAAAGTAATATAACTTCATTGAAAAAAGAAAACATTACAAACAAAAAAACAAAAAACAAAGCACACAGGCAGTATACTAAGGAACTAGAAAAAACAGTGAAAACTATAAAACAAAGAAAGAACAACTATCTAACAAATCTGTCAAAAAATTAAAAGTAAAAACACCCGAAGCATTTGTCCACTCTAGAGAAGTTTGGAGAAAAAACAACTTCATATCACGAGTTGATCTCTCACATCCTTCAAAATTACGAGCATTCCTCTCCTGCCAAATACCCCACATAATACAATGAGGAAGCATACTCCAAATCACCAAGGACTTACATCTGCTACATTCATATGACCAGCTTGCTAGAAGATCCACAACATGGCATGACATAAATCAATGAACCCCAAATAAAGAAAATACCATATTCCAGAACTCTCTAGCTACATGACAATGTAACAATAAATGATCAATGTACTCTCCATCCTTGCACATGCAACACCAATCCAACACAACTACTTTGTGTTTCCACAAATTATCTGTAGTTAAAATACGCCCCAAAGCTGTTGTCCACATGAAGAAACTAACCTTTGTTGGCACCTTCAGTCTCCATAAAGGTTTCCAAGGGAAAAAAGAATGGGTTGTAGGACACAAAACCTTATAAAAAGATTTTAACTTCAAAAAACCCACTGGCAGAAGGTTTCCAGCATCATTGATCCACTCCATTCCCTCTTGCCAAACCAGAATAAATCAAATCCAAAAAGGTGACCACTGACTCCAATTCCCAGTCTTGTACCGGACGAACAAAATTAACATTCCAATGGAAACTATTCCCTAAGGAAGATAAAAGCTTAGCCACAGAAGATTCCTTATTATTGGCAATACCGAATAATTCTGGAAAGACATCTTTTGAAGGTGTCCTCCCACACCAAGTATCAAACCAGAATTTGATATTGGCACCATCCCCCACCTTAAAAGCAACAAGACTACAAAAACCGTCCCATCCCTTTCGGATATTCTTCCGAAGGCAAACGCCATAAGTCCCCTGCACACCATTAGAACACCAACCCCCCCCCCCCCCCCCCCCCCCCCCCACCCACATATTGCCATATTTAGCATCCACAGCTCTTCTCCATAGCAAAACGCCACAACCATTTCCCAAATATGGCCTTGTTAAAACGAATCAAATTCTTAATGCCTAGCCCCCCCTTTTGAATTGGCTCATACACCTTTTTCCAACCAACCATACGATACTTGAACTCATCTCCCATCCCTCCCCACATAAAATCCTGCTGTAATTTTTCAACAGGACAAGCAATACTCCTCAGGATAGGAAACAAGGACAAAAAATGAGTAGGGAGACTAGACAAAGTACTCTTAATTAGCTTGAGTTGAGCCCCCTTTCCTCTTCCAGCCAACCAACCGTCTCTCCATTTTCTCTAGCACACCATTCCAGACTGCTTTAGCTTTGAACGTAGAGCTCAAGGGTAAACCCAAATATTTCATAGGCAATTAAGCTAATTTACAACTTAAAATACCAGCCAAGGCCTCCACATTTGGAACATCACCAACCATTCAGATTTCCCCAAATTTATTTTCAACCCAAAAATAATCTGAAACCATAAAAAAACTGCTTTCAAGTGTCAAAATTGCTCTGGATCTGCCCCATAAATAGATCAAAGTGTCATTTGTAAAGAGAAGATGTGAGATAACTATCTGTCTACCAGGACCACCACCAACTGAAAACCTAGAGATGTAATTGCCTCACCCCACTTTCTCCAACATTCAACTAAGTGCCTCCGTAACAATAATAAAGAATGGAGCTGACAGTGGGTTTCCCTATCATAATCCTCTCGAGCTATGAAAGAAGCCAGATGGGCTGCCATTCCCAAGCACTGAGAAAAGAACTGTAGAAATACACGAAAAAATCCACTGCCTCCACTTAGGGCCAAAACCACATATTTGAAGCAAAAAAATAAAAAAATTCCAATGTACATGATATTAAGCCTTCTCCATATCTAACTTACATAAAACCCCTGGCATACCAGACCTGAGATGACTATCTAGGCACTCATTAGCAATTAACACAGAGTCCAAAATCTGTCTTTTGCTGATGAAAGCATTTTGAGGTTCCGACACCACCTTATTTAGCACCAGACTTAGTCTGTTTGCCATAATTTTTGACAGAATTTTGTATAGCCCTGTTATAAGACCGATAGGCCAAAAATCCTTTATCTCAACTGCCCTAGGTTTTTTTGGAATAAGAGAAATAAAAGTGGCATTGATACTCTTCTCAAAGGATCCATGTGGATGAAAAAAATGAAATAACTGCATAACAACAGCCTTTAAAATCCCCCAACAATGTTGAAAAAATTCCATAGCGAACCCATCCAAACTTGGAGCCTTATCACCATTCATATTGGAAATCGCCTCAAAGAGCTCATTCTCCGGAAAATTTCTTTCTAGCCAGCAAGACTCCTCATTCTCCAGAACTGAAAAACCTAGAACTGAAAAAGCTAAACCATCCAATGGAGGTCGTCAAATTCCCAGCACTGAGAATAAAGCCTCATAAAAGTTTACTATCTTCTCTTTGATAGCAGCCTGGTTAGTAATCTCGTCCCCTTCCACCACTAGCTTCCCAATGGTGTTATTGCAATAATGGGAATTTGCAAGCCTTTGAATTTTTTTTGTATTTTTATCCCCTTCCTTCACACACACAGAAACTGAGATTTTTGTCGCCAACTAATTTCCTCCATTGGCATAATTTTCTCAAGCTTTTCTCTGGCTTTTACACGTTTTTTTATTACCAAACAGAGGTCTAGACTCCTCAATTGCATCCAAAGTTGTAATACTGTCTACCAAAGAATTTATTTTCTGAGCAACGTTACCAAACTCTTCTAGGTTCCACTTTTTCAAGTCGAGTTTGAGGGCCTTCAATTTATTAGCCAAAATAAAACTGGGTGTGCCTTGAAATTGATAAGATTCCCGCTAGCCTTTAACACTGTCTGTAAAACCTTCAAACTTTAACCACATATTTTCAAATGAAATAGACTCTTACCTCATTGTAGAGAACCACACTACTTATCAAAAAACTTGGGGGAGATGCCTCTGAGATATCATAGAAAAATGCTCCTCCAAAGTCAAAGTAAATAAGAATCTGTCCAGGTGGGAATGAGAGTTTGTATTAGACCAAGTGAACTGACCTCCCTTCATATGAATATCCATCAAACCATGGGAGGAAATAAAATCATAGAAGTCTCTCATAGTAGAAGCAAATGCCTCTGCTCCCAACCTCTCACTTGGGAAGCGAACTACATTAAAATCTCCCCCCACACACCACGACACAGACCACCAACTGAAAACCCCGGCTAACTCCTCCCAAAGGAATCTCCTATCTGTCATAGAATTTGGTCCATAAATTCCAGTGAAAGCCCATTAAACCCTGAAGACAGGATTCTGAATTTACCACACTGAATAATCTCCTGCCACTTCATCCAACTTTTCCAGAACCCTTTTATCCCACATAACCAACACACCTCCAGAGTCCAGAAGCCCACCCATAAATAACAAGTCCACACAGGGACTACCCCACAAGCTCCTTATCATCCCTCTAGTAACATACTCTAACTTTGTTTCTTGAAGACATACAGGGTCTGCTTTCCACTGCTTGTGCAGATTTTTAACTCTCAACCTTTTCGAAAAATCATTCAATCCCCTTACATTCCATGATAAAAGCTTTAGATTCATAACTTTGACCTCACCCTCCCACTCTTAGTTGTCCTTCTGTTGGAACACCCCACATTTATAATTTATGTTGGAAATTAGATTCTTCAATTCCCTATACCCCCTTACCTCTGTATTACCTTTAATTTTTCTAGGGCTAATCCCTTCACTGGCATCCTTTAAATTCACCTCCGTGTTACTCGTCAACTCCATGATAGCCTCCTCAAAACCATTAACTTTTACCCCCATGTACTTCCCAAACCCATTGGAATCTTTTCATAAATAACCCAGCTGGAACATTGTTGCTGCTCTGTATTATTTCCATTCTCGAATATCAAATTACTTTTCTCATTGGCACCAGGTATACTCATCATCAGTGGCTCAACCCACATAGAATCATTGTCTCCCTGCCCAAATATAGCCAACTCATTATTCAGCACCTCACTAAGACATAGACTACTCATATCATCATCAATATTCGATATCCTCCATGAGACCCTCTTCCATATCAGCCCAGTCATCAGACCCAGCTGGCAGCCTACCCACCTCTATTTCTGTGTTCCCCCTTTCTTACTTTTCAATTGCAGCCATTATAGGAAGGAGAGTCGATGATGACTCCGATAGACTTCCCCGATAAGAGAAAGGAAGGATTAGCTTCCTACTGTCGCGTAATTGCAGCAACCAAGAGTTGGAATCTCCGGAAATACAGCTGACTTCGATTGATGTGGGTGATCCAGATGGTTGCAGTGCTGCCGCCACCACTGATTCTGGAATTGTCTCTACCAACCTGACACACATCTTCATATTGTTATCCTTAATTCCCAAAATATCATCCTCCTTAGCTTTATAATCTGATTGTATTTGCGGGGCTGATTGAGTGGACCCATGTGTAAGTGAGCCCACCTCTTGAGTCAACTTTTGTCTCCAAACCCATTTAGTAGGCTGGTTTGTTCTTGTGATTGTAAACTGATTTGTGGATGGGCTCAATATTTTATTTGGCTTTGAGTTGGGCTTCACAAACTTTAGCCCATCAGAATTGGTTGGGCTTGACACACTAGCCTCCTCCACTCCAGCCCATTTAACCACCCCCTTCCCATCCTGCCATTTTTTCAAGAAAAGAGCTACGTCCATAACATTTTCACAACAAATCCTAGGTGGCAAGTTGTTATAGGTTTTTAATTTGAATCCACCACTGAAATTACTTCCCTGCCCATCAGTAACAGCCTGTAACAATCTGCCACCTAGGATTTGTTGTAAGTGTTGTGAAAATGTTGTGGACATAGAATTTCTCTTTTTCAAAAAACAATTCACGTTTAAATCACTGTTACAACTTTATTCAAATCCCCAATATCTCGCTCCAAAAAAAAGTTGCAGTTTCCTTCCCTATTGCTGCTGTTTTAATGCTATCCTCAATATCTCACTCCTATAAATTAGTAGTTTCCTTCCTTATTACCGCTGTTTTAATACTGCCATTAATCATGACGTCTCTGAAGGATTGTATTTCCCCCAAAGAGCGTGATTGGTGCCAATCCGTCATGATGGGTTTTCCCGGATTTGACTGAACAACGGAATCCACCACTGAAGGTTGTTTTCCTTTTGCCTCCGTGGCTACCAACCCGTTAAGAGTCTAGTTTAAAACCCCTCCATTCCCGTCGCTGTTGGCCCTCCGGTATAACCACTGATTCCTTATTATTCATAGCCCCATATTCCGAAACTGTAATATACATGCCCCTAGATTTCCTGTGCTTTTGAAACATTAAAGCCTTACCCACTTCTCAATGCATTTGAATAAAATTCTGATCCGGTGGCAATGCCAAGACTTCAGCCATTGAAGCGCACAACCAATGTATCCCCTCTTTTTTTTTTTTTTTTGATAGGTAATATAAGAATTATTATTGATGAAAGTTGAAAAAGAAACATACAATGTGTTCATGAGTATGAATGCAGCAAAGCACAAAACAGAACACAACAGAAAACAATCAAGAGACTAAACTAAGAGAAGAAAAAAACTGAACAATAGAAGAACATTCTGTAAAACCACAGCACCGAGACCAATCAAAAAGACTTCTCTGGCACAGGCCTATTAACTCAACTAATGGCTTCTCAGAATCTTCAAAGGATTGACGATTACGCTCCATCCATGCAGTCCACATCAAACATCCTGGAATTAAGTTCCAAATATCTGAATCATGTTTCCCAAACCAATGATTCCAACAAAATAATAATTCCCCTCTTTGCCCAATAAAACGTTATTCATACTCTTTTTTCCCCTTTCAATGATCTTCAATTTATAACTGTTCACCTCATACAATAAAATAAATTCAAAGAATTTGGATTCACCTTGAAACAATTTTCTGCCTCTACTTGTTTAAATCTACAATACTTTATTTATATGTAAAAAGAATGTATATTGTTTATAATACAAGACTCCTTTAGGTGATTATTTACCCCAGTATACTTGGGTGACTTATTTTCCTGAGTTATATAGTTTTATTACTTATCAATATGTGTGTGTGTGTGTGTAAGACTCCTTTAGGTGCTAATTGAAAAACCTATTAAAATACCAAGAACACACATTTTGGACCAGAGCTTTAGTTTTGCAGTTTGCATTTTATCAATACACTTTAGCCACTGATATTCTGCTGCATAAAAAACTATTTGCTGATGTACTTGGTTCTGATTCTGAAGAATCAACTTTCGCATTCCTTCCTATTATCAAGTTTTGTTTCTTATTAAAAATAAATAAATAAGAATCAACTTTTGCATTTCTTTTACTGAGTTACTGTTGTAGTTATTATTATTATTATTATTATTATTCATTGGTGTTGGAAGCACTAGGTGCTAGATATGTGATTTCCATGCCTCCCTGAATTTTTTATCTGTTATATAATTTACCTGATTTTTCTATGTTTTTATACACGGACAGCAAAGAGCTTATGTACCAGCAAGTTCTGCGCCGGTTTGCCCATTTTAATGCAATACAATTAAGTGATCCAGCCCCGTTGTCTGAGTTGATTATGTTGGCATTGAAAGAAGAGGATTTGGATCCTGAATGCAATGAGAATGATGACTTAATAGAGAAAATTACAGAAGTAACTTACACTCTCTTTAGATCTACTATGTTTTATGCTCATTATCTATCTCTCTCTCTCTCTCTCTCTCTCTCTCTCTCTCTCTCTTTGCTTCAATAAATTTGCCACCAAATTCTTTGAAACATTTGATTCCATATCAATTGTCTGTCACAAAGGGATTAACGTAGTTTAGCTTAATGGCCTATGTCCACAATGGGAAAGCCCTAAGTGTGACGCAGGACAACTAGAACAAAATGAAACAATAGGAAATAAAGGAATATGACCTAAAAGTCAACACTTAAGCCTGGCTAGGAGTCAGCACAAAGTGGGAAAACCACTAGGAGTTAGCACCTAGGGTGGAATTGGAGTCAGCATTAGACCAACGAGACCAAAATGCCATTTTTTTTCATTTGATCAAAATATCAACTAACTTCTAAAGGAGTACAATAGTTTGCTTATAAAGGATTGCTAAACCCTAGTTCTAATTGGTGTAGGAAACCCTAATTATTTTATTACAAAATTAAACCTTGCTTCCAAATATTATACATTGATAGCCTAATAAACTATTAGGACCTAAAACATAAAAATACAATTGACTTGTAAACATAAATAATACTAAATAAAAATTTTCTTGCATCTCCCGCATCAAAGTGACTACATCTTTACTATACAGAATTGTGTGTATTACAGTGATCCCAATGAAGGGTAGATATAGTATACTAACCTAAGTTAAAACACAAATCAACCTTAGGACTGTGGTACATCAGGATTGCGGTACAAGTGTTGCAGTACTAGTGCAATGAATGTGGACTAATATCTTTAACAAATATCACTCGTTTATCTTTCGGGAATGTCACTTGAAGGTATCTCTTACTGGGCTGTCGAGTTCACTTGTTTCTGCTCTCTCTTTTGACTAGTGCTATATCATTCAAACAAGTGTTTTAGCACTAGTGCAGTGAATCTGGAGTAATTTCTCAAGACTACTGATTAATGACCCCTGAAGTAATTGAATGATGTTAGAAATAATGTATTGAACTATTTAAATTTTCTGCTATGGTTTTCTTGGGAGTGCTAATATTTTTGATTATTGAATATAGTTATGTTTATATGATATATTAGATGTTTAGACTCGTCGAGGATGGTTTGTTACAAAATCCCTGGTTTAGATTGTTGCTCTATTGGCATTAAGCCTGGTGTTGATTTGGCAAGTCATGTATCTGGACGTTATGGATTTGGTTCGTGAGATCTACAATGTCTATAGAGTATTTCTCAATCATAGAGTAAGAGTCTTTTGAGGATGTGAGCTCTCTTCCAGATTTAGGAGAATATTAGAAAAAGGAGGCAGAAACCATTTCTATTTACTTGAATGTTTCCCTTATTAAATTTTAACTATTATTATTATTATTATTATTTATGATCTGAATACTCTTTTCCTTGCACTATAATTGATTTTAGGTCCTGATAAACCATGAACACTGTGGCTGCTTCTCCCCGGATGCCATAGGGAGATCAAGTCACAGGTCTAGTAAATGGTTCAATCTCAAGAGAATATAATGTTCTGTGATCACAAGAAAATAGCCAGTATTAATATGCTCCCTTGTTACTACCCTTTGTTGTCCTACACAAATTAAAGAGGTTCATACCCTTCGTACCTAGTTTGCATGGCACTGATGACTCTTATATCAATCATGAATGCTGGTAGAACATTTTTAGCATAGATTTCGAAGTGGTTTCTACAAGAAAATTTCTCTTTTCATTAGCCATATTTGATTAACTTTCAACTGATATTGTCTTTTGATGCTTCACCAGATGAATACTGAATTGCTCAAGCAAAAGGCTGAAATGTTGGAGGAGTATTTCGGCATTCATGTTGATGTACATGGGAATTTGTCTAGAATTCCAGTCATACTTGACCAGTACACACCCGACATGGATCGTGTTCCTGAATTTGTACTTTGTTTGGGCAATGATGTAGGTTCTAAAGTTTATAGTTGCTTATTCTTCTATGGTTGCAGTAAAATATTAATCTTTTGTATGATGATTCTTGATCTGAAAGGCATTTTCATTTTCTGCTCTGAGAAGAATGTTACCTCACCACTCACACACTGGGAAACATGTACTAACACACATGTTCATGTATGCAGACACATATGCGCTACACTTATACTTGATCAGTGTTTACAATACTTGTCTTGTGGAATATTTTTGGGGCTGGTATGCATATTGGTGAGATAATCTTATAACATATGGCTGTGAACAAATGGGGACTAATTCCACTATTACCTAGTGGAGCTCACTTATTATGGTATCTTTAATGGAAGTAGTTACCACTTTATATAGTGTGTATTATTGAAGTGCTCACTGAATCATTTAGTATTTATTCTTAATTTTTTCGACATTATACAGATAGTTTCTTTCTTTCTTCATTTTTTACTAAGTTTGCTCTGTCTGTGTCATTTAAAAATAGTTTGATATCACTCTTACCTTTTCTTGGAGTATGTGGAGGTAGATTAGGGATGCATAGTGCATGGAATAATGGAGGGTTTTTTTATTTTATTTTCCTTTTGTGTTATTGTTTAACCTTTTTAATAAAGCCTCTGAGTGATGATCAGGAAAATGTCTAATTCTTCTCTAACACCTTGGACACTTAGCTGACCTTATTTTGTCATTTGATGTCTGCTGCAAGACTTAGATTTCAATAGACAGGCCGCTACTTTGCACAACTAATGCAATTGAAATGAGGCTATTGGGTACTCCTGCATCAGTTTGGCTTACTATGACTTTTTTTGTTTGTAGGTTGACTGGGAGGATGAAAAAATGTGCTTTCAAGTAATTTCAGCTGCTCTAGGAAACTTTTATGCGATGCATCCTCCTATGTTACCTAACCCATCAGGTGATGGTTTGCAATACTACAAAAAGAAAAAACCTCTCAGGAATCCTGAAGATGAAGAAAATACCTCTAACAATATAGGTATGACTGTTCACTGCTGGGTTTTCTTAGCGTGTCTTTTTTTTTTGTTCAAAATAACTAAACATTTTATTTTATAACGCTTTCGATTGTGTCACATTCCATGGTTTTTGAGAATTAGTTCCTTGTGGTTTTGGCTATCCTTCCATATTTTTTGTTTGCTAAATAACTAAAAAGTTTTATTATATCTCATTATCGCCTATTTCAACCCAAGACCCCAGCATCACAATTCCATTTTTGTCTAAATTTCGAAGTAGGTATCCTTTGAGATGCGGTATTTTGTTAGTGATTCTTTCAGGGCCGTAGCTTGTCACATGAGTCTGAATTTCATATTTCTGTATGTGAAAAGAAGTATAAATATCTCCATATACTAGGTGCTCGCTAATGAGCATGGTCTCACTTACTATGGTTGTGAGAAATAGTTCCTTGTTATATTACTTCTCTCTCTCTCTTTGAGGTGTTAATGATGTGGTTGTGGTTTAGATGAAACATTTGACATATGCTTAATTTTTCCATTATTAATTTGCTGAGCTTAGAGTGGTGTCATTATTTTATGCAATTTAATTTGTGAAGAGCAGCAGTAAAATTAATGTTTGTTTCATGTAAACCTTTGCTTATTATGGTGAGAGAGAAGTGAGCCTGGTAAAAAATTATCTTTTTGATAGGTAATAAAGATATTTTATTAAAAAAGGAGAAAAAAATATACAATAAAAGAATCAAAGGAGTATACAGGTTGTATACCTTTAGATTTTTAGTTACAAAGCAAGTACTTTCAGGAGATCATGGAGTGTAGAAGGTCTATCGGATGTTAGGAACTCACTAGGTCCTAAGAGAATTCTATGGAAATGAATGGGTATGAATGAGAATTGAATTGATTCAAGGTAGTCACCCTTCGAGAGAGCTTGCCGTTACCCTCTTACTCTTCAGAAAAACCCCTAAAAAAAGTTCTCTACATTGAAAAATATGATTTATTGCACAAAATTAGGTTAGGATCAATATATAGATTTTTCTAGAAGTTTGCCATGAAAAAATTCCCCTTAATTGTGGGAAATTCGGACCTATCCAAAACAGCTGGCGATGGTTTTTTTTTTTTTTTTTTTTTCTTGAAACTCAATTTATTTATTTTTAAAATGTTTTAGGTTTACATTGAGAGAGATATAGTAAATACATAAATATTTTATATATATAAGAGATATAGTAAATCAATTGTTTTGTTTTTATCATCTAGATTAGGGACATAAGTGATGCAGTATCTAACTCAGCATTTATCAATAATTGGCTTTCTTTTTGGAATTAAAATTTCAACCTTACAGTATCATTAGTCCAGTAAAACACGGAAAATTTTCTTGCACAACCCCTCGTGGGGGCCATTACAACTTTCTGTTTTTTCTCCCCTTATCATATAGAGCTCCAATCTTACAGTGCTTTGTGGTGGTTCCAGAGGATGATGTCACAATTGAGGATGAAATGGAGCATGAACTACTTTCAGAGGCAGAGACTGCATGGGCCCAACGGGAATGGTCAATCCAGCATGTCTTATTTCCATCCATGAGACTCTTTTTCAAGCCATCTGCTTCCATGGCTACAAATGGAACCTTTGTGAAGGTAAGTTTTATCTCACAAAGGAGCATTCTATCAAATACTGCAAAGAAATCTTTATCTATGATTCTATGGGGAAAAATGCCCACATAGCCCCCAAACTTTAGAGTAGTGGCCAAGAAACCCCCTGAATTATTATATTGGCCAATTTACTCGTTAAACATTTCACACTTGCCAAATCAATACGTCAGTTAGTTTTAAAGCTAAAACATTAATGGAATAGGCATGTGAGACGCACATGACTTTAAAAGACAAACTCAATTCCAATAATTTGAAGCCCGATAGAAAGAAGAAAGAAGAGAGACTAGAGTGTTTGACCGGCAGAGCGGAGAGAGAGAGGGGGTAGAACCAGAACCTCATCTGCGAATTGAAAGTCCTACAATTATGGAACCAGCTGTTAAAGATCAACACAACAACACATAGCAGCAGTCCGCAGATAATTATCAACACAGTAACAGATTGCAGCAAATTAAAATACAAATATTATTAGCTTATGTATATATTTAAATTTCAAACTCTATGTTTATCCAAAACTCTTCATATGTATCTGTACTGGACAACTCTGTAAATGAGTCAATTATAAATTTAAGAGCCTTAACCATATTATGGTATGACAACTTGTTTTCAACATTTATTTAAAAAAATAGCAAACCCATCTAGAATTCTAACAAACAACCAAACCCCATTAGAGCACTAGCCATATTACTCTCAAGCATTTCAAATAGTTGTATAGCATACTCAAAAGCTTTGCATTTTGCATGTGTTCACTAGAACACTGGCCACATAAACATCAATCGCAAAACCAGTTTTGAAATGGGCATTTCACAATCTTCAAGAATCATACGAATGATAGGACAAGTAATTGATGAACCTTTGCAAACAAGCTCACATAAACCCCAACCCCAAAAATTAAACCAAACCAAGAAATTGCAACAGAAACTTGCCTTTAAAGGATTGGAAAACAGAGAACACTTGAAAAATACTTGCATTAGAAAGGAAAAAAAAAAAAAATACTTGCTGTCGGACGACGCAACAGAACTACCAGGACATCGTCAGAACACGGAAGGAAAGATGGAGGCGGGATAAAGAACTTGGCACCATGCTGCGGTGGATCTGGTTCTACCACCCTCGTTCCCTCTCCTCTCAACTAGTCAGACTGATGCAGTTCATTTTTAAATCTATCTGTTACTAGTTTCTGTTATATAATAAGTAATTTATTGTTTTACTTATAATAGTCTTTATCACTTGTAACAGAAAGTTAGTTAGCTGATAGGTTGTTAGTGATAAGTGCAATAGCCTATTAGTTAGTTAGAGAAGTTAGTTAGGCTTTGGCCAAATTGCATGGTAGCCACATGGTGGGTTCTTGTAACTAACTCAGTAGCTTGCTTATTTAACTATAAATAAGCAAGGCTGCCTTCATTGTAACTAGTTGAATTTGAATCTAAGAAATCTACCTATGAGGTATTATTCCAAGAGTGTGTCTCTTGAAGAGCTAGTTCATTCTTTCTTTTCTCTAAGCAACTTAGCTTTCTAAAACATCTTTCATTTTCACCATTTTTTTTTCCTCAATCATAAATTGGTATCAGAGCTTGAGATCCTTAGGATTCAAGTTGGTTTGCAATTTGTTTTCTCATTTTTGTCATTAAGAACCTATCAAGATTCTATCTTGATTTCATTTTCTTATCCTCTACTAGTGAGCCTAAGAATTTGTGAAGATGGCACCAATAGTTTACAACAGAAGGAACAAGAAAAGTGTTGTAGTACATGAACCTGAGGTGCAGGTTCAACCCAGGCAGTAGTCGCAACCACACCAAGAAGAACCCTAGGTGACATTGGAGGAGACTGTGGAGCTGCTAAGGTGGCAGCTTGCTGCCTTGACTGAGGAAGTGAGAAGAAACTAGCGTTATCATCCTAGAAATGATGATGAACCTGTTGAAGATGCTGAAACTGACAGTCACAACAACTTTAGTAACCCAATTGGTCAGCCTAGAGGAGGTGTTCCCAGGCAAGTGCCTAGCCTCCAAGGGGAGAACCAAAATGGGAATCAAACTTCAAGATTGAGTTACCCGAGTTCTATGGTAACTTGAATCATGAAGAATTCAAGGATTGGCTTAACCAAGTGGGAAAAATCTTTGCTTTCCATGAGGTGCCAAATTCCAAGAAGGTGAAGTTGATCTCTATTAAGCTGAGAGGGAGAGCTTCAGCCTGGTGGGAACAGCTTCAAGTTCAAAGAGTTAGGAGGGGTAAAAGAAAGATCCAAGATTGGTGCAAGATGAAGTAGAAAATGAGAAACCAGTTTCTGCCTTTCAATTATATGCAGTCCTTGTACAAACAACTGCATAATTTGAGGCAACATGGCAGTGTGGAAGAGAATACAGAGGCATTTTATCAACTGGTAGCTCGAGTAGACCTAAATGAGAGTAAAGAGCGGATGGTTGCAAGGTTCTTGAGTGGTCTTAAACCACCAATTCAAGATGCCTTATCTTTGCACCAACTGTGGTCTGTTTCTGAAGCTTACAATAGAGCCTTGATGTTTGAGAAACAACTTGCAAGAAAAGCTTTTGTACAGTTCCAAGCTTATGGTGGTAGCAGAAGTACCCAAGTCAGCACTCAAGGAAGGCCAACTACTAATAGTGCACAACCTTTCAAGATTGAGAGTATAGGTCTGCCTTCACTTTTGGTGTAGCCAAACCAGTCCCTAAAGCAGCACAATGTTGTACATTTAAGTGCTACAAGTGTGGAGAAGCTGGGCACAAGGCCACAGATTGCAAGAAAGGGGGAGTTAGTGCCCAAGGCAAGGGTAAAGCTTTGATGATTGAAGGTTGTGAAGACCAAGAAGATGAAGAATTTCCAATGTATGAAGAAGAAATTGTTATAGGTGACTCAGATGAGGAAGAAGGCTTGGCTTTGGTAATGAAGAAGACCTTGTTAGCACCAAAATAGGAGGAGCAGGAGGATTGGTTGAGGAGCAACATTTTTCACACCACTTGTAATATTGGTGGTAGGATTTGCAACTTAGTTATTGATGGGGGAAGCTGTGAAAATGTGGTTTTTGAAGAAGTTGTTGATAAAATTGGTTTAAAGACTGAAGATCATCCTCACCCCTACAAATTGACATGGCTTAAGACAGGCAATGATATAAGAGTTTTCAAGAGATGCATGGTCTCCTTTTCAATCAGGAAGAAGTTCTAAGATTCAGTTTTTTGTGATGTAGTGAAGATGGACGCATGCCATTTGCTGTTGGGAAGGCCTTGGCAGTATGTTAGGCACACCAACCATGATGGAAACAAGAACACCTTCAGCCTATACAAGGATGGACAGCATTACACCCTACTGCCCATAAAAGAAAAGGTGAATCTTAAAACTCCTACTACTGTACAACCTAATTCTTTGCTTATTGTTAAGAAATTTGCACAAGAAACTCTAGCAACTTGTGTGGTTTACATGTTATTGACTGCAGTAGAGTTAGATGCTATGATAGTGCCTCAATCTATAAAGGAGTTGATCAAGTCATTTGAGGATGTCTTCCCTAATGAATTGCCTACTGAATTGCCTCCTATGAGAGACATACAGTATGCCATTGATTTCATTCCATGTTTTGCATTACCTAATAGGGTTGCCTATAGGATGACACCAATGGAAAAGGATGAACTTAATAGGCAAGTGCAAGAACTATTGGACAAGGGATATATTAGGCCAAGTATTAGTCCATGTGCAGTACCAACCCTCTTGACCCCTAAGAAGGATGGTAGTTGGAGAATGTGTGTTGACAGTAGAACCATTAACAAAATCACAATCAAATATTGGTTTCCTATACCTAGGCTAGATGATATGCTTGATTGTCTAGCTGGTTCTAAAATCTTTTCCAAGATAGATCTTAGAAGTGGCTATCATCAAATTCGGATTAAGCCAGGGGATGAGTGGAAGACTGCATTTAAGACTCATGGTGGGCTATATGAATGGTTTGTCATGCCTTTTGGTCTTACTAATGCACTTGCTACTTTCATGAGGGTAATGACTCAAATGTTGCAGCCTTTGCTTGGTGTATGTGTTGTAGTTTACTTTGATGATATATTGGTATATGGCAAGACTTTGAATGATCATGTGAATCATTTGCAATTTGTGTTTGAGTTACTAAGAAGGGATAAGTTCTATGTAAATACCAAGAAATGTACCTTTGCAGTAAGTAAGGTAGGTTTTCTTGGGTATGTGCTGACTGATAAGGAAATTGCAATGGATGAGGGGAAGGTTAAGGCCATTCTAGATTGGCATGTTCCAAGATCTGTGGCTGAAGTAAGAAGCTTCCATGGGTTAGCAACATTTTACAGGAGTTTCATCAAAGGGTTTAGCACAATTGCAACACCACTCACTGATTGTCTCAAGCTGTCTACTTTTGCATGGGATGAGGCTAAGCAGTAGAGTTTTGAGTCCTTGAAAGCTACCCTTACTGCAGCACCAGGTCAACTTTAGCTTAAGGCACAAAGCTGGGAGTCCTTAATAGAGTGGTAGATGGTCTTAGCAGGAGATCTTCCTTACTAGTGCTAATGCACAACACAATTGAGGGCTTTGAGGCATTTAGGGAGCAATGTAAGGAAGATCCCAAGTTGTTTTAGATTATGCAGAATTTGCAACAAGGCAACGGAGTTGCTTGTCCTGGATTCAACCTGCAAGATGGCTACTTGTTCAAAGGCCTGCTCCTTTGTATTCCAAAATGTTCTCTCAGGCACAAGATTTTGCTTGAAGTGCATAACCAAGGACATTTTGGGAGACAGAAGACACTGCAACTCCTACAACAACAATTCTATTGGCCAGGCATGCTTAAGGATGTGGGAAGACTAGTTCAAAGATGCATGATATGTCAGCAAAGCAAAGGGATAGCCACCAATGTTGGATTGTATCTGCCCCTTCCAGTGCCTAACAAGCCTTGGACCAGCATTAGCATTGACTTTGTGCTTGGATTACCCACTACTACTAGAAGATCAGACTCTATTCTAGTGGTAGTGGACAAATTCTCCAAGAGGGCCCATTTTGTGGCTTGCAAAAAGACTAATGATGCCTCCAATATTACTGGTCTATTTTTCAGGGAGATCTATAAGTTACATGGAGTTCCAACCAGTATTGTGTCTGATAGGGACACCAAGTTTCTTGCCCATTTCTGGAGGACTTTGTGGAGGAAATTGGTACTGACTTGCAGTACAACACCAACTTCCATCCTCAAATAGATGGACAGACTGAGGTGGTCAATAGGAGCTTGGGCAACCTCCTAAGGTGTTTTGTAAGAGACAAACCTAAGGAATGGGAGAATGTTTTACCTATAACAGAGTTTGCCTACAACTCATCTACCAATAGAACAACTCAACACTCTCCCTTTGAGATTGTTTATGGCATGCAACCAGCCAGTGTTTTTGACTTGTCAAGCTTACCATTACCCAAGAAGGAGCATTCGAAAGCCACTGAGTTAGTTGACTTCATACAACAGCTACATGCAAATATTAAGAAGAAAATAAATGCCAGCAATGCTAAGGACAAGGCACAAGCTGACAAGAAGAAAAGGCCAGTGATTTTCAAGGAAGGTGACCTAGTATGGGTGATCCTGACAAAGGAGAGGAACCCTACTGGACCTAATACAAAGTTGCAGCAAAAGAAGATTGGTCCTTGTCCTATACTACATAAGACCAATGATAATGCCTACCAAGTCAAGCTACCTGATCATCTACGTATTTCTAACAGTTTCAATGTACATCATTTGCTGCCCTATCATGAACCAGATCAACTTACAACGAGCCACACTTGAGGACAAGTGTGTTCCAAAGAGGGACAGTGCTGATGCAATTTATTTTTAAATCTATCTATTACTAGCTTCTGTTGTATAATAAGTAATTTCTTGTTTTACTTTTAATAGCCTTTATCACTTGTAACAAAAAGTTAGTTAGCTGATAGGTTGTTAGTGATAAGTGCAATAGCCTATTAATTAGTTAGAGAAGTTAGTTATAGGCTTTGTCCAAATCACATGGCAGCCACATGGTGGGTTCTTGTAACTAACTCAGCAACTTGCTTATGTAACTATAAATAAGCAAGGCTGCCTTCATTGTAACTAGTTGAATTTGAATCTAAGAAATCTACCTATGAGGTATTATTCCAAGAGTGTGTCTCTTGAAGAACTAGTTTATTCTTCTAAGCAACTAAGGGCTTGTTTGGTATTGTTGTTTAAACAACAGTTTTTATTGTTTAAACACCACAACACGTATTTCCACAACACTTTTTAACACACACATATTTCCACAATACTTAAACAACGTTACTAGAAATCTCTTACCAAATGGGCCCTTAGCTTTGTATAGCTTTCTAAAACATCTTTCCTTTTCACCATTTTTTTTCCTCCATCACAGACGCTCTGGTCTCTCTTCTTTCTTCTTTCTATTAGGTTTCTTTGAAACGGGATTTCACATGCGTCTCTCGCGTGCCCATTCCGTTAATGTTTTAACGTTAAACTAACTAATGTATTGATTTGGCAGGTGTGAAATGTTTAAGGAGTAAATTGGCCAATATAAAGAAACAGGGGGTGTCTTGGTCACTACTCCAAAGTTCAAGGGGTGTGTTGGCATTTTTTCCGATTCTATATGCAGTAGACTGCTTGCAGCAAACCACCCTAAACTACAGTTTTTCCCCTAATTAACACCACACTTCAAGATTAATTTGCAGTGTTCATCCCACCACTAAAAATTAGTAAAATGTTCACCCGAATCAGTCCACTAATTTTTTAATTTCAACATTTGACCTTGAATGTTGTATGGATGTCATAAATTAATCTTGAATCAGAGTGTTGATTGCAAAAATTTTTAATTTAGGATGAACATTGCAAATAACCCATCATGACCTAAACCTATATTTCTATATATCAAACCTTACACAAATTTATACCTACACATAAATATACAGAGCAAAACTACATCTTAATAAGGATCTTTTTCAAAATATCTCCATAATAAAATCTCAATTCTACAAAGTCCTACCCTTAAAAGATTCTAGATAGAACTTCACAATGACTAAAGAGTCTCCAATGTACAATGAAAAGTTCCAAATACTTAATGAACAATTATTTGCGATTAAATGAATAGTTGATCATATTAAATCTCCCATTAAAGCTCTAAATCTTAATCTGAAAATGCTCAAATGGGGTGGGCTTGACATTTCAATAACAAATACATAGTACTCAAATGGAAAGTCCAAGCTAACATATGAGTTTTTGTTTTGTTTTTGTATTTTTTTTTTTTTTTTAATTATCATATAACTAAGCACTGAAATTCTAGATAATTTAATGTAGCAATAATGAGAAAAGATATTTCTTTTGAATCCATTGAATTGGACTAAAAACAAACATGGTCAATTAAACTGATACATGAAGAGTTAAAAGATATCTTTCAAATAATATATACATAAATATTGGTTAACAGAATGATTTTCTTTCAAACACTAGTTGAGGTTGTCGAACTCCTATACATAAATAGGTAATCAAACAAATCATGGTCAAGCATGTGGCACATTGATTGCATGCACAGTCCCGTGAGTGGACATTGGCAACATATATTAAACCCCTGTTGACAGAGCCAGGTGAAACCAGTGCGAACAAATGGCCATATATTATAGAGAAATACTATGTCCATAACATTTTCACAATAAATCCTGAGTGGTAGGTTGTTATTGATTGTTATGGGTGGGCAAAAAAAATAATTTAAGTTGTGGATTCAAATTAGAATCAATAATAATTTATCACTTGTAATTTGTTGTGAAAGTTTTGTGAAAATGTTGTGAATATAACACTTCTCATAACCCTATGGACAAAGCTAGACACTACAGCCAACTAAGTTTCAAATATAAATACTTGATTTTTAAATAAATCATAAATCATTTTGCTATCATATGTTTTCAATTCAGAGTCTAAAGATTGCACACACATTAGCAACGATGCTGTGGATGGTGGGAGTGGTGTTCTTTTAGTTGGCTATTATCTTTTTAGCAATGGAAAATGATGTATGACCCCTGCTTTTTACAGGTAGCTTCACTGGAGAAGCTGTACAAGATTTTTGAAAGATGCTGAAGACAATTAGTTTTGTTCAGATCTTTTTTTTTCTTTTTTTGTTGAGAAAATGGTAAGAAGTTTTTGTTCAGATCTAACTCATGAGAGAGAGAGAGTTTTGGTATATATATCTCTGTGATTGGCTTATGATGTAGGGAGTTTTGGTAGCTATGGTCTGCTATGTTGGGATTTCCTTGTAAGTTTCATTTAATAGGAAAAAAACATTTTGGACCTCGTTTATTGAACTAACTTACTTGCATCCTGTTCGTATATGATATAACATTACAATTACTTTTCTTTTTTGTGTGAATAGTGAATACTAAGATGCCATCAATTAGTTTTAATTTGTCGTGAAAATTGTAATTTCATATGAAATTGTGGTTTGTTATGATTTGTCACTAGTTTGCATTTTATATCTCCAGACCACAATCATTTTTTCTTTTTGATAAGAGTCCATGACCATAATTTGAGTGGTGAAACATTTCACCAATTATAAATGTTTAACATAATAATAAAATTTCCTATAAAAAAACACAATAAAAAAAATAAAAATAAAAACGGTTAATATGGTTGCAATTTGCCTTTTAGCTGAGAGGCATGCCCACGGTGACTGGGTAAGTTTGGAGTCGAAGTCCACTTGGGGCAAAATTCCTCATCTTTCCCAAGATTTCAATTAACTTTAGAATTATTTCACCCTTGAAGTTACGACTTGGAACATGTGGTTTTAGGAACACAAACTATTTCACAAATTTTTTACTCAATTGTGATGCCTTAGGCTATGAAAGATTGTCTATTACTTATACATGAATCTATAATTTTTTTTCTTCACCACTTACACTCTGTCATATCACAGTTATGACATAAAAATTGTGTAATAGTTTTTTTTTTTTTTTTTTTTTTTTTTTTTTTTTTTCTTTTCTTTTGGAACCCCACCACATATTACACATAAGTGACTTAGAATGAAGTGTGTGAGACTTAGTTTTAATTCTTAAAGAGACAAAATTAAGAAAAACTTATATTTTTTAAAGGAAAAAATTTGGCTCTAACTACCAATGGGAAAATGATGTGTTACATTAAGTGCAATGCATATAGAAATTACTAATATTATCATCCTATTGGCCCCTCTTAAATCTCTAAGCACTTTGTGAATGGGGGGAAGTGTCAATTAAGCGTGAGAACATACAAAATTACCAAACAACAAAATTATAACATCAATCCAAGCAAATTACATGGGTTGGAGATCCAACGAGTTCTCCGGCCATAGTTCCTATGCCAAAGACCTCCCAGCTAGTTATGGCAATCGAGGATATGTGGATTACATTGAATGTTGATACGTTTTCAAATTCAAAAGAGTCCACGCATCTTACTTTGATAGTCTTCTCTTTTCAAGTCAAGTTATTCAAAAAGAATCTTTAATTTTTGAGATATTAGACGCTTTGATAATCCTGTTAGCATTATAGAGGGAGAAAATATATCTGGAAATTTATGTGAAAAATCAAGTGCTTTTTTTTTTTTTTTTTTTTGAGAAACCAATGAAAAATCAAGTGCTAATCCCCTAATTTTTAGTGATGAAAATTTAATTTCCCCTCCTTTGAAGAGCCCACGTGACAATAAAAAAAAATCCCATCCTCTGGCCACGAGTCTCCACAAGTTTTATGTGACCTCTCAAACTTGGTTGCATACTCCAGTATCTCAATCTCAGAAGGTTAGTTGGGAACGTTTGCCTAGACTGGCCCTACTCCTAAATCTCAAACAGGTGGTAACCTTTATTATAAAATATCTAGTCTAGCTATTGATGACCAAAATGAGTTACCAAAAAAACGCAGGCCGGTTTCTCAAGTTGATAAGGAAACCAACCTTATTTTGGCAATGGCTGTGTCTTAGCCCTACCAGTACCAATGAGTTTGTTATGTTGGAATTGTCCTGAGCTTAGGAACCTACAAACAATTTATGAGCTCGGGGACTTGTAAGGGCACAAGATCTTGTAGTCGTGTTCATAGTTGAAACATGGCTGGATAAAACTAGGCTAATTGGTTTACGTGGTAAGATAGGTTTTGGTGGTAAGTTTGGGATGTCCTGTATTACAGAGAAAATTGGCCTTTGCTTCTTTCGCACAAAAAATCCAGCATTTTGCCCTATTTCCCAAACTAATTAGGAAAATACCCCTGTTTTGAAATTAGATTTTCTCAAAATCGAGTTTCAACGTCATTATAGGCTCCTTAAAACGCCACTATAGGTATGGGGTGATCAAACTTAAAAATAAAAAAAATAAAAAAAACTTGCATGGAACTCGAGTTCATGGAGCTTGAGTTCCAAAATTTCACTATAGGGTCCTTAAAACGCCATTGTAGGACTCTTTAAAATGCCACTATAAGGCTCCAGAATTTTTTTTTTTTTTTTTTTTAATTTTCAGTTTGTTATAACTTGATTGTCCAAAAATCGAGTTTCAAAAAAAGGGCATTTCCCTAATTAGTTTAGGAAATGAGACATAATGCTGGATTTTTTTTTTTAAAGGGTAAAAGGCCATTTTCTCCCCCATATTACACTGGGTGGGGGATTGGCATTTTTTTGGCAGAGGAATTTTGACCTGCATATAGAAGATTCTTCTCCAAACTTCATTGATGCTATCATTAATAAAGGGAAAGAGGATGCTTGGAGGTTCACAGGCTTTTAGGGTTTTTCTGAAACACAGAATCATATTGAGAGTTGGAATACTTTAAGACGGCTGCATCCAAAATTATCTTTACCATGGTTGTGTGCAGGAGATTTCAATGAGATTGCAAAATCACATGAAAAATATGGTGGTCATCTTTGACTGACTAAACAAATGCAAGACTTTCAAGATATTGTTGATGAATGTAGCTTTATGGATTTAGGCTTTGTGGGAACAAAATTTACTTGGTACAAGAATTATCCTAATGGGGGTACTATCTGAGAAAGGCTTGACAGAGTAGTGGGTACTCAAGAGTGGCTATCTGTTTTCCCTGCTACCAAAGTGGTAGTTTTGAAATGTGTTACTTCTAACCATAAATCAATAATTGTTCATCCTTTGGGAATTCCGATAAGGAGATAGAGACCTTGGAGGTTTGAGCAAGTGTGACTAGAAGACGACGGTTGTTATGACACTGTAGCTTCGACTTGGAAGGTTAACAACTTAACAGTATGGTATCTCCTATGGTTAATGTTGCTGGAAAAATTCAAAATGTCAAAAAAACTTACGGTGGTGGAGCAAAATTTTGTTTGGCAATATTACACGGCCATTGGTGGAAAAGAAAGAACTACTAAAAAAGGTAGAAACTATGGTAGTGAGGGGAGGTAATGTTGATCGTGTGTTGCAACTGAAACATGAGATTAGTTACTTGTTAATAAAGGAGGAAAAGTTGTGGCACCAAAGATCTCAGTCCCATTGGATTAAATCATTAGATAAAAATACAAGTTTTTTTTTCATACTAAGGCTTCTCATAGATTTCGGCGAAATCACATCCATGGGCTTCTATAGACACCTTATTTTGTACTCCTTACAACTCGAGTCCCCATTCCCCAATGACGATATCACTCAGAGGCTTGAGGTTGATTTAGGGCTCAATCTTGTGAATCTTTAGCTTGAAGGGTGTTTTGATGAGAAAAATGTACATGAAACCCTAAGTATGCGCACGTATGCTTTAAGCATGTGCATGCATACATCGAGCATGCGTATGCATACCTAGACGTGACAAAATAGGCGAGTCAAGTCGGGTTCAGGTCGGGTCAATCGAGTTATGGGTCGGATCGGTTGACTCGTATTTTTCAAAGAATTTTTTTTTCAATTACAAAAACAAATCAATGACAACCTGTATAGAGAGAATGAATAAAATCAATTAAGCAAATGAAATGAATAAAATCAATTAAGCAAATGAATTGCACTTAATTAATGCCACTTGTTAATATATCCTTCCAATTCTGACAGTTTTGAGCATGACAAAAATTATTTATAGTTATAAATTTATGATGAAAAAAGTCTTCAATATTAATAGTTTACTGTCAAAATGCATATAATTACAAGTTTACATCCTCAAAAAGAGATAGATCTTAAAACAAACAAAACAAGTAAGCCAGTAAAGTAGCAAGTTATCAGTTTTCTTAAGTGCACGTGTTCCTATTGCATTTAAAATAATAGTAAAGTTAGATTACTTAGAAAGATAAACTAAAAAAAAAAGATTTAAAAATAAACATAACATAGTAAGTAAAGAAGAATAAGTAAATATTTTATAAGAATTACACCTCAATCTCAATCTACTCAATGTTAGTAGCAGATTCAGCACTGCAAATATTCATACTTGCAAATTGTAGCTCGAGTTGGCCAATTTCGTCAGCATCTTCATTTACAATACAATATTTTAATATAACTTAATGTACCATGAAAGCAAATCAATAAAGAATTAAAATTGTATAATTATGACTATAAAAAAATTAAATTACCTTCAAATCCATATAGCCAATTTTTAGTACACAACGTAGCTTCCACATTCTCAAGTAAAAGACGTGATCGATAAGGAGTAAGAATTTTTTTCCCAGTACTAAAACTTGATTCTAAAGCAATAGTGGTTATCAAAATGCTCATGAGATCCCATGCCATTAAAGAGAGCTCTGGAAACCGATTGTAATACTTTTTCCACCAAGAGAGAACTTCCAACTTTGAATTTTTCTTTTTGCTTAGTCTAGACTCTTCTAAATACAAGTACAACTAAGATTTTTTTTGTTTTGGCACCACAACCACTTTCATAACGATCAAATTCCTAATCATTAAAAAAAATTGCAATGAAAAATAATACCACACAACATTACAATCTTTATTATTAAAAAAACATAGCACAACATATACCAAACAAAATGCAATTCACTTACATCATCTTCCTTATCTTCATAATCATCAAAATCATCCACAGCACCGCTAGTATGACTAGAACTCCCAACACAAGATGAAACATTTGTAGTGGCCATAGGCTTGGGGGATTCATATTCTCAAAAAAGCTTATACAATGTAGTCTTAATGCTTTCCACCTTCATTTCAGCAATGTGCTCAATTGACTCTATTTTCTTAAAAATAAAGTCCACATAATCCAACTTATACCTTGGATCAAGAACAATGGCACAAGCTAGCACCGCACTATAACAATCCCAATATTTGTCAAATTTACCTTTCATTTGTTCTGCCATATTACTGAGAAATGAATCTTGGCTTTCCATTTCTTCAAGTAAGAGCAATTCAATTTGAGACACTCTTTGAAAATATAGATTTGTTGTAGGGTAATCAGTTCCAAAAAATAGAGTTGTAATGTCATTGAAAGGTTTCAAAAACCGAGTTCCATTCATCCCTTGATGGACAATGCTTGAAATTAGCATCTTCCTCAGCTAAACGGTTCAACACAAAACGATATCTTATAACACTGTCAATCATGTCATATGTTGCATTCCATCTTGTACACACATCTAAACGTAAACCCTTTGTTCTCTTCATACCAACTATCTTGGGACATTCATCAAATCTGCAAATTCTACTCTCCGATCCTTTAAGATATTTCATAGTTTCTCGGATCTTAATCACCGAGTCATCTATTACTTTCAATCCTTTTTGAACAATAAGATTCAATATATGAGCACCACAACGCACATGGAAAAAGATACCATCACATAACAATAAACCCCCCTCATTAAGCTTTTTCTTTATGAAATCTTGGCAATTATCATTATTAGATGCATTATCTAAAGTAATGAAAAATATTTTCTTCTCAAATACCCCATTCTTCCAAGAAACTTATAATTTTCTTCGATAAAAGAGTTCATGTGTGTGGAGGTGGCATATGACAAAAATTCAAGATGATGTTTTTCAATTCCCAATTCTCATCCACATGATGTACTGTAAGAAAAATATATTCCTCACTTGTAACAGAGGTCCATAAATCCGAAGTCAAACATATTCTACCAGGAATTGATTTCAACTTATTTCTAACATCATCATTCCCTTTCTTGTAAAGTTTTAGAACATCATCTTTTGAAGTATTCCTAGAAATATATTTAACATCTGAATTTAGATAGTTGAAAACTTTTCTAATGTCCTCATACTCAACAAAGCTAAATAGTAAATTATGTTTAATAATTGCCTCCGCTAACATCTCACGAAACTCTTCTTGAGTTATCTTGTTTTACTTTATTTTGTTTTAAGCATTTGAGAAGATGGCGATGCAAGATTGATGTTCCATTATGACTATCCACCAAAAAAAGTTTCCCACACCATTGACAAATAGCCTTACTTAACCCTTCCTCATCAATAGGCAATTTCCCAAATTCAGTCCAAACTAAAGAAGTGTGTTGTTTTTCCTTTTTTTTTCCCCTGAAACTCTTTTTGGTTTCTTAAACTTTGATTTTGAACTAACTCTTAAAGATGGTGAAGGATTAGTAGAAGTATCCATAATTACAGCATCATCATCACTTTCCAAATTTACAGTTGGTGAAGCAGTTGTACTCTAATTATCAAAGCAAAATATATAATTATAATTAAAATTCTAGTCTATTTAAAATATCTAAAGAAATTGTGGACATAAGACATTCATCCAAATGACAATGAGTCAATGACATTTTCAATTTTTTTAACAATCAAACACACAAACAATTAAATATAATGTTAGCAGAGCAATATACTATATTATTATTGCTAAATCATAAACTCATAATATTAAGAAATCAATCCAAAAACTAAAAACATTTAGGGATTTAAGAGAATGATGAAAAGGATTTAACTTACCTTCATTGTAGTTGATGATTATGGTTGTGCTCCTCTTAAATGGGTCAGGAGGTGGCAAGATATAGGTTGTGTGGCCTGTGGGTGGCGAGACTAGAGACAAAGAACTGAGAGAAGTGAGAAAGCAGAGCAATGGAGAAGGGCAGAGGCACAAGCTTTGACTGCTTTGTGTGAAACTAAAAAAGTGTGGAATGTGTGAAGAAGGGCAGAGGCGCAAGACGGCAAGAGAAAGAGTAGAGGAACTGAACTGAGGAAGCTTTGGGGCCCTTTGTGGTCTGGTTTGTCATGTTTCAACTTTTAGGTTTATGCATTATGCCTTTGGCTTTGGACAATGGACTACAGCTAGTATTGAATGAGAATTTTTTTATTTTTTATTTTAATGGTTGTCTTGACAGCCTTGTGTTGTCTTGTCTCATTCTCTCATGTCATGTCCGTGATTTGTAAAGCTTAGCTCTTATTGGTTGTGAAGACTGATGAAGCTCAAATAGTCTTTAGCAAAAAAAAAAAAAAAAAAAAAAAAAAAACTCAAATAGTCATTCTCTTATGTCATGTCTTGACAACAGTTTTACTTGTTTATAACTTTATATTTATAATATTTTGACTATTAGTTTTTGTGCTTTGTGCTTTATGCACCTAGTATCATGGCATAGTTTAAATATTTTTTTAGCGAATTTTTTTTAATGGGTCAGCTCACGGGTTATCCAGGTCGGGTCTGGTTGACCCGCAAAAAAATCGGGCGGGTCACGGGTTAATTCATTTTTGGGTCAACCTGTTTTTGCTTCAGGTCAGGTATTTTTCTAGTCGGGTCAAAAATTCTGACCCCGTATTGCCATGTCTACGCATACCCCATGTATGTGCGCATATGAAAGGTTCTAGAATACCTGTATGGAAGCTTTTCTGATGTAAAATCTTGTAGAGTGAGTCCTACATCGAGTGGGAGCCACCCTACACCCATCTATGATCACTATAAAAGGCCTCAAAGTCTCTTTTTCCAAAACACGCTGAATTCACTATAAAATAGTGAATCAAAGAGGGGGGTTTTTATTCTAAAGCATCCCCAAGTGAAAATTTTACTTGGTTGAGGCCTATTTTGGTCTTGACCTTTGAGTTTTGAGTTTACTAACCTTTTGGTTCTGTCTTGATTAGATTGATTGATGGGAATGGTCAAATCAAAAGCTTAAAGGAATTTTGGTGTTTGAGGTAAAGGTCTAACTTTGTCCCTTTCATTCTTATTTGTTTTGGTTAGTTTAGGTTGTTTAGTTTTCATATTTGGAGCATGATAGTTTGTTAAAATTGTTGTTTTGATTGTGGTTTCTGGAAATGAGTTTTTGGGCTTGTACGCATACTCTTACTTCATGCATATGTACGCATACTTAGGACATGTGTACACATTCCTTGTGTATTCACATGGATGTTCGTGCCCAAAAACCTAGAATTAGGGTTCTTGCCTACTTTATTCATTTTGCCTAGGTTTTGTCACATGTTTAGTCTTTGTTTAGCTTCGTTTTCACATGTTTAGCATTCGGGTCAATAGAATAACATGTTTTATTTGCTTATTAATAATTAGGATTTATATGCTTTGAATAATAGCATGAACATGCATAGAACATGAATATGCATTGATGCATAGGTGTTGTGATTCAGTGCGATAAGTGAGGTAAGTCATGCATATGAACTTGAACATGCATTTGATTGTTTAACATGAGTTGGTTGATAAACATTATGAACATGCTTAATTTATGCCATGATACTATGTTTGAATGATTGAATATGTTTAATGATAATGCCTTGTTAATGCTACTGCCTTGTGATATACTTGTTGCTTTTGGATAAATATGAATGTGATTATATGTCATGCTAGATGAATGATAAGATCTTATGCAATGTGGGAAAATGTGGCATGATTGGATGTTAGATGCATGTTAGAGTATCTGTAAGTTTAGATAACCTATTAGAAGAACCTTTGATGAGATTAGGATTTGGAACACAATGAGTGTAGGTCGAACCATGGGTCGGGAGGGGTTAGGTGTCTAACACCTTCTCATCCCCATACTAAACTCCAGACACGTGCTTTGGTAAAGATCAGTCCTTCACATAAGGCGCTATACATATGGTTCTTAGACCTAATCTAGGTGGCAACTCCATCTTCACCCCAATTTCATCATAGATATAGCGCCCTAATGTGAAGGACCGATCTTCATTAAAGCACGTATCCAGAGTTTAGGTATAGGGATAAGAATGTGTTAGGCACCCAACCCTACTCGAACCGTGGGTTGGCCTCCACTTATTGCGTTCCACATCTTAATCCCATCAAAGGGTCCTTTAATAGGTTATATAGACACACACACACACACACACACCAAACCTACCTTAACATGCATCCAGCATCCAATCTACCATTCATTTAAACATTGCATAACATATATTGCATATTCATAATCCACCTCTTCACATGCAACTCATCACATCCTAACATGCATCTAAGCATTGTACAAGTACACATCTCCAATCATCATCAAAGCAGCAAGTATATCATCATATCCCTAAAGGCAGCAAGCATATCATATGCACATCACATTAACCAAGTATCATATGCTCATCACAATCAATTATATTCACCATCTAATTCAAATGCATGCTCATGTAATTATGCATGACTTACCTCACTGCATCATCACCATAACACCTATGCATCAATGCATGATCATGTGATTATGCATATCCATATTGTTCATCTTGCACATAAACCCTAACTTTAATCTAACACTCAAAGCATGTGAAGCATGTGAAGCATGTGAAGCATGTTATACTACTGAACTTAGACCTAATCATGTGTAAATTGACATAAACAAAACCTAAAACATGCATTAAAACCAAACAAATCATAAAGGGAATGAAAATAGACAATTCTGGGTTTTTGGGTTAAACATGTGTGTGCATGCAGAAGCATGTGTATGCATGTTCGTGGAGATGCGTACACATTCATGAGTGTGTGTATGCATCCCTACCAAAAAATGACCAGTAGGCAGCACACAAGAACTGCATCTATTATAAATCTAACATGCTTTTAATTATCAAAGCAGTAAACCTAACTAGAAGACTTTGGACCAAAATAGGTCATAGCCAAGAAACTTTAGTTTTAGGATGCTCTTTAAAGTAGAAAGCTTTTCTTGAATCACTTTTTTGGAGTAGATTCAGTGTGTTTTTAGGAAAGGGCAGTGGGGCCTTTTTATAGTGTTTAAAGAGAAGGGGCACGAGCCTTTATACTCATAATTTTTCTCCCTCGTGGTGCACAAACCGGATTGATGAGTTTCTCAAAAAAATTCTCTTTTATGTGTTCCCTTTAATTTTGCATTTTAGTATGTTTTTAGCCTTAAAAATACTTGGGTTTTGCTGTGAGAAGGGTTAGATGAAAACTTTGAGCCTTAAAAATGCTTGGGTAGGAAACATGTTTAGGATTGGTTTTGATCTAAGGGGGCCAGAGAACAATGATGAACACATTCTAGGTTCACCATGCATACGTGGACTCGAGCATGCGTACACATGCTTAAGTCTTTGCATACGTGTGCTCGAGCTTGAATGTGCATGCCTGCCTTCTAAAGCTTGCATACGCATGTCTTAGGCTGCATACACAGTTTTAAAGCTTCATGCATTCAACGCTTTTTTTTCACTTAGCTTTATCCAATATGGCTTTTATGCACTTGTTTCTATCATTTTTAGGTTCTTCCCTATTTTCCCAGGACAGGAACCGTGAATTCGATTCGGGTTTGGTACAAGAAGCTCACACCTGAGACTAGGGCTTTGATCCAAGCGGCGGGCTTTGAGGCTTACGTCACTCACCTTCTCGAGAATACAACTAGTAAGATACTGGTGCAGGCTCTTGGTAAGAGGTGGTGGGATACCACCCACACCGATCTTATTGCAGGTAGGGAGATGAGCTTGACTCCCTACAATTTCCATAGGTTGACAAGCCTAAGGAATGGGTCTTTCTACTGAAATTAATGGAAAAAATGGGCTTCAACAATCAATGTTTTAATCTCAGGATGCATCATTATAGTTTCTTATTCTATTTTAGTGAATGGTGAGCTTAAATGTCATATCGTACCTACTAGGGGAATCAGACAAGGGGACTCGTTATCATCATATCTTTTCTTATTATGTTCTGAAGGATTAAATGCTTTTATTCAATAAGCTATGAATGATGATAAGATTAGAGGCTATTCTTTATGTTGGAATGGGCCAAAAAATTTCTCTTTTATTTTTTGTTGATTATAGTCTACTCTTTTGTCATGTTTAGATCAGTGACATTTAGATTATTCAAAAATTTCTGGAGTATGAGAAAGCATCGGGGCAATAAATTAGCAAAGAAAAAACTACTCTTCTCTTTAGTAAGTTTGTCACCTCAAGTATATATATATATATATATATATATATATATATATATATAACACTATCAAAACTCTTTTGGGAGTTCTTAAAGTAAAAGAATATGAGAAATATTTAGGTTTACTGGCAGTGGTGAGTAGAAATAGGAGGGCGAGCCTTAATTACATTAAGGAAATGATGTGGGACAAATTACAATGATGGAAGGAAAAACTTTTGTCACAAGCAGGAAAATAAGTTCTTTTGAAGGCTGTTGTGCAAGCAATTCCCACTTTTGTTATAAGCTGCTTGTAGGTCTCTGCAAAGATATTGAGGTACTAATCCGTAAATTTCGGTAGGGACAACAAGACATTTGTAGTAAAATCCACAAGAAAAAACAAGAAATTCTTTGTAAGCCAAAAGTTGATGGAGGTATGGGTTATAAAGAGTTGTGCAAATTTAGTGATGCTATGTTAGCTAAACAAGTGTGGCGTCTTGTTCATGACGCTAATTCCCTTTTCTACAAGGTTTTTAAGGCTAAATATTTTCCTACATGTTCAGTCTTTAAAGCTAAATCCTCATCTGGATCTTTCGCTTTGAAAAGCATTCTTCGTGGAGAATTGGTGAAGGTTCTCAAATCCGGATTTACAATGCTAATTGGCTGCTTGGAGACTTACATGATCTAATACTTTCACCCATCTCAACTCTACCTAGAGATGCCATTGGTTCTAGTTTTGTTGATCCAAATACAAGATGGTGGAACTCAGCTATTGTTGATTTGAATTTCTTGCCTTTTTGAAAAGCATTCTCTGTGCAAGAAAATTTATTTCTTTGGGTGCAAAGTGGAGAATTGTTGATGGTTCTCAAATTTGGATTTACAATGCTAACTGGCTACATGGAGACTTACATGGCAGAATACTTTCACCCATCTCAACTCTACTTAAAGATGCTATTGTTTCTAGTCTTATTGATCCAGATACAAGATCATGGAACTCGGTTATTGTTGATTTGAATTTCTTGCCTTTTAAAGCTAAAAAAATCAAGGCAATACCTCTATGTGCAACTATATAACCAAATTACTTGTACTGGCCCAATAGCAAAGATGGTTCATATGTGGTTAAATCTGGCTATCAGTTACTATGTGAAGAAGAAAAAAGAGATTCAACTCTCTAACTCTGATGCAATAATAAGTTTTTGGAGAATAATTTGGACCTCCAAGTTACCGGGAAAAATTAAAAACTTTATGTGGAAAGCATGTTCTAAAAGAAGGAAGATTATTATTGAGGATGTGTGTCAATTATGTTCAAAACAATCAGAGTTGTCCCTTCATGCTCTTTGGGATTGTGATTTTTAGGTCAGTTTAGGATATTGATTTCTCACGGGTTGATTGAACTAAAGCTTCGAGGAGCTTTTGTGATGGTTTGGTCGAGTTGATTTGGGATAGGCCTTATTTGCTGGAGTTGTTTGCATTTACCTCCTAGTTTCTATGGTCTTGAAGAAAAAAAATTCAGTTGGAAGAGAATGTTCTTCCTTTGGATCGAGTTATGACTAAAGTAAAGATAATCTTATCTCTATATAGAAAATTTGAACGTATTCTAATGAAAAATCCATAGCCAGCAATGGTAAAATGGAAGCCTCCAAATTAGCATGGGTTCAAGACAAATTTTGATGGGACCATGTTCCATGATTTGGGTGAAGTTGGTTTGGGAGTTGTGATAAGAAACCATGAAGGGGAAGTTATGGCAGCTTTGTCTAAAAAAAAAATTATTCCCCAACCCTCCTTAATTGTTGTTCTTGAAATGTTAGTAGCTTAGCAAGCTGCCCTTTTGTCCATGAAGTAGGTGTTAGGGATTCCATCATGGAAGGAGACACGAAAATTGTCATTAATTCTGTTCGGAAAGGTGGTATATTTCATTCTGCTTTTAGTCACTTAGTTAATGGCACTGTGTCCTATGTAAACTCTTTGCAAAATTTTTATTTCTATCATACCTATAGGCAAGGTAAGAGAGCTAGACTTTATTCCTCTCTTTCAGCCTAGATGAAGTCTGTTCCTTCTAACATTAGTAGTCTTGTTATGTATGATATGCCAATTTTCTAATTAATAAAGTTTTGAAGTGATTCGCAATATATATATATATATATATATATATATATATATATATATATATATATGGGTTGGGTCTAATCAAATTAATTTAAAATGCATTCATTATAGTTATTATTTGTAAATTTAAGATTACAAACTAATGAAATAGAATCGCATGAGGCATGATGAGGTTTATAAAGGCGTGGGCATTGGAAATCAAGGTTTTGAATTCTGTTCTGTTCCAATGCAAAAGACCCCCCCCCCCCTATTCCATTCCGTCCTCAATTTCAACCTGAATCGACGTTCTGGGCAGAATTCATGTTTCGATATGGAATTCAAACCTAGGCTTTATTGCTCTTCCCACTACTATGATCTACCAATTACTTCTTCTACCAATAATTTAAATTGATGACCAATGAGAAATTTTAAACCAAAATACAAAAAAAAGGAAAAAGAATAAAGAAAAGAATGATGAAGTTCACGACGAAACGCTACCCAAGTAGCGAGACAAGTTTCTATAAAAATAAAAACTAAAGAAAGAGAAAGGGTAAGTGAGAAGGATGATAAACTTTTTTTTTTTTTTGGGATGCAGAGAAGGATGATAAACTGATAAAGCAGTAAAAACAAGAGTTCACGTATGGACTTAGGATATTCATTTAACTTGAATAAATTCACAAGAGGTGTCAAACCCAGGATTTAAATTGGCAAGAGGTATCAAACTTAAGATCTCATTGATATCACATGGCCTTAGAGCATTAGTATTGGTGGTGCTAAAAAACTATATTGCTACATTGGTGGAGCCAAAGCCAAATAATTTAACTACACAACTATAGTGCACAGCTACTTTTGGTTGTGTACTGTAACTCAAAGGTAAAATATATATATATATATATATATATATATTATTGTAGTGTTCACATTAGTTTAAATATTTTATTCGTTTCCTTTCTCCTTTTTTTTTCCTTATTTTTTTTTTCTTTTTCAGTTCATCTCGTGCTCTCTCTCTCTCTCTCCATTTTCTTCTCCACTCTTCCTTCACCTACCCAACTCGCCAATCGCAAATCGCCGATCTCGCCTAGCCCAGCCGCCACAAACCCACACCACCTATCCCAGCCACCACAGACCCACATCGCCGATCACCCGTCTTCCTCCATTTGCTGTTTTGTTCCTCCATCGCTGATCTCTTCCTCCATTCGCCAATCTCGCCTCACCCAGCCGCTCAGACCCACCTTGCTTGCTACGACCCAAGCCGCAAGCTGCCGCTGCCGCTGCTGCCCATCTCTCTTCTCTCTTTACTGTGATTGGGTTTCTTTTTTTTTTTTTGTGTATTTTCATATGGGTTTGGTGGCTGTGGTGGTGGTAGTTGATTTTGGCTATGGTAGTGGTGGTGGATGATTTTGGTAGTGGGTTTGTGAATTTTGGTTGTGGTGGTGGTGGATGATTTTGGCTTTGGCAGTGAGTTTTGTGGATTTTGGCTATAGGTTTCATGGTTTATGGTTGTGGTTGCGGTTGTGGTTATGGCAGTGACAGTGGGTTGTGGTTGTGGTTGTCATGGCTGGTGGTTTGTGGTGGTTGGTGGTGATAGGGTTGTGACTGTGATTGTGGTTGTGGTTTTTTTTTTTTTTTGTTCTATGTTGTGTTGTGGTTGCCAGAGTAGAGTGGTGGTTGTGGCTGTTGGTGGAGGTGGTTGTGGTGTTTGTTTTTTATTATTTTATTGTGTTGTTTATGTTATTTTGTTGTGTTGAAAGGAAAAATAAAATCGCTAATATTGGGTGTTTTGTAAAGTGAGAAGGTAAAGTAGATAAAGTGACTTTAGGTGGAGCCAAAAAGCTAAAATTATGACTCCACCAACGTGGTACTCTTAGAAATCACTAAGCCAACCCTTTGGGGTTCTTTCACAATTAGCTTAATAATAAAATTTATATATAAAAAATTGCAATAAACCATTATCTTCTATACTAGTCTTTAATGGGTTTCCAAGTCATTTAAGTCATTGACTCTATGTAGTGAACTCTAAATAAAACTCCTAAATTTTAGGTAATTTTTTTAAAATAAAGTTTTTTTTTAGATAAATTTTATGTCTACAACATTTTCACAACAAATTTTATGTGGCAGGTTGTTATTTACTGTTAGTAATAGGTAAGAAAATAATTTTAGTGATAGATTCAAATTAAAAACCTGTAACAACCTTTCAATTAGAATTTGTTGTAAAAATATTATAGACATCATAGTTGGTAAATACGCTTAAAATACACATACATCGCGTACGTTCGCAGTATTGAATTAAATTCGCGTCTCCCTAATTGTTTTCAATTGTTCGGAATTTTACACGTTTATTGTATTCTGAGAGTACATACGCCGCTTGATACGGAAGACAATGGTCGGCTAGTAAAATACGACTTCTTAAAAGATAAAATTGGATGAAACAGACCTAGTGGCTATTGGCCTCAAAAGTATCAAACATATATAATATTAAAGAATAAATGAAAGGTCTTCTTATCTTTCTTTTTTTTTTTTTTTTTTTGATGAAAGACGATTTCATTAAAAGAAACTAAGGAACTACAAGAGGGGCAGGACAAATCCTGTTCAAACAGACTCCATTACAGTCATCTTCAAAAACTCTTAAAACATCCACAGGAGGACTAATAAACTCAATACAATCTTCTTCCTGGCTGTAGCTCATCTTAGCTAGAGTGTCTGCAACTCGATTCCCTTCTCGATAGCAATGTTTAAACTGAATCCGGCTGAATTGGGAGCTGAGTAACCTACAATCATCCAATATAGGAGATATAATATTGTTCACATAGTGATTATTACTAAAGGCATCCACTACCGCTCTAGCATCTAGCTCAACAATTACAGCTGCTATGTTAAGTTTACAACACATAATAAGACCCTCCCTAAGGCCCCACATCTCGGCAATGAAGCTGTTGGTAATTCCTATGCGCTTGGAAAATCCCGAAATCCACTTCCCACTATCATCCCTTATCACTCCCCCACAACCAGCCACTCCCAAACTTCCAAACACCGCCCCATCTGTATTGAGCTTCATCCACCCAACAGGGGGTTTTTCCCATCTAATTCTTTTAACACATCTATGAGCCATCAACCTAGGAGAAGCTATACAGTGAATGAACTCCACTGTTTGATTCAGAATATCAGCATGGAGCTGCTGGTTCAGCCTTTTTCTTTGAAAAACGAAGTTGTTCCTACACTTCCAAATATTCCAAACAGCAAAGGAGAACAATGTTTTCCATGGACGATTCATAATGCCTGATGTGCTTCTTTGATTTCCATTCCTGTTAAGCCAATCCAACAACTCACATCTCCAAAACTCATGATCCACTTCTGCTCTTTCCAAATGATTCCAAACCGCTTTAGCCCAAGGACAATCCCGAAGAGCATGTAAAATTGATTCTTCCACTTCTTGACAAATAGGGCACACAGCTTCTTCGCACACCCCTCTCCTCTTAAGGCAAGTCCTAACCCCAATACTATTATGAGCACACATCCAAAAAAATGTTTTAATTCTTGGAAGGGTGTTTGCTTTCCAAATCCAGCTAGCACTGAATTTTGGACTCTCTTCATGCTCCATCGCAATCCTATAGGCACTTCTCAAGTTAAAAGTCCCTTGAGGGGAGTTAGCCCACGCCATTTTATCACCACCTCTGCTTGTCATCACAATAGGAGTGGCTTGAATCAACATTCTGATATCCAATGGAAGCTCAACCGAGAGTCCATTCCACTCCCAGCCCGTGTCTTTCATGAAATCCTTAACTACCAACTTATCTGCTTCCCGAGACAGAGGCCCTTGAATAAGACTTCGAAGGGGACCCTTACTCAACCAGCTGCTATACCACAAGCTCAACTTACTATCCCTTCCAACTGTCCACCTACTACCCTTCTCAAAAGTGCTCATACCTTTCTTCATAGCTGCCCATACTGAAGAACAAGGAAGACTATTGGGGTTTGCTGCACTCAATCTCCTTCCCGAGCAGTACTTCTTACTTAAAACTTGCACCCAAGGCACATCACCTTCGGTGTGAAACCTCCAATTGAGCTTTGCAAGAAGCGCAAGATTTCTTCCTTTAGCCGCTTGCAATCCAAGACCCCCTTCTTCCTTCGATTTAGTAACCTTTTGCCAACCAATCCTATGCATTTTCTTTGACGAGTCCGAGGACCCCCAAAGAAAATTGCGATTTACTCTATCTATCCCATCCAGAATTCTGCCAGGGAGGTAAGAACACTGCATTACATAAGCTGGAATAGTAGCCGATGAAGCTTGAATAAGAACTTGGCGGCCAGCCAAGGATAACAAACTCGCTTTCCACCCCGAAAGCTTCTGCTTTACTCTATCAAGAACAAAGTTGAAATCCTGAGAAGACGAGCCAGGTTGCTTCAAAGGAAAACCCAAGTATCTACCAAGCAAAGAAGTGGATGTAAATCCAAGGATATCACATAATGATTCCCTCGTATCTCTATCTACATTAGGAGAGAAATAAACTCTCGACTTAGCTTCACTAACAGTTTGCCCCGAGATACTACAAAAATCATCTAGCACATCACGAATTGCTGAGCAATTAATGTAGTCCGCTTTAGCGAACAGCAAAAGGTCATCCGCAAAGAATAAATGGGAGAAAGATGGTCCACTTTGAGAAGCCTTGACTGGTTGCCACAGCTTAGCATTACATTTCTCTTCTATTAGCTGCTCGAGGAAGTCCATGCTTATCAAACTCACCATGTCTAGTCATAAAAACATAAGCTGCCAAATGTCATATTTACTTTTTAGTATTTATTTTATTAAAATTGTAAACACAAAAAAAAAAAAAAAAAAAACTAAAGCTGCCAAAAGAAAATTTGCAATTTTGTCTGTTGCTACAAGTTTATGCAGTGGATTCGCAGCAGTGCATCTATAATTTTAACTATTTAGCACCAATAAAAGTTACTTTATCTATTTTACTTACACACATTCTGCAGCAGTAAATATATTTTAGCTTTCAACACAATAAAATAATATAAACATCACAATAAAATAATATATTTATTACAATAAAATAATATCTCACTATAATAAAATAATATATTCACTACACTCATACGTCACAGCCACACACAATCACAACCACAACCACAACTACCACCACCACCATAGCCCACAACAAAAGAAAAATAAAATCAACCAAATCCACATATCACAGCCACAACCACAACCACAACCACCACCACCACCACCACCCACAACAAAAGAAAAAAAAATCAACCAACCACCTACCACACCACCACCACACCACAGCCCATAGCAGGAAAAAAAAAAGTGCTGATCGGCGTGGGACGGCAACGGCGTGGACGGCGACGGCGTGGGACGGGATGGTGTGGGACGGCGTGGGCTGAGGTGTGGGCTGGGAGGGCGATGGCGTGGGCTGGCGACGGCGTGGGACGACGACGGCGTGGGACGGGATGGCGTGGGCTGGGATGGCATGAGACGCCGACGGCGTGGATGGCGATGGCGTGGGACGGCGACGGCGTGGACTGGGAGATGAGAGCTTGAAGAGAGATGAGAGCTTGATGAGAGAGATGAGAGCTTGATGAGAGAGCACGGTGAGATTATTTTAATCGGGGGTTGAATAAATTTTTTTTTTTTTTTAGATGTCTGCTAAAGTGCACATTTATAAATAGATGTGCACTGTAGCAAATCAGCAAAAAATTTTAAGTTTGCCTCCACTGCTGCAAGGCTTTTTTGGTATATTGGTGGAGCTAAAATAGCATTATAGCTTCTTAACTCCACTGCTGCGAATGCTCTAAATAATCATTGTTAGTTCATATAAAAATTTTAAATTATTACAAATTTTATTATTAAAAATTTACTCATTGTCATTTCATTTCAACAAGATAATAATTACAAAGTATTAAGTATTTGAATTATTTTCTCTCATTTATGAGGATTCAAAACTTCTAGAGTTCCTAGGGTACTCTATCATATAGAATTTTTTAAATCTTAACATCTCATTTAAAAACCAATGGTTCAAATTACACCATGTCTTTAATTATTGAATAAAACCTTAAAAATAGATGCCACATCAGCTATTAAAATGATGTCACATTTTGAATTTCTTTTTAGTTTTAAAAAATTTAAAAACTCAAATCTGAACCCCAATCTCCCTGCCGTGCCAACACCCAACTGCACCAAAACTGGTCTCCGGCGAGATCTCAGTGCTAAAATGAATAGAGAACTTGGCTGCAATTTTCAATGACAAAAAATACAATTGATTTGTAAAACCATTATAAACATACGTCTGTGCAAATTATGTTTCTATGGTCGTCACATTTTTCAACTACTAGTATACTTGCTCTCTATGCGTAATGGCCTGGGACAATTTTTGTACCAATTTTTTTCTAAGTTAGTTTCTGTACCCAATTGAATTCATTATTATATCATTTTATATGGTAAGTAGAGTCCATGCTTGTAAAATAGAGAGATCTCTGTAACAAAAGGTTCGCGCTTCTGTCTATAACCCAAAGCTCTTGGCGACCTAACCCATACAGCTCCTCCCCTCGCCTCACTCCAACAAAATACCTCCCTACTGGCTGCCAAGTTCTCTATTCATTCTGGCGTAGAGATCTCGTCGGAGACAAGTTTGGTGCCTTTGGTGTTGGCACAGCAACAAGATTGGGTTCAGATTTGAGTTTTTAAAACTAAAAATAAATTCAAAATGTGACATGTCCATTTTAATAGTTGATGTGACATCTATTTTTAAGGTTTTGTTTCAGAATTAATGACATGGTGAAATCTAAACCATTGGTTTTTAAATGAGAGATTAAGATTAAAAGAACTCTATGTGGTAGAGTATCTTAAGAACTTTAGAAGATCTGAATCCCATTTATGATACATAAGTTGGTAAGACTTATACAATAAAATTTATAACATCTCTAATATCATTCAACAAACTTTCGTTTAGGATAGTCTAAGGATTAAATTACATGTGACTTTTACGATAAAGGTTATCATATAAAGATGAATTTTTTTTTATCTATAAAAAAATATATGAAAAATGTTTCCATATTTTTTGTTACGAATTTTTAAAAAAGAAATGTAATATACTCGAACTATTTACGTATTTTTTTATTATCGCATATTTTTATGCTAAACTTTTGAAACGTATTTTTTTAAAATATGCCGAATTATGCCCTCAGTATATTTATCGTATTAAACACGTTGTGGCGGAGCCACGTTGAGATCGAAGGGGGCCTTGGCCCCCCAAATTTTTTGGAAAAAATTTAGTAGATATATATATATATATATATATATATATATTTGAATTATCCTAGCTAATTTGAAAAATTTTAGGGAAAACTTATCATTTTAGCCCTCCTACTCAGATAGGATTTGAAAAATGCTAGAGTTACAAATTATTTACAATATTTTTTACAAAATGCTAATTATTAGTAAGAAAAAAAATACAATAATTAAACATTTTCATCATCTTAAGGTGACCACATAGTTATTTTAACAAATATCTCACCAAATAATAAAGGGAAAAAAACTTTAATTTTCACTCTAACACTTCTAGGGCTTACTTGTTCCACAACAACAGAAAGATTGAAGATTGGAAGCTTTGATTCGCCACACCAGCACATAATTGCAAATATTTTGCTTATCACATGACAGGATACCAGTGACTTTCTCTCTCTCTCTCTCTCTCTCTCTATGGCGACTCAACTTTCATTCTCTCAACTATTCTGTTCACCTTCTTCTTTTTATTTCTGTTTTGTTTTTCACTTTTTCTTTCCTCTAGTCTCTAGTTTTCGTCATTTACAATGTAACAAAACTTTTGTGTCAATAGTAAATGCAGGCAGTAGACGTTTTTTTTTTTTTTTTAGAGAGAGAGAGTTTTAACCTATGGCGTCCGCTCCTGATGATAGCTCTTTATTATCAGACCAATACACTAATCGGTCTTTGGTGTAGGCGGAAATTGAACCTCAGATCTCTTATTCAACTATTAAAAACTTTACTAGTTGAGCTAACTGGAACCTACAATGTAGGCAGTAGACTAGTTATGAGTGTGTGGTTAAAACCTTCTCTAGAATATCTACAAAACCAAGTGATTGTAATTTGTAGCTGTGTTGTCCTGTGTAGCATTCCCCCTTTCCCAGGTACTTTTCCTTTCATCTTTTTATAATTTGACTTTTCTTTATCATATATTTATTTCTTATTTCCCGTGTGTGTGTTAAAAATACTTAGTATTTTAAAAAGAAAAAAAAAAAAAATATATATATATATATATATTTATTTCTTATTAAAATAATCCGTGTATCATATAACATATGTATGACTTTTCTTTATCATATATTTATTTCTTATTAAAGTAATTCGTATATCATATAACATATGTACGTATTAAAATATAATAGTACTATCATTTTTTGTTGTTGCTGAAATACTATTTATCATTAATTATTAAAATTATATGTGTAAGGGCCAGATTTGGGTTTCTGGTCCACAGGATGGACCAGCTTAGGCCCAAAAAGCCCAATACAATGAATTTGTAGAGAGTGGGTTGGAAAACTGGGCTTAAATGAGTTGGACAACAAATGAAGTGGGTTCAGATGACAAGAAAAGGAAGATAGATTGATTAAACTAAAGAAAACTGTCATCGGCACAGTCCGAGGAGATCAGTTCTTGTATATTGATTCTCAAGTTTGATTACAAGTTTAGTTCTTGATTGCTATAGTGTTTTTCTTTCTATTTTTTGATCCCCTTTCCTCGGGGGTCTCATACATTATATATATCCCTATGAATGATCTTGGCCCTCCACTTGTTGATCATCCAAATTATTACTTGAGTGCTTGTCTCATTGGACACCCTTACAGGCCCTCTGTGAGTTGGGGCGACTAAGACAACATTGTTCAGGGGTCTTCTCTCCATAAATGCGGCCAGAGAGTTAGCTGCAGAGCATTCAATGAGGTGGTAGCAGCTTTTATTTAGATATTTCTTGGCTTCCATTTGTCCTGTACGTTCGCAATGCATATCCTTATCAATAGAACTTCTTGGAACGTCACCCTGGATGGCAAGAGGCACATCTTGATATTCGTTGCGTTTAGCCGAGAGGATATTCCTCCTCGGACGGCCTCTCCCAGCCTCTACGGTCATAGTTTGCTCGTGAAGTTCGAAGTATTGCATCTTTCTTGCTACTGATCTATTCTCGGATCACGGAGCCTCTTCGGACAAGGCCCAAGGCCCAAATTACATCTGGGCCTGCGTCCCTACAATATGCATGTTACTATTTCAAATTTTAAATATAGTATGGAATATGGATGTAATTAATTTGACAATGCCTAATGTTTCTGTTTGTTTCTTGATTGTATCAAGGGACTATAAAAATATGGATGCAATTTATATATATACATTGTCTAATTTTATGTGTGGCCCCTAATGATGAATTCCTGGCCCTGCCACGGTAAACATGTACCATATTTTACTAACTATGGTGGACATAACCCTTCCTTTTTTTTTTACCACGTTTTTTCCGTACCCCATAAAATTAAACACTACATCTCCTTACACTTTCTAATTTTTTTTTTATAAATTATATCAACTTAGATTTTTTTTTTTTTTTTATAACAACTTAGATTTTTTTTTTTTTTTTTTTATTTATAGATTTTAACACATTCAAAAAAAGAAAAAGTTGAGAGAGAAACAATTTTTTTTTAAAGATTTTTTTTTAATACAAGATAAAAATTCTACCCTACTTTAATCTAAGTATATACGTATATAAAGCTCAAGACTTGAATCCGACCCTGGTCTCCCTGCCCCACGAGCTCTTATCCTAGAGATTTTACTATGAATGAAAACTATTATCTTAATCAAAAAAAAAATATATATATATATATATACTTAATCTCGAAATGGTAGGCTTGTACTACACACGGATACTGGAACATTCAGTTCTAGTAGTCGATCCATATTGTAGATTTTTTTTTTAAAAAATAACTATAAAACCCAAACTATATTATTAGTTAGCCAAGGTTTGAAACTAATTTGGTTTCTAACAATTTGAGTCCAGAGGACTCGATTTTGGGGTTATAAATCGAGTGTATTGTACTCGGTTTTCCTATTGCGCCAGCAGTAGAGCTGGACAAAGTAAGCCTGAAATCGAGTCCAATGGACTCGGTTTTTGTTCATAGAAATCGTGTACAAAATGCTCGGTTTTTGTTCATGGAACTCAAGCCCACATGACTCATTTTTTGTTCATAGAACTCGAGCCCAAAGGACTCGGTTTTTGTTAATAAAAATCGAGCCCAAAGGGCTCGGTTTTTGTTTATGGAACTCGAGCCTAAAGGACTCGGTTTTTGTTCAGCCACGTCACCCAAATTCAAACGAGCAGATCACATTCACGCTCCCACACTCACAACAGATCACTCACACTCAAACCCTACCTCACAGTCTATCATTTGACCCAAACACCGGTCCTCACTCTCACTCAAACCTCGTGTCGCGCCACTCCGAGTCTCAAACCCACACTGGTCTTCACAACAGATCACTCACACTCAAACCCACACCGGTCCTCTTCAAACCCAAATGCACTCAAACCCAAACATCGGTCCTCAGTCTCTCACTCTTCAAACCTCGTGCCACTCCGATTCCTCTCACTCTCACTTTCAAAACCCATTCAAATAAGTTATGATGAACAAAAATATTTTGGCGACCAGTTTTTCTTTGAAATCTCTGTTACAAATCTTAAACAAATATATCTTGAAATAATTTATGCTAAAAAGACTACAAATACTATCTTAGGTATCAAACTCATAATCAATTTCATACCCATGATAAAGACCTAAAAGTACTAAATATTCCTAACAATTGATCACAATATTTAGTACTAAATATTCCCAATAATTAATCACAATATTAATTTTTTCATAAAAAACTTAGCATATTAATCACAATATTTACACTAACAAAAACAAAAAAGAATATTCCCAATATGTTGTAATAACATAATTAATCACAGTATTTGGTACTAAATATTCCCAATAATTAATCACAATATTAATTTTTTAAAAAAACCTAGCAAATAATTTAATCACAATATTTACACTAACAAAAAATAAACAAATATCCCGAATATGTTGTAATAACATATTGTAATAACAAATATTCCCAATATGTTGTAATAACATTAATCACAATATTTAGTACTAATATTCCCAATAATTACTCATAATATTAAATTTTTTTTTTAAAAACTAGCAAATAATCACAATATACTAACAAATAAACTAATCACAATATACAAACAAATAAATTAATCACAATATAAAAACAAATAAATTAATCACAATATTTACACTAACAAAAAAAAAAAAACAAAATTTTTCCTAATATGTTCTAATTTTTTCTTCAAAAAAAAACCTAGCAAATAACCACAATATTGTAAAAACATTATTCTAATATTAACTAACAAAAAATATTCCTAATATTGTAAAAACATTACCTTTGAGAGAGCCTTTGAGAGAGTGTTGTTAAGATTATTGTGTGAGAGTTGAGGAAAGTTGTGAGTGAGTGAAGAGAGGGTGTGAGTTGAAGATGTTGAAGTGTGAGAGCTGAAGACACTGAGTGAGACGGGTAAAGGGGAATAAAGGTCCCAAATGGGACCCACATGCTGTGTGGAGGGGTGGTGGCCATTAATGGAAATCGAGTCTAGTAGACTCGATTTCCTTGAAGTAGAAATTAAGTCTATTTTACTCGATTTACATCCACGTGCTGCAAAGTTGTGGTGGACCAGACCAGGAACTCGAGTCCACTGGACTCGATTTCCATACCCAAAACTTGAGTCCAACGGACTCAATTTCTATTCAACCAGACATACGTGAACAGTCTACCTCAGCTGCTGGCGCAACGGAAAATCAAGTACATAATACTCGATTTATCTCAAAATAACATGCTCGAATTGTTAGTTAGCAAAATTGTTTCAAAAGTTTGCTTACTAACAAAATAGTTTTCCTTTTATAGTTATTTGTGAAAAAAATGGCCCATATTGTCTCCAAACCGGAATTCAAAACCTTGATTGGAATACAACTTAACAAAATACATAATACAGAGGGAGAGAGAGATGGTGGAGGCGAGAAGTTTGAGGAAGGCGGTGGTGCCGTCCACACTCATTCAGAATCCATCTCCCGGAAACATACAGCCCACTCGTCTCGCCCTACATGTACACATTCTCTTTCTCTCTCTCTCTCTCTTTCTCTGTTTTAAAAAAAGAAAAGAAAAATAATTGAGTTCCAATCCTTGCCCAGGTTAGCAAGGACAGTTCTTCTTGTTGGGCTTACATCGCCTCGGGTTCCCACATTTACAAACTCCAGGTACATACTACTTACTCTCTCCACATCTATCTAATCTATCTCTGTTTATAATCATACTCCTACCTACATCTTTTGCTCAACCCATCAACTGTTGTGTGCATTTAAAATCCAATTGATTGTGATTGTGTTATGTGCACTTCATATATAAAACATGTTTCTTTTTTTTTTTATTAAAAAGGGATACAAACAAAAGACCCATAATTTTTTTAGTATAAGAAGTGATTGATACTGTTAAATAGGAAATCAAATTAAATGACAAAATCAAAGAAATAAAATTAAAACTTGCATTACAAGTACAAAACAGAAAACGAGGAATGGTTGCAGCGACAGACCACAAGTCTGGTTGCTTGTTTGTCATAAGCATTAATTTGATGTTTTACTTCTTCTTTTTTTTTGATGCATTCCAAAATAATTTCTTTTGTTTGACGTGACAAGTGGGGTAATAATAATGGTTATGGATTTTTTTTTAGATATCTCTGGAAGATTCTTTGGTAATCAAAGGGAAAGAAAGCCTCCTGATCCCTGGACAGGCACAGGTATGAAATCATGGGCTATTGTCCATTAGCATAGATTCTTGATCCTGTTTGACACTTGGAAATGAGAACTCTATGTCTGCTACTCTATTATTCATCTATTAACCCGTCATCTATGATCTTCCTTCTTGAAGGTTATGGACTCTTTCTTAGTCAACCGCTGTCCTCATCGTTCAGAAATCCAGAGTATAGTGCTTACAGAAACTGAGAGTAAGTGGCTGTTGCATTGGCAATTGGATTTTGTTTGCTAGGCGCCTAGGCTACAGCTGATGAAATGTAGTTCTAAAGCATAAATTTGTATTAATGCAATGTTTGCAAGTTATGTTTGGTGTGGTTAGCTGTTTCCCAAGTTATGTTTGTTTATTTTTTATTTTTAGTTTTTAAACACAATGTTGCTGGCAGATGGATATAATACTATGCTTTTGGAATAAAAATATACCCATGACGGTGTAGCGTAGTGGTTGGAGGCTTGGGATGGTCTATAGACCTAGACGTCCTGGGTTCGATCCCCAGTAGGAATTCCCCTGGATTACCTATTACACAATTTTGGTGGGTGGGGGGTCATGTATCCGTGGTTTACTCTCTAGGGGTGGGTCCAAAGGACCTTGCCTCGGTAAGGTTTCACATAAAAAGAAAAAAGAAAAAAAGAAGCTTTTGGAATAAAATTATGTTTACTCTTAGGCCTGATGACAAGTTCTAAGTGTGATTGAGTCTTTGTAAGAACTTTGTGGATGATCAAATTATCAGAATCTGTTTTTCTGATAAATAAAAATAAGAGCCTTTGTCTTTTCATGTTGTTATTTTCTGTTTTGGTTGATTAAATTCTTTTTGGGTAAATATTATATACAAAGTTGCTAGGAGTTTGCAGGGTTAATTTGCTTTGTGGCAATCTGTTTGATTAAACAGCTTCATTTTCACTGTATGGTGCAATTTCAGTTGGAATGTTTCATCCTCTCCAATGAGATTTTAGGGAATGTTTGGAATGTTGTATAAAAAAGAGTAGGAATTGGAACAAATATTACAAGGAATGAAATTGTAATTCTTATTCATTTATTTGGTTCCCATAGTGGAATAGAAACCAGAATTAAGAAAATTTATCTTATAGTATTATTATATAATTATGCATATTATTGAAAAATTTTCGAACGATGGTTGAAGTAAGAACACATTGTAACAGTTTTACTTCAAAAAGTATAGTTTTTTATTTTATTTTATTTGTAATAGGTTATGATCTGTTTAATTTAATTGTAACGATGTAATATTCTTGTAATTAATGAGGTTTGCTACAAACAGCACCTCCTCCCCTTGTAAGAGCATGGCAGAGGGTAAGATTGTGGGTTCAAGACCCACACCCGCATGTGTAACTTACTAATAAAAACAAATGTAACTAAATATCAAGAAATGTATAATTTAATATACAATAATATGAAAATAAATGATCTTTTAGGGTATGTTTGGGACATAGGGGGATGGGGGGAGAGGGGAGGTTGGTTGGAATGTACTAATTTTTAGTCGATTCCGATGATCTTAACTTTTCTACTTTGTCTCCATATCCCTCCATCCAAACATAAGGTTAGAATAATAAATTTATAATATATGATTATAATTATATTTAAATTTTCTTCTTAGTCTCATTTCTATTTGTATTCTATTGTTAATCATAACTCATAAAAATTATCAAATTAATTTTCCATTTTATCAATTTAACTATTCATTAGTTTTAGGAATACCTATTTCCACCTCTCTGACAAGGAATATTTATTCCCCATGAATATTGCAAGAATAAGCACAACCAAACGACCAAATAAATATTTAACAAGACTAGCTATTCCATTGCAAGTTCTATTTTGCATAGCAACTGTGCAGTTGATTTTTTAAAACTAATTTCATTTTCTTCTTCGAATTTGTTGGAGTTCTTAGATGTTTTGAATTTTAGATGTTATATTAGTATTTGGGTGTTTTCTATTGTATTGTTTGTGTTTAACGATTGTGCCCCTTATTTTGTGTGTGTGTGTGTGTGTGTTTAATTAAATTTATTTCTTATATTAAAAAAAAGAAGCTAGATACATTGCAGCCCAAGGGTATGATATAATGTGGTTATATTATTATTTATCCATGTTCGTCTTGGTATAATAAATTGGCTTGCTACTGGATAAAAGAAGATTATTTGGGTGAACTATAAATTTTTAATTCAAAATTTGAGAAATATGGGTCTTCTCTCTCCCTGTGTGTGTGTGTGTGTGGTGTATGAAATTTAAATTGACTTGGTTGATTCAGGTTAATGGTTTGAAGTATAAAATTGAGGAACTAACCAAAAAAGAAATGGAAAATTAAGAAATAGATGCTTAAGATGGAGAAAGGACATCTTTGAAGCCGTGATGACACCACAAAATTTTGCTTTTGAGAAGTATGTAATTTAAATGTTATCCAACTCTATATCTACTTCCAAACTTCAAACGTATTAAGTTTATGATAAATTTTTGAGAAGGTGCTCTTATTGAAATTATTAAAAACATAGTGGGGAAATTTTCCATAATTTTATTCTGCCCCCTGCTAAGCTAGACAAAGAAAAAGTTCTCTTAAAAACATCCGGCCCAACAATGACCGATTCTAACTTCACCGTCTCTTAACTTTTGATATTCTTAAGATGTTAGTTGGGTTTGGCAGGTCACCTGGAACGGTGGGTCCTTAGCTCTAATTGGATCCTGAATGAACATTTTGAAGTTATAATCAAGTCTGAATAAGGTTTAATTCTTTCTTTCTACATTATGCAACACTGGTGTGGGTTGTTTTGACAATAATTTGTCTCAAATGTATGCTTCTAAAGTTGGACAGCTGAGCAGCATTTGCGGTGTGTTAGACAGTTTTTTTCTTGTTTCTATAAGATCATCCTATTTATGCTTTCCTCATTTGGCAATACTTTGCATTCTTCACATTAAAGTTCATGATTATAGATGTGTATAGAAAAACATGATTGCATTGTAGAAATTGAGTACTAGACTTTATGTATGTCTTTTTTATCAATTGGGTTAAATATATCAAATTTTATGTTTGGGGAAAGTGGAAAGGCTTTGGTGGTTCCAAATACCTATATAAATGAATGAAATCTTTAAAATGTAGACCATTTGATCAAGGTACTAATGATATTATTCCCAGATAATGTTATAGCAACTTTCATAGTTTTATTATTTTCTACTGTTTGTTTCAGGATTCTTAATGTGGTAGCAGGTCTTGACATTCATAACTAATTAACCAGATTTGATATTTTCAGGCACTGACTACTTGATGTTGGGAAGTGTAGATTCCTATGGTCACCTCATTGTATCTAAACTAGATACTACTGGTAAAGGTAGATTTTTCTTTATATTAATTATCACGATGTTGTTATTTCTTTTAATAAGCTTTGATTGTAAACTTTGCAGCATTGTATCATTTTAATTGAAAGTTTAAGAATTGTGGCAGTGGTTTTCCTTGAAATTTACCAGTGGGATGATTCTCTCTCTCTCTGATAAATTGGTGTGCCTGCATTGCCTAACCCAGAAGTAAGTTGAAATATCTAGCTTCTTGGAAGGTAGGTAAACTTGATTGATCACTGATGGCAACCTAGCAGTGGTGGTGAATACAGGCTGTTTGAGACCTTCCTCAAGTAGCTTCCACCTCTTCCAATGAGCTAACTAAAGAGCCCACACCCCCCCCCCCCCCCCCCCCTTCTCTCTTTTCATTCAATCATTCTTTCTTTGTGTCTGTATTTTGTAAGTGATTTGGGCCTAATATACCATTTATGTGCCTCGGGTTTCTTCAAATCTTGCTAGTTTATGTTCAATTAATATGATGCTAGAAGTTCGGGCCATAATAGGGGTGGGGAGCTTCACAAAGAAGGGGTTTTAACACTTCCTCTGTGATGCTGTGGTTGTTGTCCTGGAATTTGAGGGGTTTAAACAGTCCAGTGAATGTATGGTGGTGAAATAATGGTGAAAGAAATGCATTGTAGTGTGCTTGCAAGAAACTAAAATTGATGAGATGACATGACATGACATAGGAAAAATTGGGTAAATTGTCTATGTGTGGTTTTGGTGGGTTTAGGATTAGGAGAATATGTTAATTTAGAGTTTAGAATTGTTGAATAAATGGTTTTAGGGTTGTGTTAGGAATTAAAAGAAGGTTTGATGAGTTAATTGATGGCTATTTGTTAGAAGACTTGGGATTTTGATACTATGTGAGGGGTTTGCAGTCTGAATGATGACTGACTTGGAAGAACCCTACGTGAGGAGTTTGGGGGCATATCATGAAGGTGCCTTGGCTTGTGTACTTAATGCTATAAGATTCCCAAGTGAAAGGGTTGGATGTGTTAGATACAGTCCAATATGACAGAATTTAGTGATTTTATTTCAAATTAGAACTTAATTGATCTACCCTTAGAGGAAGGGGTGTACATTTGGTTGATCAAGTCTTAGTGTCATCAGAGCATTATCCCAATGTGATTTGGTGACTTTTTCAAGGCCTGTGTGTAATCATAGCTCAATCTTATTATTTTATTAGGGTCATAGCTTGATCTTATTGGAAATTATTGGACTGCTGAGTGCTGGGAAGCATGGACACGGCAAATTGTCTACTGTGTCCATGTCATACGCGTACGTGACACGGGATATTCCTAGGACATGGCTACACGCGTGTCCCAACTGTATTTTATTTTATGTATTTTTTAAATAATCGGATATGGCCCGGATACTTCCGGGACATGACCGAGATACTGCCGGGACACGCTTGCAAAAAAAAAAAAAAAAAGACTAACTAACCCAGCCCATCACAAATCTTCTTCCTCTTCTTCTTCGTCTTTGTCTTCTTCTTCTTCTTCTCACACAGGAAGGACTGAATGCTAGATCTAAATTTATATTTCCCCCTTTTGCCCTTTTGTTTTGTGACTTTTGTCCGTGTGTGCTTAGGTTAGTTCAACTTCTTTTTAAAATTTTCTTTTATAAATTAACTTTTTATTATTCTTTTTTCATTATTTAGGTAGACAATAGATACATGCATGTGTATATTCGTTGGACTTTAATATACTTACAAAAAGAATTTTTAACAATTATTTAAAAACAAATAATATTTTTGTTATAAATTTTTTTTTGGAAGCTTTGAATATATATATATACACACACACACACACACACACATATATATATGTATATGTATGTATGTATGTATGTATGTATGTATGTATGTACACACATGTATCCCTGCTTTACTAGTGTCCTAATTTTTCAAAAATTGCCTTGTTGCTGTATCTGTACCTGTACTCGTACCCATGCTCGTATCCATGCATGTGCTTCCTAGGCTAAAAGGAAAAGGAGCTCTTAAGTTTGAGAATATGTGGTTGAAGGCAAAGGGTTTGTGGAGAAGGTGAAAAATTTGCAGAATAGTTATAATTTTAATGGGTCACCTAGTTATATACTGACTAGGAAACTAAAGGCCTTTACAGAGGATTTGAAAAATTGGAACAAAATTGAATTTCAGGATGTTGGAGTTAATAATTTTTTTTTTTTATTGAATTTCAAAAGGCTTGGATAGAAAGAGGAAAGTGTGTATATTGTTTGAAGAAAGGGGCACATAGGGAAGGGTTGAAATCAAAGGTGGAAAGGTTGGCTTGTTGGAGAGATTTCTTGGTGGCAGAAATTGAGTGTTTTTGGGCTTAAAGAAGGCAGCAAGTTGCCTCTTATATTCATTATCCAAATAAAGGGACTACACTCACATCAAACGTCAGTCATTAGAGATTTCAACAATTGGAAATTGGAGTTGGTTGATTCGTTGTTGGATATGTTGTAATCTAGTATCCTGAAGAAAAAGGGCCTGATCATTTGAGGTGGAAGTTAAATGGCAATGGTAGGTTTGATGTGTGCCTTTATGAGGCCTTGTGAGGCATAAGTGCTTGCTTTGTTTGGCGTAGTTTCCTTGGAAAAGCATTTGCTGCGCCAAGGCTCCAAGAAGGGTTGTGTTCTTTGTGTGGACAACAACTTGGGGGATGATTTTGACTTGTGATAATCTCATGAAGAAAGAAATCACTTTGGTTGATAGGTATTGCATGTGTAGGTGAAATGATGAGACTGGATCATCTATTATTGCGTATGCATTGTGGAATTTGTCTTTTGGGCAATTGGGGTTCAATGGGTTATATGGAAAGTGGTGTTGATCTTTTATTGGGATGGAGGAATTGGTTTGGAAAATACTCGTCTTTAGTTTGGAATCTAATTCCCTTATGCGTGGTGAGTTTGGAGAGAGTGGAATCATTGGACTTTTGAAGATGAGAAAGTCTCATTGGTGAAATTAAAGTCGTCTTTACTAGAACATTATTTGATTGGTATTGGGTTTGGGGTCTAGTGATACTAATTCTTGTAGGAATTCAACCGAAATTCCCCCCCACCCACCCCAAAAAAAAAAAAAAGAAAAAAAAAAGAAAAAACACATGCCAAAGAAAAACAATCATAGATAATATTTACGTGGTTCGGCAAATTTGCCTTCATCCACGGAGTTGCAGGGATTTCATTTTTATCAGGGAAAATACAAAAGTGCGGCAGTTACAGTGTTTCTCTCTCTAAAACACGGCAACAAAAAACCCTAATAATCAAGCTTTTTTTTTTTACCTCCTGCGCACAGGATACACAATGACCGCTCCATGGACTAAGTCTCAATAAATCTCCCATTAAAAACCACGCAACATTATTTGAGTTGGGTCGGGTCGTCAACCGGATCAAACATAAATTAGGCTCCACAAAGCCCAACAAATCTCCCACTTGGAGACTAGTTCAATCATCAACATCAACCGCAATCCTCCAAAAGCTATCCCTCATACTTGCAACTCATCCTCTTGTCCTCAAGCTAGAAGACCAATGGAAGCTGTGTGCAGCTTCAACTTCTCAATAGTGACACATTTAGTCAACATGTCTGCTGGGTTCTTAGATCCACAGATCTTCTCAAGTATTACCAATTTATCTTCAACAAGGTATCGGATAAAGTGGTATTTTGTCTATATGTTTCGACTTTGAATGAAAAGCCGAATTTTTAGCAAGAAAAATTGCACTCTGACTATCACCGTGTAGAATGCCCATCTTCTGCTTCTTACCCAATTCATTTAAGAAACTATGCAGCCAAATCATCTCCTTTCCAGCTTCAGTTGCGGCAACATACTCGGCTTCTGTAGTAGACAAAGTAACAATCTTTTGTAGATTTGAAGCCATGATATAGCTGTACCACTCAGAGTAAAAATAAACCTAGTAGTACTCTTTCTACTATCAATGTTACTAGCAAAATCAGCATCTACATAACCCTGCAGTTTCAAACTTGCACTTGTAAAGCAAAGACATGTATCTGATGAACCCTTCAGATATCTCAGAATCCACTTAACTGCCTCCCAATACTGCTTTCCAGGCCTACTCATGAATCTGCTCACAACTCCCACTGCATGTGCAATGTCTGGCCTTGTACACACCATAGCATACATTAGGCCGCCAATAGCTGAGGCATAGGGCACTTTGCTCATATGGTCCCTCTCTTCTTCTGTCTTCGGTGATTGTTCTTTACTCAGTTTGAAATGGCTACCCAAGGGTGTGCTTACTGGTTTAGCTTCATTCATGTTGAACCTGCTGAGAACTTTCTTCACATACTCTGACTGTGAAAGTTTCAATGTACCATTAGCCTTGTCTCTAATGATTTTCATACCAAGGATTTGTTTTGCAACTCTTAAATCCTTCATTGCAAACTGTTTTGACAATTGCTTTTTCAAATTATTAATCTTCTCAATGCTAGACCCTGCAATGAACATATCATCCACATACAACAGTAAAATGATATAAGAATTGTCAAAGAATTTAACATAGCAATAATGATCAGCTTCACATCACTTGAACCCAATTCTATGCATAAAATTGTCAAATTTATTGTACTACTGTCTAGGAGCTTGTTTTAAGCCGTACAAGCTCTTTCTCAGTTTGCAGACTAGATTCTCTTGTCCCTGAACAATGAACCATTCTGGTTGAATCATGTAAAGGTCTTCCTCCAAGTCACCATGAAGGAATGCCGTCTTCATATTTAACTGCTCAAGATGTAAATTTTCTGCAGCCACCATTCCCAGCACCAGTCTAATTGTTGACATCTTCACAGCTGGAGAAAATATCTGTGTAGTCAATGCCCTCCTTCTGCTGGAACCTTTTAACAACTAATCTGGCCTTGTAACATTTGCTACCATCATTCTCATTCTTTATTCTGTATACCCACTTGTTGTGCAAAGCCTTCTTTCCTACTGGCAATTCAGTTAGTTCCCATGTTTGATTTCCCAACAAGGAATCCATCTCATCCTTCATGGCTAACTCTCACTTGCTTGAATTCTCATCTTGCAAGACTTCTTTATAACACTCTGGCTCACCACCATCAGTCAACAGGAGATAATTTAGAGTGGGTGAATAACGCTGTGGAGGTCTAATGTTCCTGGAAGATCTGTGGACTTTAGCTACAGGTGTACTCTAATCTACCTGTGAATCTGCATTCTTCTTATTTTCTTCACCCATTTTTTGGACAGTACTTTCAGTCAATCCATTTAAGTTGACAAACTTATATTTCTTTTGATCTATCTCTGCAACATCTGATACTACAATTGACCTGTCCTTGTACATAACTTGTTCATTAAATATCACATTTCTACTTCTGATGATTTTCCTGTTTTGTTCATCCCAAAACCTATAGCCAAATTTCTCATCACCATAGCCAATGAAAAAATATATTTTAGACTTTGCATCAAGTTTACTACGAGCATCAGAATCAATATGAACATAAGAAACACAACCAAAAACTTTTAAATGTGAAAACTTTACCTCTTTACCGCTCCAAACCTCCTCAGGAAGTCTGAACTCCATAGGAACTGATGGTCCTCGGTTTATCAGGTAAGCTGCAGTGCTAACAGCATCAGCCCAGAAAGTTTTTGGTAGTCTAGCATGCAACCTCATACTTCTAGCACGCTCAATGAGAGTTCTGTTAATGTGCTCAGTCACACCATTTTGCTGTGGTATCCCAGGAATGGTCTTCTCCATCCTAATTCCCTGTGTAGCACAATACTCACTGAACCCTCCATCTATATACTCTCCATTATCTGACCTCAAACATTTTAGATTCAAACCTGTTTCTGTCTCAACCATGGCCTTTCACTTCTTAAAAGTTTCAAATACATCAGATTTATTTTTCAGAAAATAAACCCATACTTTTTTGCTTGAGTCATCAATGAAGGTAATGTAGTACCTTAAATCTCCAAGGGATGCAACCGAAGAAGGCCCCCACAAATCAGTGTGTACTAACTCCAATTTTTCAGTTTTCGGTGTCCTGCCAGTTTTCAAGAAACTCACATTTTTCTACTTTTCTAAGATGCAGCTTTCACACATGTCAAAATCAATGGACTTCAATTCTAGTAGCTTTCCTCTTGACAATAGCATTTTCATCCCTTTCTCACTCATATGACCAAGCCTATGGTGTTATAGGCTTGTATCAGTACTTGCATCAGCAACTGCAATTGTGTCTCATGGACTTCAGGTCATATATAGAGTACCAGTCTTCTTTCCACGAGCCAATACCCTAGCTCCCTTTGTATCCTTCCAAGTACCACCAACAAATAGTATTGCATGTCCTTCATCATCAAGTTGTCCAACAGAAATCAGATTCCTCCTCAGGTCAGGAATATGTCGAACCTTTTCCAGTAACCAAACAAACCCATTAGGCAACAATATCCGGACGTCTTCCATACCCACAACATCCAAGGCTGAACCATCAGCCAAACACACCTTACCAAAATCACTAGCAACATAATTTTGTATGATTTCTCGGTGTGGAGTGGTATGAAACGAAGCTCTTGAGTCCAAAACCCATTCATCAAGTGGACTGTTTATTGCAAGAAGTAATGCATCCTGTACTTCTTCCGTTACAGTATTAGCAGAATCATCTTCATTCTTCTTCTTTGGACTTTTGCATTGGTTCCTAAAGTGACTTGTTTTCCCACAATTCCAGCATTGTACTTGTTGGCCTGATCTAGATTTACTTCTGTTTTGATTAGAATTTCTGAATTTTGATTTGCCCCAATTTGAATTTCTGTTATTACCTTTGCCTCTTGTCTCAAAGTTTAGGGCAGAACTAGATCATGAGGTTTCACCTGCATCTTGTCTGCGAATCTCCTTAGCCAGAATTAAATCTCGTATATCATTGTACTTGAGCTTTTCCTTTCCTGTAGAATTGCTTACTGCCATCCTCATTGCCTCCCAATTGTTTGGCAAAGAAGTCAAAACGATCAGTGCATGAATCTCATCATCAAAATCAATTTCTGCAGACGAAAATTGATTTGTGGTAGTGTTAAATTCGTTCAGATGCTATGCTACTGATGCATTCTCTGCCATCTTCAAATTGAACAGTTTCTTCATCAGATGCACCTTGTTGTTTGCTGACGGCTTTTCATATATTCTAGACAAAGCCTTCATCAGATCTGCTATGGTCTTCTCCTTCACAACATTGTGTGCAACAGACCTAGACAGAGTTAACCAGATAACTCCCAGTACCTGTCTGTCAAGAAGAGTCCATTCCTTAGCCTTCATCGCCTCAGGTTTTGTCCCTAAAAGAGGCAGGTGCAATTTCCTTCCATAGAGATAATCTTCAATTTGCATCCTCCAATACGCAAAGTCTGTGCCATCAAACTTTTCTATTCCAGACGCCTTTCCTGCTTCCTCTGCCATTGCTCCCACTCAAACTTAACCCTAGGCTCTGATACCAGTTGTAGGGAATTCAACCGAAATTCCCCACCTATGAGAAACAAAAAAAAAAATAGAGAAAACACACGCCAAAGAAAAACAATTACACGCACAAGATAATATTTACGTAGTTCAGCAAATTTGCCTACGTCCACGGAGTTGTAGGGATTTCATTATTATCAGGAAAAATACAAAAGTGCGACAGTTACAGTGTTTCTCTCTCTAAAACACGACAACAACAAAAAACCCTAATCATCAAGCTGCGTTTTCTACCTCCTGTGCACAGGATACACAATGGCCGCTCCATGGACTAAGCCTCAGTAAATCTCCTATTAAAAACCACGTAACATTATTCGGGTCGGGTTGGGTCGTCAACTGGATCAAACATAAACTAGGCTCCACAAAGCCCAACAATTCTAGTGTAGATTTTATTTTATTTTTGACAATTGTTACAATAAGTCAGGACTGGAGATTCGAACCCTAGTTCTCCTCATAAGAGAGACCAAGGAATGCGATTGAGCTGCAAGGCCCTTGGTTATTGTAGATTTTATTGATTTTCTTTGTTTTCGATTGTAATGCTCATTATTTTGTATCCTTTAGGCTATGTATGGTTTCAGCCTGTTTGATGTGGCTACTTTGGAGGGAACGAAATACCCACACTTTTGAGGACGTTGAGAAATCTGCGGATTTTTTGAAGTCTTTGCTAGTTGGGACATTGTTTGGATGGTCTTGTACTTGGAGTTTTACACAATGTATTTCCATTTTTGATTTCGTGCATTCTATCTTTATTTGTATTTGTTTCTAGTACATTCTGTTTATCATCGTGAACATGATGTACTTTTTTTTAATGAAGATGTCTGTTACCTATCAAAAAAGAAAAAAAAAAAAAATTCCCTGTGTAAATGAGGTAGTTTCTATCTTTCAATAAAATTATTATTACATATAAAAAAAATTTGTTTCATGAAAGTCATTAGAACTCCTTCAGCCCTTTTTAATGCATTTGTGGATTTGCTTAATGCATCTTGCCCCTTTTCCTTGGGCACTGATAAATTTTCAGGTTTGAGGGACACTTATATCATGCTGCAAATTGAATTGCAATAGATAAACTCTATGTAAAGCAGTTGTTTTCCTGCTGGCTTCCACTTTGTTTTCAGTTCTGGATTTGTTCTCTTAAATGGTAGAAGTGACTTATTTGTAATACTGCTGAAATTTCCAGATGCTAATAGGCTGACATATTCAGTATTGCCACAAGATGGTGGTGTTGGTGAAGGCAGTTGGGCAGGGCTTTGCTTCAGTCCAAGTCAATTGTCTATGGTACCTTGTTTCTCTAGTTAACTCATATCATTTTAAAGACGCTTAATCTGGTATACATCAGTATCTCTCAGATGCATATCCATGAGTCAGTTAGCAGGAGCTGGAACTGCTGAAGCTGAAATTTGTTGGAATATTAAGTCATGTTCCCTCTATTCTTCCTGATTAAATTAATTTACATTTTAATGGTTTACCATATGAGAAGAGATTTTAAGTTTAGCATGTTGCATGTCAATGGGTAAAATTGTGCTGACCTACTTATATTTTTTGGAGAAGGCTAGAACTAATATATCTTTTTTTTTTATATAATGTGGGGTTTTTCACCTTTGTAGATTCCATTCAGGGTATGCAATAATACTTCTTTAGCTTCTTTCCAGTGGAAAAATTCACCTGGAAAGTAGTGTGGTATCATTAGGCAAATTTTGTTAATTGCTTATATTGTGTTTTCCCTATAAGTCAATTGGAAACATATCTGTCACTCAAGTCATAAATTGTTTTCTTTCCATTTGTCATCCAAACAATAATTTAAAAGAATTTGGGTCAACCTTTCACTAAATAAATTACACTATTGGACTTCTTTGTTGAGGATCCATCGCCAATCTCAAAAAATTGGTTTGAAAGCTTTTTTGTTGTTGTATTGGACCAGTTATGCTAGTTAAAGTAGATTATTGCCAATCTACAGCAATTGGAAATTTATAGGATAGGTCAAGACTAAAATAATTCCCTTAAATAAAGTGAAGAAATAGAAGTAAAAAAGAGATCACGTTATTTTTTCTAGTGATTAGTTTTTGAACGTCGAGCTCCATTTCTACTCTAAAAATTGTATGTGCGCTTCTTGTTCTTTTCCACCCCATATTAGGGCATCTCTGTTGTGCTGACTGGTCTCATTCCAGGCTGCTGTGGCACGTAGCTTCTGCAAAACAGTTGATGTTTATGACCAGGATATCCATGTCAGAACTTTACAGACGTAAGTAACATGTACGGTATTTATTTTCTCTAATGCTATCTTTTGATGAAGGATTTTGGGTTGGATTTTAGTCAAAGTGTTAATTTGGGAATTTCCAATTTTGATTTTCCTTGCTTGGGTTAACAAAAGTTTTATTTAAAAAAACTCCATGGATTTTTGAATTTGGATTTTCATACATCTAAATTTTGTTTTCAAATTCCATGCAAGAAGTTGTCATTGTAAAAATTCTACCGACATTATTATCTCATACAACTCATTACTCTTCACGTTATAACCACCACCGTTTTTGCCACCACCATCTCAACCACACCTCATCGTTGTCGCCACAACCGCTAATATTGGTTGCACCTTCCCATCATCACCGATGTCTTCACCAATACCTTCATCACCAACAATGCCACGCCACCACAATCACCATGCATTGTGCAACTACCATCCTACCATTATCACCACCACCTATTGTTATTATCACTACCACACACCTCCCCTACTATGACCATTGCTACCATCATTGTCACAACCAAGGTTATTAGGATCAGGAGTCAGATCATAGGATCATACAATTTTACTAGGCCAAAACGACTCGGATCAAAATAGGATCATGTTTTTTTCAGGACCACGGGTTGGATCAATAGGATCGTGTAGGATCGGATCGATCCTATGAAGAACGATCATACTAAAAACCCAAACTTGCTTTGGGTTGGCTTAAAAAAAACAGAAGTCCAATCAACCCAATGGATATAAATAGCCCAATAGGCCCTAGATAGTGTTGAAGTGTCAAAAATACCCCCATTTGAACTAAAAATATAAAAAATTCCTCACTTTAAATTAAAAAAATTATTCCCTAAATCCCTAAAAACTATAATCAACCTGAAAATGCTCCCTCCCTACGCTTAGATCCTTAAAATCAAACCTTAGGGTCTGCTGTTTATCCTAAAAAATCAAACCTTAGGAACTAATTGTTGAAGACACTGAAGGCAATTGGGTTTGCAAACTAGTTGTCATTTGTAAACTTATTTTGGATTTTGAACTTGGAACTTAAAACTTTGAAAACGTTTTCAAAATGTGTTGATAGTTATTTTGGCACTTGGTTACTAATTAAACATTTGGTGAGTTTTTTGGATACATAGTATTAAAGTTAAGTATATTTGTTTTGTTAGTATAGGTGCATCAATTGATGGTATAGAGATTACATCATATTGATGCAAATACACACACACACACACACACACACACATTATGGATGAATTCATAATTTATGTGATTATTCAACATACAAAGTCACTAATAATGCGTTTTGCTTTTTTTTTTTCCCTAAAAAAGTACGATTCACGATTCACGATCCAAGATCCAACCGTCCTCCCATGATCTTATATAGGATCTAAATTTTGACAACCTTGGTCACAACTGCTACTAAGGCACCACAGTGAACATCATGAAATAATTGTCACTACCATTACCATCATCATTGTGAATATTACAGTACTCTAATTTCTTAAATTTTTAATATACACATCCAAAAAACAAAATTTTAGATTGATGGGATTGAAATTCCTATATATTTAAATCCCATGAGTTTTAAAATTATGAATTTATCAAAATTTCATCCAAATACAACCTAATAAATTTAGCATTGCTCGCTATCCATGTGATTGCTTTACTTAAATGACATGCATCCTGATGACCAACCTATCAAAAAAATATAATTGCATACCATTTCATAGGTTTTATTATTATTATTATCTTATTTTTTTGGGGGTGGGGGAGAGGAGGGTTGGGTATGCGATCAATATTAATATTTGAAATTTGATGCCTGGGCATTATATGATCTTGATAGTGTTCCATTCTAGGACTACTGTTGAATGGTAATGTTGATTTACTATAGTGACATGAATGGTTAAAATTTATAGAAATAGAGATCTCTTGTTTTTACTCATTTTAATGTCATTTTATATCTAATTTTTATTCATAGCATATCAAATATTTGTTCTCTTGAGATTTATTGAGATGGTTTTAGTCCAGACATATGTAATTGCAGGCATTACTTTTGACTTCTGTCAGTTTCCGTCCTTCTATACTTTGTCACATTTTGAATGATGAATTTTGGAATATTGGGTTATATCAATAGATTTTGTATAATTCAAATTAAAAAGGAGGGCAGATATCCTTAGGAAGTTTATCTCTTCCTAGTTTTTCTGTTTTAGATTACATCTCAATATTTAGTTGGATTCATTTCTGTTGTATGACAGAACCATTATTTTTCCTCAATTTACTGTTACACATGGTAAAGTTTTAAAAATTGCAAGCTGGAAGAGCATGACTAAATGACCATAATCCTTGTGCGTCTGTCCTGGTCTAAGTTTGCTTGGTGGTTTACTATGACCATAGCAGTACTCAATTATGAAGATCTTTAGTTCTTCAGAAAACTTGTTTGTATGATTTATTACCAAAGATTTATTTAGTTCCTTATATCAACAACTTGTGTTTTGTAAACAATATGTGGATGTTTCTTCCTGGACATCATTCTTTATTGATGTTGCCACATTACAGACTCTGGTATCCCTCTTCATTGAACTTTATACAAAATCTATTTCATGGGAATGAAAGCTCTATATTAGCCATCACTGAAGGCTGCCAGGTGTGGACATTTTAATCTCTTCAATGTCTTGATGAGCTCTGCTCCTCTGTTCTTTATTTGCATATATCACATTGTGCTTGCTTTGGTGGTGTGACTGCAGCTGACTGTATGGGACTTACGAATGAAAGAAAATGGCGGTTGTCTACACCGAATCTGTGGTTCCCCTGGTGATGTCTTTTATGCTGTCTGCGGTTCTTCAACTGGTAATGTTGCAGTTGGTGGGGCTGATCGTACTGTGACCATATTTGATCCTCGCAGGTTCGTCACCATTAAACTGTTCTAAACGCAAAATGGCATTGGTTGCCCATACATTTTACTTTCTGTCAGAAGCACTTGGTACATATTGATGATGTGGGGCACTTGCAGAGAATTTTTGTTCTGCATGTTAGAGTACATGTTACTTTCACCTATGCTCCATTTGGTTGCCCAGAAGATGGATGAACAGAAATTGTAATGCTGAAGTTTTTCACCTTCCATAGAATGTGAATCTGATTTATCTTTTACATCTTGCATGTAGATGGTCAGCATTATCAAGATGGGTGCACTGCTCAAAATATGAGGTCAGTCAATATATTAAATGGCTTGTTCTTCCCTGGTCTTTATCATATTGTTTGGACCCTTTCCACAAAATTAATTGAAGCAAACCTGTGGAACTGTTTTGAAGATATGATGAGGATTTTTTTAGTTTTTTAATGCTTTTTGATTGGAATCAAGAACAATTCTATGATTTTTTTTATTATTTTGGGAGAAGCTTACTTGATTATGCAAGATGTTTTCCTCCATTATTTCTAAAAAAACTGTTGTGTTATCAATGATTAAAACTGTATTTTTGAAGTTACAAGTCAAAATGCATAGATCAAAGCTGTGAATACTTCATTGGATTTTTCACTTTGGGTAAATTAACCCACCCACCACGGCGCCCCACCCCCCCCCCCCCCCCCCCCCCCCCCACGCACACACACAACTCTTCCCAAAAAAAAAAAAAAAAAAACTATTGGGTTTAGTTCAATCTCCCCCTATAGTACAAATTCAAGTATTGCCCCCTTGAGTGATCAATAATCAGCAAATTGTCCCTGCCATTACTCTTTTCTGTTAAATTCAAAATTTGGAAAATTCTATCTCCCCAACTCAAATACCCCCTCCTTTCCATCCCATCGTCTAGATCTGTCAGAGTGCTTGAACTGGCACCAAGTCTTGTCCCAGTGTGGACCAGGGTCTTGTTGCCATCATAGGTGGCTTCTTTCCATAGATTGACTTGCTTCAGGAGAGCTCGCCACAATTCTGTTGTAATTGACATGATCATCATTCCCTTTAGCATGGCGGCTTGGCAGAACTACTATACTAGCTGCTGGACCATAACAACCAACTGATCCATAAATCAGGTTCTCTCTCCTCCCCTGGAGGCGTTGCATGAGATTACTACTTGTCCTCTTTTTTCCATGTGATGTGGACACATTACATGGGTCCATGGTTTAATTGGGTACAAAGACACGATGCTTTGCATGGTCTCATAAAAAAATGTATTTTTTGTTTCTTGTTGTCTTGGGTTGTGAATCGAGAATGTTTTATCTATGTTGAACGGACACGCCAAATTTGGCCCAGTACGCATGTTGGACACGTGAGACACGGGTATTGGTAAGACACGGCTAAACAGAGTAACCAGTGCGTACCAGGAGATTAAAAAAAAAAAAAAATTCTGGGTATGTCCCAGACATGTTCGCAACACGGTAGCGACATGCCAGGTATGTCCCAGACACAGGATAGCGTGAAAAAAAATCTTGATTTTTACACCTGGACCATTACCGACCATCGATCAAACTAAAAGCCTTCAGCCTCTCTCTCACTCTCTCAGCCTCCCTCTCATGTTTCCCTCTTGGTTTGCCCTCTCGCATTTCCCTCCAACGTAGATTGGCGACCAACGAAGCCCCTCCGACGTCAACGTCACTGAAGCTACAATGGTTAGTCTCTATCTCCCTCGCACCCTCTGTCCCTGAGTCTGGTGCTTGACCTAGGTTTTCTCTTCTTTCTTTTTTTTTTTTTTTTTTCTTTCAGTTTTCTGCGATTGGGTTCTCTTTTTTTTTTTTTAATAAGAGTTTTGGTTTTCTCTCTTGCTTTTTACTTTTGTTGTGACCTGTTGTTTAGCATTTGTAGTTGTGACCTTTTGTTTTTGGTTTATTTGTTTGTTTTGTTGTTTGGCTTAGCATTTGTAGTGACTTATTTTATTTGTTGTGACTTGCTTGCTGGCTGTGAGCAATTTGTCTATTTAGTATTTATTTAGTTGAAATATCATTAGGTAAAATAATTTGTTTGGTTATGTATTATTGCTGTGATATAATTTTTATTTATTTATTAAATTGAAACTTTGTAGGTAAAATTAGTACTAAAAAATTGATTGATAGGTTTTACTAATTTTAAAACTTAAAATAAATATAAATTATGTCCAAAAACAGTTAAAATATACCTAAAAATAAATATTATTTAATTTATTAATAGCCGTACCCCAGACGTGTCATACCCTAGTTTTTCAAGAAATGCCATTCCCCCCCCCCCCCCCGCGGTACCCGTACTTGTACTGTGTCAATGCAACATGCTTTTATGATCCGGGTATGTCTGTATTTGCTTTGAAATTTGTTGGTTTGTCTTTATTTTAGGTCCTTTTGTATTTATATCTGATGTTTAATACTCAAACCCTTTTGTTGGATTGCCTATTGCCTTATTGTTGTTTGTAGAAATTTGTGATAGAGAAAAGAGAGAGAAGAGAGAAGACATGCGAGAGTGTGTTTTGGCCTTATGGACATCCACGGGACGAGCCTAAAGAGCTAAATTTTCCCATTCACTTTTTCTTGATAATAATTACAATGAAATACATATTTATAATGGAGATTACACATAAAAGTCAATAATAAGTTGAATTTGAATTGCTTATTGATTACATAAATCCCATATTTCTCTCTAGCAATCAATCCCTTGCTTTATTAATCAATCCTATTATATTCTCTGGCAATCCATGTCTCTAGATTTGGTCTTCAATTACACTTTCCAACACTCCCCCTCTAGTTGTGCATTAATCTTTGATGAAATGTACAACATATAGAAATTGAATCCAAAGGTTCTGATCCTAATTTTCCCAACAACCCCAACCCAATGTTTAATTTATGTACCTAAGCCTTTATGGTACCTCATTTTTTTTATATGGATTGAAAATGAGTACGTTTGAGAATCAGGAATGTTTTGATTCTTAAATAAGATTCAGAGGCTCATTAAGGTCATTCCTGTATAAATCTTTTTGGTGAAAGCTTGGAGTGTTATCTGATTTGGTTTGAAACTTACTCATTTACTCCCTGAAAGATGAGTGTCAGATATCAGTTTCTTAACTGCAGATTCTCTTACAACCTCCCATGGCCAATTTATGTGTGATCATGCAAACTCACCTGTGTTGCTATTAATTTTTTGGAGCTGTCATTATTTCTTGGGGTGGAGACTGGAGAGGGGAGTTTTGGGAGGAGGGGGTTTGGCCAAGCTTTTTGCTAGTTGGTTCACATATATGGATTAACTGTAAGAAATTTAGAATAGGCATGCAAACAATTCGCACCTGTTGTTCTTGCCAAGCTTAAGTAAATTTCTACTGTTTTTGGATCAAGCTACATAAGTTCCACAGATTTTCATGTTTTTTGGGATTGGATGTTGCAGCTAGAAATAACTTTTCTTCTCATTGTTACTGCAGATAACTGGGCTTGCTTTTTCATCAATTGACCCTGACCATATCTATATACAAGGGGTTGACTATGAGGTAAATGGTTTCAAATATACCAGAGCTGAAATCATTTTTCTCTTCATTGCTCCTTTTGTTTGATACTTTCAACTTGGGATGAACTTTTCTTCTTATTACATCAAGTAGTTGTTTTGTTCTTTTGATCACCCGACCTATAATTCCATCTAATTAAGAGAATTGCCTGTTTATATAGTATAGACTGGTTGTGTTCTCATGTTTTTTGATAACAGAAATTACTTTGAACTCAAATTTATAAAGGAAGCGTGATATGGTTTGTTTTATTTTATTTTTTATTAAAAAAAAATTGCAAGTGTATGAATGATTGATTTTTGGTTCCTTTTTACCATGTGGAACATCTTTAAGTAGAAAAATGGTCAAGTAACTTATTAGCTCATGTGGTACTGATTTGCACCCAATCTCATGAAAAAATAACAAATGTATTTTTGCAGGTTTTTTGTGGACAGTGGAAAGAAAACAAGAAGGTATTTTCCTATAGAGGAGACTCAAACTGGCTTGGGTTTTGCAAGGTACTTGGTTCTGAAATTCTCTGTGCTGGCTCACACGTGTTCATGTATGTTATGATAACTAATATCATTCTTGCATCTTTCTAAAGGTTTGACCATATGCATGCAACTTAGTTTAAATTATCTTGTTGAGCAGATTATGTCCACATTTGATCTCCATTGATTTTTTATTTTTTAGAATCATCTCCATTGAAAATTGAAAGAACAGATTTGAGGAATAGAACCAAAGCCATCTTTAAAGTGGTTGATTGGTTCTCATTCCTGAGGTTCATGTGTTTACCGTGTTATTTTCCCCTATTATGAGATTTGACATGAAAGTATATATCAACCAATATTTTCAAATTGAATGTCTGTGTTACAAAGAAATCTACTTACATACACAATGCTTTTTTGATGGGCATGTGTATCGTGATACTCTGCACCTATTTCTCTGCCTGAGCAAAGTTAACAAGAATCAACCTTTTACTAGATTGGATCTATTAGCTGTGTTGGTCTGGATCAGATTAAGTTTCCCTTGTAATCAATATAAGTGTAGCTTACTGTCATAATGCAAGAAAAATGCTGTGTAAACTCAAACTATCATATTTAACCCATGTTGCAGTGCCCCAAAAGGGATGTTTTGGGCGGATGGTGTGACTCAGGTAGCATTTTTGTAGCTGATATTGTAGCTAAAGAGAGTGAAATCGTCAACAGTTATCCGGAGTAGTCAGTCTTTCTACGTGTGTCAGTGTTACATGGGTCCCACATCATGTCTGCAAGCAGTCACCTGCTCCAGTTAAGCTGTTTTTTTAGATAATCCATAGTCCAAGCGACATATATATTATATGGTGTATATCTATTTGGCAATTTTGATTTTGACACACAAACAGACGTACTTGTCAAGCTTTTCCACCACACAGCAAGGCTAAATGAGCTCTGATCTAGCAATGTGGTTTCTGCAGTTAGGTTGGATATTCTTCTTTCTTATGATTACTATAGAACTGACAATTGAAATGTCAAAATTGTAAAATTAAATTAATGGCTCATATAACTACGCCTGTTTTTTGCCTTCAGTTTTCATGATGGTCCAATCAGCAGAAATCTATGTGTGTCTGGAGAAACTATGGGTTTCTTGTTTTAGTCTATAGAGTTTGTCCCCTGTTTAACTTTCATGTGGCACATGCTTATCTTCTGAGCTTCCAAGGCCCCAACACACGCAAAAACCAGTCTTCTAATGGTGGTTTGTTTATACCCGTGCTATTAATGGTGGCATTTATGTTCTTAACTCTTCATAGCGTGGAGGCTAGGTTTCTCTCCATAACTCTTCAAACTCCTCCTATATATTTTTATTGAATATGAATTTTGAAAATCTAATCGTTAGATTTCATGTTCTTTATGTTCTTAACGTGCATATCAAATTTCGTGAAAATCAGATGTTATTTACTATTTAATCAATAAATTTATTTTTTATGCATAATTTTAGATTACATGAATTTGAAATTTAAACATTTGATTGATGACATAGTTATTGATCTTTGATCTTCTTGAAATTTTGCAAGCATAGAGGATATAATAAAAAGGCAAAAATGCAAAACTGACCCTCTAACTTTTAGTTTTTGTCATTTCAGTCCTCTAACTTTCAATTTTGTCATTTCAGTCCTCTAAGTTTCAATTTTTGTCAATGTAGTCTTCCGTTAAAACTCAGTTATCTTTTTCCATTAAAGTGATCAAAACTACACCGTTTTGACATTTTTTTTTTTAATAATAATTTTCATAGTTAAAAGAAAACTTAAAAAAAAAAAGCTGTAAAAAAAGAAAAAAACATGTCGAAAAACAAAGTCGGAAATGGCGAAGGCAAATCCAGAGGGAATTGACGGACACTTCCAGTTTCTGTCTTCTGGGTTTGTTTGTTTGGCTTCTTTTATTCTCGTACTAGGAACTACTGACTCTCAAGACTCTTTTATTCTCGTACTAGGAACTACTGACTCTCAAGACTCTTGGCCTCATCACCTTTAATTTTCTTTCTACTTTGAATCTCTCTCTCAAACCCTTAAACCCAACGCACTCTCCTTCTTCACTTTCAAAGCCCAATACCACCCTCAATTCTGGTCTTACCTGCAACATGTAACGCAAGGTGAGTTTTATTATTATTATTATTATTATTATTATTATTTTTTTTAATGTGATCCCATTTTCTGTCTTTGAATTTCTGGAACTGGGTTTCATTTTGTTTTTTATAATGATTTGTTTAATATTAAAAAAGAAAAAAAGAAAAAAAAAAGAGTACTGAAAATTTTCATTTTGTTTAGGATTTTGGTGGGCAATTTTCCTCTTGCGGCTGTTAGTGTTGACTGTTGAAACTAACAATGTCTATTATATGCCAACATTTGGTTGTGTTTTCTATTCTTTCTAAGAGAGACTGGTTGCTTGAAGCAAAATTTGCCTTAACTTTTGTTTTTGTGTGGTGTGGCCACGAACGAAGGTTGAAGCGAGCAAGTGAGTAATCCCACTCCGCTTCGCTGCAAAACTTGTGCCACTGTTCTCAACCCTTACGCCTTACGCTTGTGTTGTCTTTGCCGCCAAGATCTAGATTTCTGGATTTGACATGTTCAAGGTTTTGATTTCTCAGGTAAGGGGAACAACGTCATTCCCCCCTTTTTTTTTTTTTTTTTTTACAGCTTTTTTTAATTTTCTTTTAATTATGAAAATTATTATTAAAAAAAGAGTTGAAAGTTAGAGGGTTACTTAACGGAAAAAGATAACTAGTTCTAACGGAAGACTGCATTGACAAAAATTGAAACTTAGAAGACTAAAATGACAAAGCTGAAAGTTAGAGGACTGAAATGACAAAAGCTGAAAGTTAGAGGGTCAGTTTTGCATTTTTGTCTAATAAAAACATACAGTCCAACAGTTAAATTTTCAAAATTCACATCTAATAAAAAGATATCGGCAGAGTTTGAAGAGGTTCTCACCAAACTAGTTTGGAGAGAAATCTTCTCCCATCTATAATTTAATTTAACTATAGATTTATAAATAATTTAAAATTGATCCAAATATGATGTTTTAAATGAGTGTCCAGATCAAATGTTATAACGCATTAAAATGTTAATGGGCCTCTAACTTGATTGTCACCTATTCCCCCTTCCCAGTCATCGTGTTGTGGGTTCAAGTCGCCTTTTCCTTGAGGGAATTTCTAGTGTTTCAAATGTGTAGGGTCACACTTACAATGTGGGTTATATAAGTGGGTGAGATTCAAATATTGCGTGTGATGTTACATGCATTGAAACATTAAATACATTATTTTCCTACCCTCTCTCCTCACTGTAAAGCAATAAATAAATAAATAAATATATATATATATATATATATATATATATATATATATATATATATATATATAAGCAATTTTGTTTTTAAATCTAAACTGAATTTTAGTTATTAGAAGATAAACTAAGGAATGTGAGATGGCGACTTGTGAGTTGCGAGAGGGCTTGAGACAAGTTGTGTATGAATAATGAATATTTCAAAAGTCAATGGTCGAAGAAGATAACTAGCAAGTTGATATATATATATATATATATATATATATATATACAATTTTGTTTTTAAATCTAAACTGAATTTTAGTTATTAGAAGATAAACTAAGGAATGTGAGATGGCGACTTGTGAGTGCGAGAGGGCTTGAGACAAGTTGTGTATGAATAATGAATATTTCAAAAGTCAATGGTCGAAGAAGATAACTAGCAAGTTGCAAGGGAGGAATGATGAATCTGGTTGCTCTTCTGTTGGGAGGCTATTGTTTTTGTGTTTAGTTGGTTTTGGGGCTGTAAATGAACTAAGTTGAACATGAACAACTCGGATTTGGCTCGATAAAAAGCTTGTTCATGTTTGTTTGTTTATAAATAAACCAAGCTTGAGCCTTAGTTTTAGGCTTGTTTAATAAACAAGCCAAGCCTAAGCAAAAAAATTTGTTCACGAACAAGTTTGTGAGCTATAAGGCTTGATACAAAACAATTTAAGTATAGACTCATTTATAAGTTTATATGTATTAGTTAAATATACTTATTACATATATCTTAATATTGATATGGTCAACATGAGACCACTACCCATTACGTTAATTTTTTCCCTTTCCTCTAAACTAACTAAGAACCACTTTAGACTGTAGTTACATTTAAAAATAAATAAATAAATTGAGTGGGCCACATATGATCATTCCCCATCGATCATCTAATGTAAAGTTTTGAAACATGTTAGTATTTTCCCATTCAAAATATTTACTAACAAGCATTTTTCTAGTTCTTCACCATCTAACGTAAATGTAAAAATTGTATTTTGAATAATTGTAGAAACTATAGACAAGGAAAGATGAATGAATGAATTTAATTATGTAAAATTTTAATTTGAATAATGACTAATCATAAGTAAGACTAGAAGCAAGATAAAATGAGTGTACTATTTTTTTTCTCTTTATTTTAGAGATTTAAACATTTGATAATATAATTTTCTCATATCTCAAGCTCAAAAGCTTGACTTGAGCTCGAGTTTGAGCTTGATATTAAGTTTGAGTTTGACTTATTACAAGCTCAAGCTTTTTGGCTTTCTCACGAGCTCAAGCTCGAACATTATTTTTAGGCTTGTCATGAGCTCAAGTTAAGCGTGAGCTTTTTGATTTTTCCTGATGAGCCAAGCTTGAACATGCATTACTCGACAAAACTTGACTCGTTTATAGTCTTAGTTGGTTTGTTTAGGAGACCCGGAATGTAGGGGGTCCCACTCCCACACTCCCACACTCTCGTTGTGAGTGTGGGACAATTAAAAGATATATCACATTCACCACTTATCAAAAGACCAGCTTATCCACACAGCAATTTCTCATTTTAATGGTAACAAAATGTTTTGGTTATATTTTTCTTCAAAAAATAATATTAATAATAATTGAAACTAGTGACTGATTATTATTTATTTATTATTATTTTTTTTTGGTGTGTGGGAAAGGTGTGTTTAACAAATATTTAGGTTAGCATTAATTCGGATTTCGAAGTAAAACAAAGGAAATAGGAAATTAAAAATATTGCCGACGACATGGGCAGCCTGCAACACTAATCCAATAAATAAATAAATTTGACCCGATTAAGGCAAACACGTCCCGTGCCTCACATGTTACTACAAAAAAGCAAAGCACCCAATCTATGACACAACAATTTTGAGCTTTTCGGTAAATTTGATAGTTACACATGGTGTTTGTTGGATATAAAATATATGACTGAAATTGTGTTTTAAAAATACGATTTTAGTTAAAATTGTGAAATCGTGTTTACTATTATTCGATCATTATATTACAATTGAAAATACAGAGTAAGATTTTAATTTGATTATTAAGTAACAATAATTAGCAAAAGTCTCATTAGTGGAAGATTCGAGACATGAATTCTATAACCTCGTGCAGGAGAAGCGAATCTGAGCAACAAATTGTAACAACAATAACATTTTTGTTTTTTGCTTTTGTTTTGTTTTTTTGTTTTTGTTTTGAGAAGAACAACAATAACATTATAATAATAAATATTGTAGGGGTCTGTGATTGGTACTCTTGTCAAAATAAGCCTGAAGAGCGAACGGGCCTAACCCGCCTTCAAACCAGGCCCGGTCTAGCTGAGATGCCCAATATATCTGATGAACAAGTATACCCGAGGGGTGCCCCACGCCTGAGGAGGTACCGTAAAGGGTGTCCCGTGGGAGACCAGGGGGGAAGCTACCCAAAATGAGCGTCATGTGGATACTTTGATTTGCCTAGAATTAGGAAGAATGAAAAAGATGGAAATACAAAGGAATTTTCATTACTTTATCTTATTTGTTTGGTGTTAAATTATAAGTTGCTTAATGTTGGAAAATTTACCCCCTAAGCATCTTAATTGTATAAGAAAGGATTTGACCTTTGATTTGATGTAGTTCAAGAAAGATTGGATTTGTTTGGATACAACAAACTTGAGGAGGAAAAGGTTAGAAAAGCAATGTTAAATTTTCATATTCATCCATTCTTTTTATTTTTTTCATTATTGCTTGCTCAATCTCCCTCATTGATTGGTTCTTTTACTCTTCTATCTTGCTTCAGAAAACAAAATACTAAAAATTTTGGGTTTTATGTGGATTCCTTTATCATGGGTCATGGAAGTTGCAACTGTCATGGCCATTGCTCTTGCACATGGAGGGGTAAGTCCATATGACTAGTTTATTTATTTATTTTTATCTATCTTTTATAGTAAGGTTAGCAATTGACCATCAAACCAAATGACCTGAAACAATGAAATAAATATGACTCTAGGCTTACTTTTTCTTGAAGATTTTAAGTTTTTTATTTTTTATTTATTATTATTTTTAAGTGTAACTAATGGTGAATCTTGTAGTGCTTAATTTGTTTTTGCATTAGTCATTACTTAGATGAAGTTTTTTTTTTTTTTTTGAGAAACAAACACACACACACACAAGGGAGAGGGAAAGGGGTTCTAACACAAAGGCACACCACAACTCCACTCAAAAGTCATGGTAACTTTTAAGGGAGGTGGGACAAGTTATACTACACACAACACACTCTCTTAAGCAATGTAGGACAATTACCCATTCTTTTTTTTGAGAAACAAACACACACACACACACACACAAGGGAGAGGGAAAGAGGTTCTAACATTAAGGCAAATGACATTTTGAAATTTCCTAATTAGTCAAATTCAATTCTTCAATCAAATTGTTTTGGGGAAAATTTTGAATATACCTTATTTGTGCGGAATAAAAGTTTAGATTATCATTACTTTTTTGGCATCTTGATCTTTTTAATAATGAGAATAATGCTGCCAATGCAGCAGCTGTTCTTATGGCACGATTAGCCCCAAAAGCCAAGTTCTTCTTTGGAGATGTAATGGTATTTTTATTTATACTGTTGATGGTTATGTAGTTTGTTTTTGGTGGTGAAAGTTCTATTTTTAATTCAGTTCCAAAATTTTGGGCATGGTTAGTTTTACTTTATGATTTTTAGTACTTGGGTTGAATGCCATATAATTTGTTGTTTTGAACATCACATAGGTAATAAAGGAAAAGTAAATATTAAGGCTTTGTTACATGCTTGTAGCATTTGCATGCATATTTTTGTAGTTGGATTTTTGAGTCTTAGATCCAAATTTGATATCAGTAAAATCTTAGAAGCATATTATATAGTTTGAATATATATACATCTATGGGTGTGTGGGTGTGTCTTAGATCCAAATTTGCATGCATATTTTGGAGATGAATTTTTGTGTCTTAGATCCTAACTTGATATCGCTAAGATCTTAAAAGTATATCATTTAGGATGAATATTTATGTACGTATTTATGTGTATGTTTGTGTGAGTCTTAGTGCTAGACCCAAAGAAAGTGTATGTAGGAATTTCCATCTTGGGTGGAGGATCAATTTGAAGTTTTTGATTTTGATGATGAGCAATCAAAGAGGAAAGTGAATGGTTCAAATAAAAGCACCAAAACCCCATGAGAGAATCCAAAGGGAAATTACCTTAGCAGGTTGCAATATACTATACTTGAGGATTTTTAAGATGTGAGAAAGTTTCAAGTTATCTACTTGGCAAAGGATTATTTGTTTTCTAATTATTTGTTTTGTGTTATTTTACAAGGTGAACATGTATTATCAACTTATGTTCAAAATGTAATACCAGCTTTCTAATTATTTTTGTTCATGAGTAAGCTACAAATACAAATGTTCTAACTTTGTATTTAGCTTAAACCGCATAACATGTCTAAGTGTTTCAACTAGCAACTTTATGGACACTATTCCACAAAAAAATAAAAAAAAAGCCCTTAATGGATACTAAAACATGTTCTATAAGCTTGAACTCACATGTTTCATAACAAAAACTACTCAGATAAATCATAAACCTTTGTATCGCACCGATTGGTGACTAGTTTAATGGTAAAAGAGAGATCTTTCAAAAAAAAAAAAAAAAAATTGTAAAAGAGAGACGTGGGGGTGTGGGAGAAAGAATCAAAGTTGCATATTTGCACATTAGTCAGTCCCCACTCCCCACGTACTGGGCCTGGCCGCCATACCATTTATTTTTGTTTTTTGTTTCTTTTGTTTGGTAAATGGCCATACATTATTTCTATTTTATTTTATTTTTTTAGGATTGCTACTTTTTTTTTGGCTAAATTTTAGGACTACCACTTGAGGTCTTGCATTCAAAAAATTAAAATCCTGTACCACAATTACAATTTGAACGTCGTTATCAATCATATACGAAAACGTAATAAACTAATAATAATGGAGTTATTGGGATATGACATTCTTTTACAAGCAAGACTTAGGTACAGTACTTAGATACTGTTTCTTAAATTCATCTTTTAAGATTTTGTCATTTTTTCTCATGAGATGTAAGTGTATTTTTCAGTTAAGTAGATACATAGTTGAATTTTAAGAGGGGAACCTAAGGAACAACACTTAAGGTATTGTACCTAAGTTTTGTCATTCTTTTTATTACCCGTTTGGGTACAACTGAAATTGGACCTGCATCTGCGTTTCAGCGTTTTTTTTTTTGAGAACTTGAACTTGCATTTCAGTGCTTTTCAGTGGGTCCTGTGCATTGTTCACGAGACCCACAAACCTTTTTTTCAACAAAACTTTTATTAAAAATGGGTTCTATGATACTATTCATACATTTAAAAATTATTTTGTTACAGTGTTTTCAATTTTCAGCAAAATAAGTAGTATCTAAACGCACCCTTAATCTTGAGCCTCCTTTTTATTAGTCATTGATCACATCAATTGAAAGAGTTTTGGCCGATTTGTACGTCGCTGCCGAATAAAAATCACTTTAATCGTACCTCCCACATGTCTCTCATGTGCCACTACATGCTAAGCACCATGCCAAGTGATACGTGTCATCATTATAGATTATCATGTTAACCCTAAGGACACAATATTGGTATTTGGTATTTACTATTGAGTCCGATTAAGGGTACACATTCACAAACCCATTTTTGGAAAAGTTTTATTGGAAATTGAAAAAGTTGTCAATAGAGCACACTTTTTCAATTTCCGATAAACTTTTTTCAAAATTGGTTTACTATTGTGTGCTTTTAGAGCACACATTAGTAAAATCCTTTACTATTTAGTACCTCCCTCCCACGTCAACTCTACCTCTTCAACACCACGTCATTTGCCACATCAACATACTTGCTACGACAACACACTATCATGTCAAATTCGTCACTAGTATGCCACATTTGCCCTAGGTTAACACCATTGACAAGGTGTTTCTCACTTAATTGTTTGTGCTAATTTCATATATTTTTTAACATGTTTTTGCATTTGAAAATTTTAAATGCCTCAAAATGAACTTTCTCATCCCATTTATGTCACATTAAATGGCAAAAACTATCTTCTATATTCAACTTCTTTTAAGGGTTGTAAACTTTGGTTCTCTCCAAGATGGCTAAAAAAATATGTTGCACATCTTTAACTTGTTAAATGCTTCAAAAACTATTTTTCAGTTGGTATTAACTTTTGGAGTCTCTTAGCTTATTAATGTCTAGATGATTACAAGAGAAAATATGCGTAAAGAATATATTTTAGAGAGCTTGCAAACTCTTATATTTAGGCGTGAATGTAGGAATAAACACAAAATAAGTATGATAATACCTACCAAAACTAAGAAAATATTATAATTTTAAGCAATAATGAACATCCCAACCCAAACTCATGAGCTTGGCAACTCACCTGAACTTTATCGGTCAACAAACCTGGAAAAAATTGCCAAATGCCCTTTTTGGGCAAACTAAGCAGTATTTTGCCCTATTTTTCAAACTAATTAGGGAAATGCCCCTCTTTTGAAAATTGATTTTCTCAAAATCGAGTTAAGCTCTATAGCGGCGTTTTTTAGGAGCCTATAGTGACATTTTCAAGACCTATAGTGGCGTTTTGTAACTCGATTTATATGAAATCGAGTTATAGGTAAAAAAAATTAAAAAAATTGCCTATAACTTGATTTAAGGGAAGTCGAGTTACAAAACGTCACTATAGGTCCTGAAAACGTCACTATAGGTCCTTAAAAACGCCGCTATAGGGCTCCAGATTTTTATTTTTTATTTTTATAACTCGATTTTGAGAAAATAGAGTTTCAAAAGAGGGGCATTTCCTTAATTAGTTTGAAAAATAGGACAAAATGCTGCTTAGTTTGCCCAAAAAGGGCATTTAGCAATTTTGTCCCAACAAACCTAGCCCATCTGAATTTCTTGCAATTTAAACTTGGAAAAAAATCTATTAAGGATATATGTTTGATCGAATTCTCAAATTTTTAATATCACAATAATGAATATTGTTATAATTCAATAGGTTGGTAAACTTATGTTTTTTTCCTTTTTTAGCGGGAATATTTAGCTATGTAAACGTATTTCTCCTCTTTAAAAAAGATATTGGCGTATGGATTGAATGCATAAGGAAAAAAAATCGATGAGATAATCAAAGGTTAAATTATTTGTAGATTTGGACCATTGCATCCAATTATTATATGCATGCAAAAATTATTCTGTCATCGTCATATTCTTCACCAGAACAGATATTCTTTAACTCTTTGGAGGACAAAAGGGGCTTTTGCCCTTTTCAGGAAAATTAAATAGGAAAATGCCCCTTTTTCCAAACTAAATAGGGAAATGCCCCTCTTTTGAAATCGAGTTTCTCAAAATCGATTTAGGCCCTATAGCGGCGTTTTTAAGGAGCCTATAGTGACGTTTTAAAGACCTATAGTGACGTTTTTTAACTCGACTTCAATAAAATCGAGTTATAGGCAATGAAATCAACCTATAGTGGCCTTTTTTTTACCTATAACTTGATTTCTTTAAAGTCGAGTTAAAAAACGTCACTATAGGTCCTTAAAACGTCACTATAGACTCCTTAAAAACGCCGCTATAGGGTCTAAATCGATTTTGAGAAACTCGATTTTCAAAAGAGGGGCATTTCCTTATTTAGTTTGAGAAGGAGGGCATTTTTCTATTTAATTTACCCAAAAAGGGCAGAAGCCCCTTTTGTCCCTCTTTGGAGGTATTATATTATATGTGTATATTTTAAATTTGACTTCACATCCTCTCTTTCTCTCTCTCTCTCTCTCTCTCTCTCTCTCTCTTTTTATTTTTTATTTTTTTTAGTGTATATATTCCATTAACCAATTGGTGTAGTCCCTTTCAAGATGTTCAAGATAGTTGAAAGGTTTGAGGGTGAGTGTAGACACTGCCTAAATTGACACTGATAAGTGAAGTTTTACATCGCTGATAAACTTGTCCATATTAGGCGAGTGCGACAACCCTAACAAAGTCGTCAGTCTCACCAACACGACCATAGCGCAAGTGGTGATAGGATAAGATTGACAGTCCCATCCTACAGCTGACGTGCAACCAACACTCAAAGGTGACGACTTGAATATGTAGACAGGGATAAGCAGCTGACGGAATGCGCCAAGCAAGTTGAAGGGAATAATAGAACTTCTGACGAGTCTGACATGGCCTTACTTGGCCCACACATATAAGCATATAAGGAAATATCTTGTGCACCACGCTTAACCCTAATCAAGAGAGTCCTATAAGGAAAGAATTTCGCAAAATACACAACATAAAGAGGATCTCTCCTACAAGGAAACATGTTCTTAACCAAGGCACGGATGTCAACCCTACACTACTATAAAAACCCCGAGACCCTCACAAACCAAGGTACGTATAATTCCCCCCAGCTCTGGCATTCTAGAGTTGTGAAAAAGTTCTCTAACTTAACCTTCGGAGGGTCTTTGGCCAGTACCACATCGGTACTCTCCTAGGGTTTTCTTTGTTGTTGTTTTGCTAGCCGTGTTTCGAGCACGTGAGCATTGTGTGATTTACTGACGATTTTCGGCATCATTAGTTGGCGATGTCTGTGGGAACTTGCGTCTTGTAAGCCATACTATCGCTTCCCGAACAAAGAGTTACATGGTGCTCACTCGCTCGATGGCAACCACTAACGATGCTCAAGGAGACGAACCACGCATGATCGCCCTCAAGAGACAGGTTCAAACTCTTGTCACTGCCGTGGAGTGCCTCACCAAACAAAACCATGAACTGGAAGAACAATTGTGCCAAAAGAATGTAGACCTTAATACTCAAGAGGAAGACCAAGAAGGCACCAGTGCTGAGAGAAGGAACCAAGAAGGGCCAGAAGGTAGCAATGCCCTAAGCAGACCAGAACGACAAGACACGAGCTGACCATCCATCACCGATACGGTCCCACCTCACATAGTCGCCGAGATGCAGATGATGAAGGAACAGATGGACTTTATGATGAACACCCTTAAAGGACGGGTATCTAACGACGTCGATGACTTGGTCCATCGAATTGATTCGCCATTCATAGCGTCTGTCACTTCATTCCCCCTTCCATTAAAGTTTCGTATGTCGCAGGTGGAAAATTACGTTGGATCCACGGACCTCTTAGATCACTTGGAGTCTTTCAAAACCCTGATACACCTTCAATGGGTGCCAAACGAGATCATGTGCAGAGCCTTCCCCACCATGCTGAAGGGACCCACAAGGATCTGGTTTAACAGGCTGACGCCCAACTCCATTAGTACCTTCAAGGAGTTAAGAGCCCAGTTCGCCTCACACTTCATTGGGGGACACAAGTGCAAGAAGTCCATTGCATGCTTGATGAACATTAAGCAGCGGGAGGACGAGACGCTGAGACCTTACATAACCCGCTTTAACAAGGAGGCCCTTTCGATCGATGAAGCGGACGACAAGATACTCGTGGCAGCATTCACCAATGGGCTACGGAAGGGTAAGTTCCTATTTTCTCTGTATAAGAACGACCCAAAAACTATGTCAGATGTGCTTTATAGGGCAACCAAGTACATGAACGCGGAAGACGCATTACTGGCCCGAGAAGAGGAGCCCAAGAAAAGGGAAAGACAGGAAGACATATGGCCAGACAGGGGGTGAAAAATGGCTAGGACCGGAGAAAGGCGGGAGGATAGAAGCTCCAAGCCCCCTGTAGGGAAGTTTACAAACTAGACCCCCCTAACTGCCCTGATCGACTAAGTCTTGATGCATATTAAGCACGAAGGAGCCTTGGCCTTTCCCGACAAGCTGAACGGAGATCCTAATAAGAGGTCTAGAGACAAGTACTGCTGCTTCCACCGTGATTACGACCATGACACAGCTGATTGTTACGACTTGAAGCAACAAATTGAAGCCCTTATCAGGCAAAGAAAGCTGCAGAGGTTCGTCAGTAAAGAGAAGGTAGACCCACCTTAAGAGCAGGCTCCTCGACCAGAGAATGAGCATCCTAGGTCGCCCATAAGAGATATAAGAATGATTGTAAGGGGCACGACGGCTACTGGGTCGTCCAAAAAGGCCCGTAAGACTTACCTCAGGATGGTTCAAAACGTCTAGCTGAGGGGTTCCATACCAAAGATGGCGCAGATAGACAACCCCATCATCGAATTCTTTGAAGAAAATGCCCGACGTCTTCACCACCCACATGACGATGCACTTATCGTCAGTATATGAGTAGGGGAGTACAACACGCATTGGGTTTTGGTCGACAATGGTAGCTCGGCTGACATCCTTTACTACCCAGCATTCCAACAGATGAAGATTGATAGAGAGCGACTGGTTCCGACGAACGCTTCGCTCGTTGGTTTTGGAGGAACAAGGGTGTTCCTTCTTGGTGCACACACATTATCCGTGATGGTGGGCGACTACCCCCAGCAGATCATTAAGGACGTAACATTCCTTATTGTCGATTGCTCGTCTGCTTACAATGCCATCCTGGGACGACCTACCCTCAATTCATTGAAGGTTGTAACCTTGACCTACAACTTAATGATCAAGTTCCTTACAGATTATGGAGTAGGGGAGCTGCACGGAAATCAGGTGGCTGCGCGCGAGTGCCACATAGCTATGATGGAGATGGACGACCACCTCCAGGCTATGAACATAGAAGAACACCCAATGGTGATAGAGCCCGTTGAAAGGCTTGAAGCGATACTTCTCGATGACTCCAAGAATGATCGAACGACGAGGATTGGTACCCTCGCCAGCTCAACGGTCCGCCAAACATTGACAACTTTTCTAAAATATAACTGGGATGTATTTTCTTGAAGTTATGAAGACATGCCAGGAATAGACCCTTCGGTTATGGTGCACAGACTGAATGTGTCACCCTCCCTTACACCCATCCATAAGAAGAAGTGGGTATTCGCCCTAGAACGAGACCAAGCTATAGCGGAAGAAGTTCATAAGCTACAAGAGGCGAACTTCATTAGGGAGGTTTACTACCTTGACTGGCTGGCAAACGTGGTGATGGTCAAGAAAGCCAGTGGGAAACGGAGGATGTGTGTAGACTTCATTGACTTGAACAAGGCATGCCCCAAAGATAGTTACCCCCTCCCGCGGGTTGACGTTTAATGATGCCAAAAATCGTCAATAAACCACACAATGCTTACGTGCTCGAAACACGGCCTGCGAAACAACAACAAAGAAAACCCTAGGAGAGTACCTGTGTGGTACCGACCAAAGACCCTCTGAAGGTTAAGTTAGAGAACTTTTTCACAACTCTAGAGTGCCAGAGTTGGGGGGAATTATACGTACCTTAATTTGTAAGGGTCTCGAGGTTTTTATAGTAGTGTAAGGTTGACATCCGTGCCTTGGTTAAGAAGATGTTTCCTTGTAGGAGAGATCCTCTTTAAGTTGCGTATTTTGCAGAGTTCTTTCTTTATACGACTCTCTTGATTAGGGTTGAGCGTGGTGCACAACATATTTCCTTATATGCTTATGTGTGTGGGCCAAGTAAGGCCATGTCAGACTCATCAGAGGTTTTTTTATTCCCTTCAGCTTGCTTGGCGTGTTCCGTTAGCTACTTATCCCTGTCTACATATTCAAGTCGTCACCTTTGGGTGTCGGTTGAATAAAAAGGTGATGTCGCTAGCTTTAGGATGGAACCGTCGATCTTATCCAATCACCACTTGCGCTATGGTCGTGTTGGTGAGACTGACGACTTTATTAGGGTCGTCGCACTCGCCTAATATGGATGAGTTTATTAGCGATGTAAAACTTCACTTATCAATGTCCTAGTTGACTCTACGGCCCAACACCAGTTATTAAGTTTCATGGACGCTTTTTTGGGTTATAACCAGATCATAATGGATGAAGCAAATCAAGAGAAGACTTCGTTCGTTACTAGCCAGGGCCTCTTCTACTATAAAATAATGCCATTTGGCCTCAAAAATGCGGGTTTGACGTATCAGAGACTCATGAACAAGATGTTCACACAACAGATTAGGAGAAATGTTCAGGTCTATGTTGACGACATGCTGGTGAAAAGCCAAAGGGAGGAAGATCACTTGGAGGATCTTAGGGAAACATTCGACACCCTTCGTTCCTACAAAATGAAACTCAACCTAGGTAAATGTGCCTTCAGAATGATGGCAGGAAAGTTCCTAGGATTCATGGTGTTTCAGAGGGGTATCGAGGCCAACCAAGATAAGATCCGGGCCATAACAGAGATGGCACCCCCAAGGAACGTGAAATAAGTATAAAGCCTCAATGGTAAAATAGCAGCACTGAACAGGTTCGTGTCAAGGGCGACGGATAAGTGTCTACCTTTCTTTCGCACGCTGAAGAAATCTTTTGAATGGATGACCGAGTGTCAGCAGGAATTCGAGGACCTGAAGACCTACCTCTCGTCCCATCTGTTGCTGAGTCCTTCCTAGCCTGGGGAAGAACTGTTCCTCTACTTAGCAATATCCTCGGCGGTCGTCAGCGCATCCTTAGTCAGGGAAGAAGACAGGGTACAAAAACCTGTGTACTACACAAGTTGAGCACTCCGAGGCATAAAGGGAAAGATACCCACCAATGGAGAAGCTCGCCTTCGCTTTAGTTACAACAGTTCGTAAGCTCAAGCCATACTTCCAAGCTCACACGGTGATTGTCCTGACTGAAAAGCCCTTACGGCGAGCAATGAGCAATCCCGAAGCTGCTGGATGAATGGCATTATGGGCAATAGAGTTGAGTGAGTTCGACATACAGTACCACCCGCGCACTGCCATTAAGGGACAGGTGGTCGTTGACTTCATTGCAGAATTCACTAACGTAGAATGCCAGGGGGTAGGAGGGTATCCTCAATGGAGTATACACATGGACGAATCGTCCAACAGACTAGCTGGCGGAGCAGGCATTGTACTTCATTCTCTAGAAGGGGACGAGATCGAATGCATGGTTTGCCTTGACTTCCCTATGACTAACAATGAAGCAGAGTATGATGCTTTAGTAGCGGTATTAAATCTCGCTAGAGCAGTAGGAGCCTCGAGTGTGATCATTCATTGTGACTCCCAGGTCATCACAAACCAAGTAAACGGTGATTACGAGTGTAAGGGCGAGAGGATTAAGAAATACTTGGAGCAAGTAAAGAGGAGGGTGGACGACCTACAGACCAAGATTGTTCAAATCCCCAGGGGGGAGAATGAGCAAGCCGACCGTCTTGCCAAGGCTGCATTAGCCGAACACATGGTCATTCCTGACAAGGTACTCTGCTTTATTCAGCTTTCACCATTGATAGATGTCATCGATGTGTAGGAAATAGGTTCCGAGAACAATTAGACCACCCCTTTAATCTCCTACTTGAAAGATGGCACATTACCCGACGGTAAGAAGGATGCTAGAAAGCTGAAGGTTCAAGCGGCATGGTTCATCTTGATAAAGGACGTATTGTTCAAGAGGGGCTTCTCCCTCCCATACCTGAGGTGCTTGAGCCCCGAGAAAGCAGACTATGTCATAAGAGAAGTCCAGTGGGAACCACTCATGGTCATGATCGTTGGTACACAAACTGATTTGAGCCAGATACTACTGGCCCACTATGCAGAAGTATGCCTAGACTTATGTCAAAACTTGCGACAGGTGCCAAAGGTTCAACAACGTCATCAAACAGCCGTCAGAAGAATTGACCTCGATGACAGCCCCGTGGCCATTCGCTCAATGGGGGTTAGACATCATGGGCCCATTCTCGACAGTGGTACGACACCTGAAATTCCTTATAGTAGGCATAGACTATTTCACGAAGTGGGTAGAAGTTGAAGCCTTGGCTACCATTATAGAGAAGAACATGTGGACCTTTGTCTGGAGGAACATCATCTGCAGATATGGGATCCTCAGAGTCCTGGTCTTAGATAACGGGAAACAATTCGACAACGACTTCTTCAGGAATTTTTGCTCACAGTTGGGGATCAAAAACCACTACTTCTTCCCCGCCCACCCTCAAGCCAATGGACAGGTTGAAGTCATAAACCAATCATTGCTTAAAATTATCAAGACTCGGCTTGAGGGGGCAAAGGGTATATGGCCTGAAGAGCTTCTAAGCGTACTATGGGCATATAGGACAACGGCCAGAACACCTACAGGAGAAACACTGTTTCGGCTAGCATATGGGAGCGAGACAGTTATTCTAGTGGAAGTTGGGCTTACAAGCTACAGGGTGGACAATCACGATGAAAGAAAGAATGACGAGGCAATGCGTCTACAGCTTGATCTACTAGACGAAGTTAGGGCGATAGTTGAGCAGAGACTCACACGATACCAGGACCTCATGGCCAAACACAACTCCCGGGTCAAACACAGAGACTTCAAGGTTGGAGACCTCATCCTAAGGAAGGTAATGGACACTGCCAGAGACCCCAACCAAGGAAAGCTCGGCCCTAACTGGGAGAGACCCTACAGAATCACGTCATGGCAGAGGAAAGGCACCTATCACCTAGAGACGCTAGACGAACAGAAGTTGCACCATCCATGAAACACCGAGCACCTCCAAAAATACTACCAGTAGAGAGGATAGCATGAAGAACGACATTCCTCATTTTCTAGTTCATTTTAGTTAATTTTTGCTACAATATTATTTAAGCTCAAAGGGCAGTTTTTTTTTTTCTTTAAGGAATAATTTTTCTACATGCATTTATCATAATAAGAGGAGTTTATTTAGATATATTCATCTGTTTCTACAAGTTTACTCTATGCGTTTATCAAATCTACGGTGGATAGATCCACAATTAAGTGGACGAGTCCACAATTAAGTCCATAAGTGGACGAGTTCATCCCATAAGGATGAGTTAATATTATTAAGTCAACAAGTGGACAGATCCATAATTAAGGTGGATGGATTTATAAAGTCCATAAAGAGGACGAGTTCATCCCACAAGGATGACTTAATATGATCCATAATTAAGGTGGACAGATCCACAAGAGGACGGATTCATAACTTAGTTGATAAAGTTGACGAGTTCATCCCATAAGGATGAGTTAATGCTGTTAAGTCCACAAGTGGACAGATTCATGATTTAGTCCACAAGTGAACGGATCCATGATTAAGCCCATAAGTGGACAAGTTTATATCATGAGGGTAAAAGTCCACGAATGGACTAGTTCATCACACGAAGAGATTAAAATCCATAAAGGAACAAGCTTCTTAGCCTACAAAGTGGATGAGTTCATTATAAAGTTTATTAGCCCACAAATGGACAAGTTCGAAATGGACGAATCAAATTATTAAGTCAAAAAGTAGATGGATTCATAAGGGCAAGGAATGAACATACACATGCCAATAAGCAACACACATATTGAAAGCGACGAATATGAAATACCATAAATTAAGTGAAGTTTTTACAAAAAAAGCCCAAAAAACAAAAGGGCATTAAACATTGTCTGGAAATTAGATCAAATTTACAATGAAAAGGAAAGAAAAAGGCTAAGTTCAGGAGGCTGGGGGGTCTTGTGGGTTTTCGTCACCCTTAGGAGGAAGGTCCTGAATGTCTTGAGCATGAGGGTCTTCAGCATTAAGAGGGTTGGTCGACGGGGTCGGAGGGATGACGGGCTGGTCCACGGTAGGTTGGGCGAGGATGACATTGTCATTTTTTGGAACCTCCTCTAACTCGGTGGAGTCATCAGTTTCTTCAAAAATAGTGTTGCCTACAGGTGTCGACGGCAGGGGATCATCCATAGTAACCTTGGATAAATCCAAGTCAGGGAAGAGGGACTTAATCTGCTTTAGGCTGTCCTCAAACCTGTCATCATAATAACCAGCGTAAGAGTCTATAAAAGATTGTGTAGCTTTAAACTCCGTTACGGCGTCAGCCTTGGCCGTCTCCATTTGGCCCAAGAGAGCCGTCAACTCCTTTTCCACCGTCGCCTTAGCTTCTTGTTCTTTCTTTTTCTGACAACTCTCCTCCTCCAATTTGTCCCTCAAATCCTTCACCTCCTGATTGAGGGTACGGATAACACCCTTATATTGCTCTTGCTTGTTGGTTAGGATCTTTATGCACTTATGCAAATGGGTAATCACCCCTTCTTTGGCAACGCCCCTATCCTGTAGAGATTTCATACGAACTAGCGCCTACAAAACAGAATAACCGTCAGCTATTAAGCATAAAAATGAATAAATAGAGAAAGAAAGGAAGAAACGTACCCGAGCAAGGTCAAAGAGGCCTGACGCCCCCAGCTCCTCCGTCTCTTGCTCAGCACAAGGGTTTACATCTTTTTCCCTGATGATGGACTCCATCATCTCCAAGGCATTGTCCTTGTGAGTGAGAAGACGACGGTTAGGATCTTGAGTGACGGGGCCTGACGTCATCATTAGCCCTTTGCTTACCCCGTGTTTTGGCGTGGGAGGTGATTTCTTCTTAGGAAGCTTCTCTCCGGGAGTAATGGACTCCTTTTTGGATGGGTCGTTGTCCTTCCCGTCAGCCTTCCTTTTAGATGCCCCCTTACCAGCGGCCTTGGGGGCTGACGAGGACGCCCTCTCCTTTCCCTTTGCCTTCTCCTCATATTTCTTACGAGCAGCGGCTGCCTTCATCTGCGTCTTCAGCCTAGTTGCCTCCATTTCTGTGTAGGACAAACGATGAACATTAGAACAAGTGATGACAAAAACGAGTACAAAAGCGACGGAAGAAATATGTTACTTACGTCGACGGGAATAAGTTCTTAATCTACGAGCTGCAGGTGTCGGCTCTGGACCATCGCAATATGCGTGTAACGTATCAAGGGTGATCAAATCCCTGCACTTCCGTTGCTCGAACGGGATTTCAAGAACCCGATGAATAAAAGCCTCTTGCTCGTCAGTTATGATTGGACGGACACTGGCTGAAAAAGAGAAAAACAACGACATTAAAACACTTGACGAATAAATGAAAAAGTAAAAGCAAAGGCTAACGGTGAAAAACCTGAATCTTTAACAATACCCCAAGTATTGTCAAAACCGTAGGGCATTGTATCCTACTCTTCTGGACGACATACCCAATCCGTCCTTTTAACAAAGAAGTATCTGCCCTTCCAATTCCAGTTAGAGTTGGGCATGTCTGATACAAGCCTTAACGCTTTTTTCCGTGTAGCAAAATGGTATATTCCTTAGGACGAGATGATGTGCTGGGGTCTGTAGCACCAGAAGAACTCGTCTAGCGAAAGCTGACGGTTCCCACCACTTACACGACCCCATAAAATCTCAGCCCCTATGAAGATCCTCCAGGGATTTGGAACAATCTAGCTGACAGATAATCCAAGAAAGTTAGCCAAATGACGGTGCAATGCCGTCAGTGGCAACCTTAGTCTCGCTACAAATGTCGCATCGTACATACCGACGTCTGCAATTTTCCTTGAGTAGCACTTCTCGAATTTCCTAAGGAGATGGATCGGGATATGGTTGGGGATCTGGTAACGATCCCTTAAATTCTTAAATATATTGACCGTCATCTTCGGCAAGAAATCTTGATAATCCACATTTGAGGGAGGATAAACAGGCGAGCGTGCCCACTCCCATGGCTTCCTGAACTCCTAACTTCAAGGGTTCTCTCATCCGCGTCACCTCTGCCCCCGTCATCCTCCTCTTCCTCATCACCTTTAACCTCTTCCTTATCACCGTCAACCTCTCCCTCGTCACCTTAAACTATTTCCTCTTCCTCACCCTCTCAAGCATAACTCTTCACTTCCTCGTCAGGAGAGTGGGCTGACGTTTCCCTCTCTGATGACCAGGAAAGGCCCTCCTTGGGCTCATGTTCTATCTAGAAGACCTCATCGTAGCCCGCTCCCTCACGGACTGACGACTGCTCATTCATCAATTTTCTAGACATCTATTTACCTACAAGCGACGGAGGTATTCTAAGTACCTAAGTTGACGGCCTCTCTAAGAGGTAAACGATCAACTAGAAAAAACAAAAAATGAAAGATAAGACGAAATAAAGGAATAGGTGACTTACCAAGTAAAGCAGACGGTTTCTTGAGAGTTGACGGTCTTAGCAAAAGGACGGGCACAAGGTCAGGAAAGATGATGCAAGCGAAGTGACGAGCTCTCTCTCTAAAGATCAACAAAGATGAAATACAAGGAAATGGGGAAGGAACTGAGGTATATATAGGGTAAAAAGTGCATAGAAGATGAATCGACACCATCATCTAGAAACGGAGCCAATCTACTTAAGCCACATGTCCAAGCAATTAATAAAGGCTGATCGAGGAATCACCTATAAATGCCCTCTCTTTTTCGATAAACAAAATAATAAATAATGACAATAGAAAAATTGAACTCCATAACCCGTTGGCTGAAGCCGACGAGGCCATGGAGTAGGGGGCAACTGATAAGTGAAGTTTTACATCGCTGATAAACTCGTCCATTTAGGCGAGTGCGACGACCCTAACAAAGTTGTCAGTCTCACCAACACGACCATAATGCAAGTGGTGATAGGATAAGATCGGCGGTCCCATCCTAAAGCTGACGACATCACCTTTTTATTCAACCGACACCTAAAGGTGACGACTTGAATATGTAGACAGGGATAAGCAGCTGACGGAATGCGCCAAGCAAGCTGAAGGGAATAATGGAACCTCTGACGAGCCTGACATAGCCTTCCTTGGCCCACACGTATAATCATATAAGAAAATATCTTGTGCACCACGCTCAACCCTAATCAAGAAAGTCTTATAAGGAAAGAACTCCGCAAAATACGCAAATTAAAGAGGATCTCTCCTACAAGGAAACATCTTTTTAACCAAGGCACGGATGTCCCTATACTACTATAAAAACCCTGAGACCCTCACAAACCAAGGTACATATAATTCCCCCCAGTTTTGACACTTTAGAGTTGTGAAAAAGTTCTCTAACTTAACCTTTGGAGGGTCTTTGGCCGGTACCACACCAGTACTCTCCTAGGGGTTTTCTTTGTTGTTGTTTCGTAGGCCGTGTTTTGAGCACGTGAGCATTGTGTGGTTTACTGATGATTTTCGGCATCATCAGACACGTTCCTTGGTATATGATGGTGGGTATTTTGGTGAAAGAGGGTTTTGGTTTTTTTTTTTTTGTTGTTGTTGTGTATTTTTGGCAAAAAAAAGAAGGTATAAAATGGCAAAAGAAGGAAGTAGAGTTGTAAATGGTAATTAGTAATTACATTTCAAGTTTTTATGGTATAAAATTATTTATAAAAAATAAGTTTATTGATCAAACAATAAATATTATCTAATTTGAATGAAATTTGGTATGCATGTTAAAAATATAAAAAACATGCAATCAAATGGTTAGATTTTCAAATTTCACATCTAATAAAAAGATATAAGAAGTATTTGTAAAATTTTTCTCAAAATTAGTTTGGAGAGAAACTTTATTTTTCTCCTTCTAAAATAAGCCGGAGCTAGGAGTAGCGATAGTAAGGAGAGACAGAGCGTAGACCAAGTCCCTTCCCATTCTCCAGTATGTTATCCTATGTATGTATGAACACTCCGTTGAATGAAGACCTACCCACGCTTTATACCTTCCACGTGTGCAACAAAAGTAGTAAAAAAATAAATAACTAGAAGAAATTCCACTTCTCCGCCGATCACATTCTCCCGTTTGTCCCACCATTTAGACCCACCCACAGCACAGAGTCTATTCTTTATCAATGAAAGGTATTAAAAAGTTTTACAATATAAAAATTATAAATTAATATAATAATAAATATGGTTGGTCATAATGGAACAAATCTTTATTATTCTAAAAAAAAAATTGTTTCTTTATAATTGGTAATACATTATTTTTTAAACTCAATATAATAAAACTCTAAAAAAAAAAAAACTATGTACACAATATCTTTTTAACAAATCTTAAGTGTTAGTTTGTTATTGATACTAGTGAATTTTATTTTTTATAATAATTTTAAATTAAAATTAATAACAACTTATTATTTAAAATTTGTTATGAAAATATTTTAAAAATATTATGAATATTAGCACTTTTTCTCGTAAAAAAGTAAAAAGAAAGAAAGGAAAAAGAAAGAAAAGAAAAGAAAAGAAGAGAGCAGCATCATTGTGAGAACTAAAGAAGTTGGGGTTCAAGTATGGCAGACAAAGGAGATGCTCATTCGGCCAGGGTGGTTGTGGGGGAAGGCAAAGACGTTGCTTCCTTTTGATGTAATGCCCCACCCCAGATCATGTTTTCTCCTTATGAATATCATCATTTGGAATTGTAGAGGCGCTCTGAAGCCTTCTTTTCAGAATCGGGTTAGAGATATGGTTCAGAATCATAATCCAGCAATTCTTGTGGTGATGGAAACCAAGGTTGGGGGTGACAGAGCTCGAGAGATAGCAAATAGGTTGCCTTTTGATGGAGCAATCTGCACGGACACTATTGGGTATACTGGAGGTCTCTGGGTGCTGTGGAATTCAGACAAAGTAAACATATCACCCATGGCCAACACTGAGCAAGAAATCCACCTTATGGTGAAGGTACGACCCTCAGACTCTAGTTGGTTATTTTCTGCTGTCTATGCTAGCCCTAGGAGTGCTGAAAGGAACATTTTATGGAATAATTTAATGAAAGTTGCAGAACTTCATAATATGCCCTGGGTCATTGCTGGGGATTTCAATGAACCTCTATTGGAAGAGGATAAATTTGGTGGCAGAGCTGTTAGTGTCAGCAGGTCTTTGCTATTCAAAGAATGCTTGGATAAATGCAACATGATAGATATTGGGTTCTTTGGTCCTCGCTTCACTTGGACAAATAGAAGGGAAGTTCAAGCTTTAATCCAAGAAAGAATAGACAGGTTTTTTATGAATCCCAGTTGGTGTTTGATGTATCCTGAAGCAAAAATTACCCACCTTACCCGATTCCATTCGGACCATTGCCTTGTTCTTATGGAGATGCATCCAGGGGTAAATGTAAACAGTGGTAAACAACGGCCTTTTAAGTTTCAAACTTGCTGGCTTCTGGATCCCACTTTTCCCAATACTGTCTCTAAGGCATGGAGGCATAGTAATAGGCTTGGAGAGGCTGTAGAGAGGTTCACTAAAGATGTGTTGGTCTGGAACAAGGCTCATTTTGGGAACATCTTTGCTAAGAAGAAAAATCTTATGGCAAGGATTAATGGCATTCAAAGAGCAGTCGCTCTTAAACCCTCGAGTTTTCTTCTGAATTTGGAGAATGAGTTGGTGAGGGAGCTTGATTCAGTTCTTAACCAAGAGGAAGAACTTTGGGCTTTGAAGTCTCGAGTTAATTGGATGATTCGGGGTGATCGTAACACATCTTTCTACCATGTCTCGACTTTGGTTAGAAGGAAGAGGAACCAGATCACAGCGATAAAAAATACAGTGGGAGATTGGATTTATGAGGAAAGTAGGATTAAAGAGCATATTAGAAGTGGGTTTAGTGAGATTCTTTCAACATCCCTGATCAGTGCTTCTAGATCACCCCCCATCACTTCTCAATGGCAATCTAGGCTTTTAGAAGCAGATAAGATGAATATTAGTGGGGGTCCATCTTTTGAGGAGATCAAATCTGCCTTATGGTCTTTAAAGCCTTTCAAAGCTCTGGGTTCGGATGGTCTTCATGCGGGATTTTTCCAAAAGTTTTGGCCAGAAGTGGGGGGTTCAGTGGAAAGGGAAGTCAAGGAGATTTTTCTGAACAGAAGGGTTCCTGCCTTCTTAAATACAACTCATATTGCACTTATTCCAAAGATCCAAGGTCCTGAGTCCTTGGGGAGCTACAGACCCATAAGTTTGTGCAACACCGTGTATAAAGTGGTGACAAAGATTACTGTGGCTAGATTAAGGCCGCATTTGGAGGGTCTCATTTCTCCAATGCAAACAGCCTTTGTTCCAAGCAGAAGGGGAGTGGATAATGTCATCATCGCCCAGGAGCTTCTGCATTCTTTAGGCAAGAAAAAAGGGAAGGTGGGTTATATGGCTTTGAAGATTGACTTGGAAAAAGCCTTTGACAAATTAGAGTGGTGTTTCATTAGAGATATGCTTATTAGAGTAAATTTTCAAGCGGATATTATGGACATCATAATGAGCTGTGTCTCTACTGTCTCGACGTCTATTTTGTTCAATGGCGAAGCTCTTGATCCGATTCTTCCCTCAAGGGGGATAAGGCAAGGAGATCCATTGTCTCCTTACCTCTTCATTTTATGTATGGACTACCTTGGCCAGCTCATAGAGGAGAAATGCAATGTAAAGCTTTGGAACCTAGTCAAGGCTTCTCAGAGTGGACCCGCCTTCTCTCACTTGTTGTTTGCGGATGATATTATTTTGTTTGCTAAAGCTGATGGGAAAAATTGTTCAACCATTAGAGATGTCTTAGATGAGTTTTGTAGTATATCGGGGCAAACAATTAGTGAATCCAAGTCCAGGGTGTATTTCTCACCGAATGTGGATAGGGACACCAGGGAATCATTATGTGACATTCTTGGCTTTACTTCCACCCCATTCTTAGGAAAATATCTTGGTTTCCCTCTAAAGCAGCCAGGCTCCTTTTCCCATGACTACAATTTCGTTCTTGATAGAGTAAAGCAAAAGCTCTCGGGATGGAAAGCTAATTTGTTATCGCTTGCTGGTCGCTCTGTTCTTATACAAGCATCCTCGGCTGCCATTCCCTCATATGTTTTGCAATGTTCTTTCCTTCCTGCAAGGATTCTGGATGGCTTAGATAGAGTCAACCGGAATTTTTTTTGGGGGTCTACGGATTCAACCAGAAAAATTCATTGGATTGGATGGGATAAGGTTACCAAATCCAAGGAGGAGGGAGGCCTCGGATTGCAAGCAGCCAAGGGCAGAAACACTGCCATGCTATCCAAGCTAAATTGGAGATTTCGTACTGAAAGAGAGACTCCCTGGGTAGAAGTTTTAAAGAGGAAATACTGCAACCAAAGACGAAGAGCTGCTGGAAATGAGAATCATCTTCCTTGTTCCTCTATTTGGGCAATGATGAAGAAAGGAATGGTTACCTTTAATAAGGGAAGTAGATGGTTGGTTGGAAGGAAGAGTAATCTAAATTTGTGGTTGAGCAATTGGACTAGTGAAGGCCCTCTTAGACACCTCATCCAAGGACCTATTGCACAAGAAGTCAGTATGTTGGAAGTTAAGGATGTCATGCTAGACTCAAGTTGGGATTGGGAAAAATTCTCTTTTGAGCTTCCTTTAGAGATTAAAATGATGATCCAAGCAACTCCTACATCTATCACAAATAGAGGCTCTGACAAGCTGATTTGGGCAGGTTCATCTCAAGGCACTTTTGAGCTAAGAAGTGCGTATAAGCTTGCTATGGGTTATGAAGACAGCTCTCAATTCTCGGCTAGTTGGATTTGGAAGATGAATACACTTCCTAGGATCAAAACTTTCCTTTGGATGTGTGCTCATAACAGTATTGGGGTCAAAGTCTGTCTTCAGCGAAGAGGTATTACTCAAGATAACCTTTGTCCCATTTGCCAAAGTGGTATAGAGACAATTCTTCATGCCCTCCGTGACTGCATGCACATCAAACAGGTATGGAATCAGTTAGGAATTAATGCGTCGAACCATTCCTTTTGGCGAAGCAACTTGTTGGATTGGTTTTCTTTTAATGGGAAGCAAAATTTTAGTTTGATCACTTCGAGTCCTCCTTGGAATTTTGTCTTTCCTTTTGCAATTTGGAACCTCTGGAAGAGCAGGAACCATTTTGTTTTCAATGGGCTGAACTGTAACCCAAATTTAGCTACCGAGATCATGAAGCAATCGCTGGAATTTGTGCATTGCATGGCCTCCCCTAGGCAGTTGACTCGTAACAGGGTGAAGAGAATTCGTTGGGAGAGACCTCCTAGCGGTTGGATGAAACTTAACACAGACGGTGCATCAATTGGTAGTTTGGCGGGTTGTGGGGGTGTGATTTGTGATGATGGTGGGAGCTGGGTTACTGGATTTAGCAGACGGATTGACATTACTAACAGCTTTGCAGCTGAGTTGTGGGGGCTTAGGGAAGGGCTTATGTTATGCTGTAGACTTAATATCTCTTCTCTTGTTGTTGAGCTAGACGCCAAAGCTCTTGTGGATGTTTTGGCCAACCCCTCTTATGTTAATCACATTGTTTCTCCCATCTTGGACGATTGCAAGCGTCTGGTTCCTCTCTTTCAACAGATTCAGATTAAGCATTGTTTTCGCCAAGCAAATCGATGTGCTGACAGTCTTGCTGGGTTGAGTTTTAGTCAAGAAGCTGAGTTTTCTTCCTTTGATAGTCCGCCTGTGGACATGGAAAATGTTTTTGAGGATGACCTCAATGAGATGTATTTTGATAGAATATGTCCTGAACTATCTGTAGTTTCTTAGTTTTTTGTTAATGAATCGTCTTTTACCAGAAAAAAAAAGGAGGTTGGGGTTGATTTAAACATCCCAGTGCATGGGTGGAAGCGTAGATCATTGAAGTTAGAGCCAAGAGGAGGCGTGTAAAAAAGAGAATTATTACTTGTTATGAATTAGTAGTAATAATGAATGTTAAGCTCCCTAATCAAATTCTATTAAAGTATTTTTTTCGGTAGTTGTTGTTGTCGTCGTCGTTGAAGTAATCTTTCCTTTTTCCTTGTTCCAAAGTCCAACTAACCAAAAAACTCGGTCCAAAAAAAGACCCTGAATAAAAGCCTCTCCTCACACTCAACAGTCACAGTCGGAGATAATGCATTCCATTTCCATGGAAGAGGTGGAGGTGGAGGAGGAGGAACTGGAAGGGTTTCAGAAACAAGTAACAGAGCGTTTGGCCGATTTGTATTCGTCGGAGTCGGATGATGACGACTTGCTCTCTCTGGCCTGGCTCCGGAAGCTTCTCGACGCCTTCCTTTCCTGCCAAGAAAACTTCCGCCTTATTCTATTCAAACACACATCTATGCTGTCTAAGCCTCCTATGGATCGCTTGCTTTCCGACTACTTTGACCGTACCGTCAAGGCTCTTGATCTATGTAACGCTATCCGAGACGGGATTCAACACATCCGTCAATGCCACAACCTTGTTCACATTGTTCTCTGCGCTCTAAATCCAAATCCAAATTCAAATTTAAATCTGGGTGAGGCCCATTTCCGCCGAGCCAAGAAAGCCCTCATTGATTTGTCCATTGTAATTGCAATGCTGGATGATCATAAGGAATCTCAATCTCAATCCAATGCTAATGCAATTAGGAATCGCTCTTTTGGAAGGAACAACTTCGCCGCTGCTGCTTCTTCTTCTTCGTCTCGTTCCTTGGGTCATCTCCGCTCTCCGTCTTGGAGTGTGTCTCGCTCTTGGTCGGCTTCGCGGCAGCTCCAGGCTATTGGGAATAACCTGGTGATGCCCAAAGGGAATGGCCTGGCTGTGCCGGTGTTTACAATGAATTGGGTGTTGTTGTTGACAATGTGGGCTCTGGTGGCTGCCATTCCGTGCCAGGACCGTGGTCTGCAGGTGCATTTCTATATCCCGAGGCAGTTTGTGTGGGCCGGGCCGGTGCTGGCCGTGCACGAGCGGATTATGGAGGAGTCAAAGAAGCGGGAACGGAGGAACGCTTGCGGCCTGTTAAAGGAATTTCTTCACATTGAGAAAACCAGCAGGCAGCTCTCTGAATTGGTGGATTCCCTGCACTTCCCACTCACTGAAGAGAAGGAAGCTGAGGTCAGGAACAGAGTGCAGGAGCTCTCTCAAGTTCACCAGGCCATTAAGGAGGGATTGGACCCCTTGGAGAGACAACTCAGGGAGGTCTTCCATAGGATTCTTCGCAGCAGCAGCCGAACCACTACCACTCTGGCTAATTAATCAATCTCAATTAATTGCTCACTTTTTGCTTCAGGGAATTCAAGAAGAATCAGCTACAAGTTCTTCTATTTATCACCATATATTTTCTCTAAAAAAAAAAAAAAAAAAAAATGGAATGGACTTGTCCCGTTCATGGGTGTTGTTATTTTTTTGCCTTTTGTTGTTGCTGTTGTATGATCGAATTGCGGAGGAAGTTGTTGCATCTTCATGTTGCAGCTGATTTTGTGTTAACGAATGTATGTAATATATTATACACAGACAGACACACACACATATATCAAATTTTGTATTGCAAATAGCAAGTTTTTTTAGAGCTCTGTTATTAGCTTTCTGGGCCTCAACGCATTTCCAATTTTTGTCCAGTCTAAATGGAGTTGTTCTCTGTGTATGAATCTGCTTGGGGCAAGTACTAAAATTGAGGATTACTTAAAAAAAAAAAAATTTGTATCAACGTGTCCTCATGGAATTCATTCCTACTTTTAGCCAGAAAGCCATTTTACATGATCAGGATTCAGGAATTGCTTCTTCTATGGTATCTCATACCAGGTTCCACCTGTGTTTACCTCCTATTTGAATGCTTCTCACTTTTTAGTTTTTGTTTTGGTCTTGTATTGCTCATTTTTCTTTAAAATTTCCTACTGAATAAAAAGAGAATTTCTGCCTGCATTATCACACTGGCTGGTTTTAACTACATGGTCAAGCTTCTACTCTGTCCTAATGGAAGTTTGCATGATGACTCCAATTTCCATTATGAAAAGTTCTTTTTATGGGCTTTATGTACTCTGACCCTTGAACATACTAAAGAAAGAATTTCAATGTCCGTTTGCAGCCATATAGATATTTTACTTTGCAATTTTATGTTCAACCTCCAGCTAGATAATGGAGGTTGACTTTGATTTGGTCGCTCGTTAAGTCTTAAAAGTTAATTCTATTGTATTTGGACCCTAGGAAGTTCTTGCAACAAGAAATGAATAATTTATGCAACGTAAAAAGTGCTATTAGTGCTTTAATTGTTGGTCAGCATACAACTTCTTGACCAGGCTCATTGTATGTCCGTGATAATCTTTACTTTTATTCTATTGAAAACAAAGATTACATCAAGAGTGCTCTTCTCAGTTTTGGGTAAAAATATTTTGCTTTCCTCCTCTCTTGTGACAAATAAAAAAAAGCACTCTCCCTCTCTCAAAAACAAAAACAGGAACTCCAAAGACTATTATAAAGATAAGAACTTTATTTTGAATAGAGTTTTTTCCATTCCTATATCAGGTAAGCCAATATCTTAAATCACCAATGTGTTACAAACTCATGGGTAGAATTCATCATTGAGAACCGGCTTGCAAAGGGAGGGTATTCAAGAGCTTATAAACACATGGTTAAGCTTATACTTGATTCACGTGGGACACTGGATTATAACATAATGATAAATTGTAACTATAAAGTTGTAATTTACAACTATGTATTTTGTTGGCTTTTATTTCATGCCAAATTTGATTGTAATTATGTTCAATCTTTTATACCCTGTATTATTTGTGGGATTTCATTGTAAGGGTTGTGTGAGAGGGAGAGAGAGTGTGTGAAGACTCAAGGCATGAAGACTAAAGCTGTTTTTGCGGGTAGCTCGCAACTAAGCATCTCGCGAAGTGAAGCATGTGCCTTGCACATGACTGGAATGCGAAGAGTCCGGACAGGATGGAGAAAGCTGCTTTCGCGAGTATCTCGTGGGTAAGGCCTTCCCGCGAGACACCCGCGAAACATTCTGTTTTGCCAGATTCCTATTTGATACACACTTGTTAGGGATATATTTTTATGTAATTGGCATATCTTTTGACAAAACGCACTTTACTTGTATTTGGGTAAATCTAAGTAGGTTCAAGATAATCATTACAAGTGGTTAAATTGAAGACATGAAAACTACTCAAAGAACTGCTCAAGAAAAGTGCAAATTTATAGGTCTCGATACCTTCTCGATAGAAGCTCGATCTGTCGAGATTCATTAAAGCTCGATAGCTGGTCAATCGATCGAGCTTACGAGTTTTCAGATTATAGCCAGCAATGTTTTATTCTAAAAGGCTATTTGTTTATGAGTTTGTATAGTCCTTATTGGACTAAGAAAGCCCAAGGTTTGTGTAAACCTATTTGGAATAGGAGAGCCCATTAAGCTCTTATTTAAAGGAGGTGGAAAAAGAAAAACCTAACCCTAGAGAGTTTCATAAGGTTTTCTTTTTGAAATCCTAGCCTCCTCCTACAGAAGAAAGAGTTCTTGCTACGTTTCTTGTACGCTTTTGGGTTTTTTAACCAAGCAAAGTCTCTTGCACCAACATTGAAGATCTTATTGGTATTTCTATGTGAAGCTGCTGCAAATCAACTACAACAATCAAAGGGTTGCTGTGGAGTTAGTCACGTACTGAGATTTGTGCAAAGGAGTAAGCCGCGTACTGGGATTCGCGCATCAAATTGGTTAGTCACGTACTTGGGAGCCGTGCATCAAAAATGGAACTGTCACTACAGAACAAGTCTAATTGGGTATTGGGGTAAGGGTTCAACTGTAGGTTGGTAAGGTACTTGGAATTCCTTTACTTGTAACCGCTTGTTGTGATAATAGTAGAGTTTCGGGATTGGTAACCTGAAAATCACTCGGTGGGGTTTTCGCCGTGTAGGTTTTCCCCATTCGTAAACAAATCACCGTGTTATTTATTTTCCGTTATATATTTAGTTTATTGGTGATTTGTTTGTGCTACCACGCAATTGCATGTTAATTAACTTAATTAATCAACTTGGCTAAATTAATTGATTAATTAATCACAAGGGGTTAATTCGTTTGTGGCCTATCAAGTGGTATCAGAGCAGGCACACTCTGATTAGGTTTTAATCTTTGCTGTGTGATCCATTGACCCCTGTTGTCATGGAAACTCTTGATTGTTTTGATTTGCATGATCTTGTGTTGAATGATGATGATGATATTCAAGATGCTTATTGCAAGCTTTATAATTTTTGTATGAAATCTCTTAAATGTTCTACAAAATTAAAAGCTAAATTTAAAAAGGTCAAACTTGAAAAAGATGATTTGATTGCAAAATTGGATGAAGCCAATAATTTGAATAAGAATTTTAAAAATCAAATTTCATCTCAGGTGGACAAAATTAAAAGTTTGGACTTTGGAAGAGCAACTAGTTGAATCTAAAACTAAAGTTGAAAAATTAACTAGTGCCAAACTTTTTGTTGAGCCTAACTCAAAAGAAAAAAATTTTTATATTCCCCCATTTAAAAGGAATAATGAAGAGTTGAAGGCTAATATTGCTAGGATAGACAAAGGTAAACAATTTAATGTTAACGCTGAAGTTTCTAAACATATGTCTAAAACTCCTCCTAGGTTGAATAAAAATTCTGAATTTGTCCTCACTTGTCCTCATTGTCATATTGTTGGTCATATTAGGCCAAATTGTCCTAAATTAAGGTCTCTGTTAACTTCTAAGGTTAGACCTCCTTCTAGGAAGCCGAGTAACTCTAAAATTGCTCATGTTTGTCACCATTGTGGTGGTTCTGGTCACACTCGTCCTAATTGTTTCAAGTTGTTTCCTCATAAGCGAGTGTCCAATAGGTCTCATCCTTTGTCTAAAGGCTCTGTACCTATTCTTGGTAAGTTATTAAAAGTTTTGAGCTTTTTAACTCAATTTCAGGGGAATTCTAATTCCTCTATGTCCTTTAGTAGACATACTAGGACACGTGCCTTTTCATCTTCACGGCCAAGGACTCGTGCTATGTGGGTGATAAAGGATCCTAAAACTTAATTGTCTTTCTGTTTGTCCTTTGCTTTAATTCTTTCTATCTAAAGTTGGACTCTCTTTGCTTGATTTCTTATCTGCTTTTGGAATTATGCTTTCATGCATTTGCATATTTCTTTTATGCTTTTATGTTGTTTAACATGTTTTTGTTTGTTTTCAGTTTTGTTTATTTTGTTTTTCATATAAAAATAAAAAATTTGAAAAATCAGAAAAATACAAAAATAGTGTGTGTTTTGTGTATATTGGTACTTGTGTACCTTGGATGGCCATTGAAACAAAGTTTTCTATACTTTGTATCTTTTGTAACTTAGATGAGCATCTCTATGCACAACTAAGCAAGTGAGCTTTGTGGCTCTTGTTTGTGATGAGTAAGATTACGTTATCTCTTAGACTTAACACTCATATCACTCTTTTTGACAGGTAGGACTAGAAAATCCTAAGAGAAAGGCATAAATAACTATCTCACCACTTTTGCCCGCCAATCATGAATGACACCCGTATGCTTTGGCATAGTAAAAGTGCAGTGTCAATGACATTTGTGTGCTTCGGCATAGAAAAATTGAAATGTCAAATATCAATAGGTATTTCTTTTCTCTCTCTTATATGCCCATACATGATATGCTTAAAAATAAAATATGCAAAGAAAACAAAAAGCAAAAAGATCAAAAATGCTTTAAATATGGTTGCAAGCGTGTATTCTAGGAGATGTGGGAGTTATAGGATGTACCTCGAAGGTGATAGTCCCCATCAAACAGTTATGATTGTGTGTGAGTTAAATTAATTTTCTCATATCTCAAATCGTCATAACATGTGTACACTTATCCAATCTTACGTTGTTTTTCACACACGACACGCAATATTCTTTGCTGCTCTAGATTCATGTGCAGGTACAATGTGATTTGGCCATCACAAGGTTTTACATGTGCTTATGTATGCTCACTAAATTGTCTTGACTTGTTTTTGAAATATAAAATTGGTTAGACTTGTTTAGTGTGTGTGTGTGTTTTTGGGGATCCATGTGCTTAAAATTTTTTCATTGAGAGATGATTTTGAGAGCCTATTATATTGATTGGATCTTTGTTGAGTTGCATGTTAGATTGCATTCATGTTTGTGTTTTTCTCTTCTTGAAAAACGTTTTTAAAAGCTGGCTTGACACCTCCTCGATACCTAGCTATCTGTCGAGCTTCTCAAGCTTTTTCTTATCGCAATCTCGACAGCTCCTCGACACCTGATGGATTGATTGAGAAATCTCCTGCCTCCTCGATAGCTTCTCAACAGCTGGTTCGATCGATCGAGATTCTATTCTTGTGTCTTTGCTTTGTCCCTCGATAGATCCTCTATAGCTTTATCTGTTGACGTCTATTTTTCTCGACACCTGTCTCGACACCTTTCGATCCATTGAGATTCCCTTGCATGCTTTTCTTTTTTCTTTGTTTTGCATTTTTTTTTCCTTTGTGTCCATAGCATCTTGTTTTTCTTTTCTTGTAGGTCTATGGTTCCTTGTTCTCCTCGTTTCCTCTATATCAGTTTTCTGTCTGTCTCCTATCATGTCTTTTGGCTTTTTATGCCCTTTGACAATCGTGTCAAAAAGGAGGAGAAATTTGAGAATTGAATGTCTTTCCTCAGGGGGAGTAATAGATTTAGGGGGAGAACTTCATGTTAAAGGGAAGAATGTTTTTGATGTAACTAACTTAGGGGGAGAGTTAGTTTGATATACATTGATATTGATATATTCTTTGTATTGTGTATCTTTTGGTTTTGTAACCATTTACATACATCATGTGTTGTTTCTATATTTGATGATGATGTATGTGTTTCACTCTTTATCTCACATTTGTTGTTTCTTTTCTCTCTTTATACACATGTTTCTTGTTTATTTAACTTGTCATTATTTTCCACATGGTACCTTGGATGTGTTTTGTTTAGTGCCTTTCAGGAAAGACAAGTTAAAGCCAAGTCAAGATTCCAAACCTTCTTCTTGCAGCAACTTCCAAGGTTCAAATCTTTTAGACTAGGCTTATTTATTCTGTAATCTTGAGTAAGAATGTATTTTAGGACATTCAATGTGCTCTTGTGGTTTTGTCACGGATTGCTAAAGGGGGAGATTGTTAGGGACATATTTTTATGTAATTGGCATACCCTTTGACAAAACGCACTTTACTTGTATTTGGGTAAATCTAAGTAGGTTCAAGATAATCATTACAAGTGGTTAAATTGAAGACATGAAAACTACTCAAGAAAAGTGCAAATTTGTAGGTTTCGATACTTTCTTGATAGAAGCTTGATCTGTCGAGATTCATTAAAGCTCGACAGCTGGTCGATCGATCGAGCTTACGAGTTTTCAGATTATAGCCAGCAATGTTTTATTCTAAAAGGCTATTTGTTTATGGGTTTGTATAATCCTTATTGGACTAGGAAAGCCCAAGGTTTGTGTAAACCTATTTGGAATAGGAGAGCCCATTAAGCTTCTATTTAAAGGAGGTGGAAAAAGAAAAACCTAACCCTAGAGAGCTTCATAAGGTTTTCTTTTTGAAACCCTAGCCTCCTCCTACAGAAGAAAGAGTTCTTGTTGCGTTTCTTGTACGCTTTTGGGTTTTGTAACCAAGTAAAGTCTCTTGCACCAACATTGAAGATCTTATTGGTGTTTCTATGTGAAGCTGCTGCAAATCAACTACAACAATCAAAGGGTTGCTGTGGAGTTAGTCACGTACTAGGATTCGTGCAAAGGAGTAAGCTGCGTACTGGGATCCGTGTATCAAATTGGTTAGTCACGTACTTGGGAGCTGTGCATCAAAAGGGGAACTGTCACTACAGAATAAGTCCAATTGGGTATTGGGGTAAGGGTTCAACTGTAGGTTGGTAAGGTACTTGGGATTCCTTTACTTGTAACCGCTTGTTGTGATAATAGTGGAGTTTCGGGAGTGGTGACCTGAAAATCACCCGGTGGGGGTTTTTGCCGTGTAGGTTTTCCCCATTCGTAAACAAATCACCGTGTTATTTATTTTCCACTGCATATTTAGTTTATTGGTGATTTGTTTGTGCTACCACGCAATTGCATGTTAATTAACTTAATTAATCAACTTGGCTAAATTAATTGATTAATTAATCACAAGGGGTCAATTCGTTTGTGGCCTATCAACACTTTCTGTACCCACACTATATATACCCACATTACCCATAGATGTTGAGGAGTGATTCTGAGAGAAAACCCTAGCCACAAACTTTGAGAGTTAGAGATTGTTATACCCACATTTCTCTACACAATTACTTGTGGATGTTCCTCAACCCCTACCTCTCCATTTCCATACCGTTGAGAGATTGATAGCCCAAACTCTTATCACACCCTTTCAGAGTGTCAAGTGAGGTTTTAGTGCTGCTGGGAAGCATTGGAAGAAGCCAGGCTTTGGCGGATGCAATCGGGCATATTGTGGGATCCGGAGAGCTAGATAAGACATGGTTCCGAGAAGCCTTGTTGGAGTAAGAGCTTGGAGGGCTTAGGTACATCGGGTAGATTAGGCTTGGTGGGTCTCTTGCTAATCCATGTATCCCAACTGATTGTCTAGTAGATCGATTATCGCTTCGTGGGCGGCGGAAAGGTTTTTTGCCGAGTTTTTCGGTTTCCTCTTCGATAACACATCGGCGTGTTATCCTGTGTTTGCATTCTTCTTCCCTACTCTTTTACCTTTCATTTTACTGCTGTGTTATAATGATTATGGGTTACAGTAGCTTGTTTGTTTATTTGCACACATTTACTCTATTCCGCACCTAGTATTAAGTTAGAGTAAAATCAATCGAGCCATAACTTTAATTTGGGGGTCTAAATAGCTCTTGTGATTTCAACATATTTTTGAGCTTTCAATGTAACGAATCAGATTCACATTGAACTTTGTCATTATAGATCCCAGCATTCTTGTCCAACCAAAGATGGTAAATGATAGCAAACTAAACTAAGCAGCTATCCCTCCCTTGTGGTCTGCTCTTAGGAATATTTTTAGAAAACTGAACCAGTTTTTCACCTATTGACAGTAGTTTTCTTCTTACGAATACCCTTTCACGTCTTTGTACGATTAAAATCCTTGCTTTTGGTAGCCAAGGATTTCACTCTATCAAAACCTCCTATCTGAACTTCCTATAGCTTGCTTTGAATTGAACTAGACCCACAGACCTAACTTGGACAATCTAGCAGACCATTCTAGAGCAACTTGCAGACTCATAAACAGTCCTCAAACCATATTTCTAAACCCGCCTATCAAAATGCCATGAGTCATAACATAAGAAACTAACTTCACCAGTCCCTATCTATGCTTCAAAAATGGCCTGGCTTTATCTCTCGGCTGCAGCACTTTCCTCCAGCCTAAAAAACACTCAGCAAAATGGAAACCTCCCACAGAGCCAACAAAAGAAAAAAGGTTCCTAGTTTGAATGTTTGATTAGTATAAGATGTTACTCTTGGGCAATATGGATGACCATGGCCAAATTAATTATTGAATCCTACCTAGTTCCTGTTCTTTTAGACTTGATCTCTGCTGGAGCATTTTAATATTAATTAATTAAAATAGATTTATATGACAATATAAATGTAAAGACGTGGGAGTTAATATGGAAGATAAGGGGCAAAATTTGCTCAACAACATTTTTTTAGAAAAATATTAGATAAATAGCATGCGGCTGAAAGTATTTAGTAAGTTGGACTGTTTTTTGAAACTCGAGTTCCAACCCAAAATTGAGTTTCTCAAGCTCGATTTAGACCTGACGTGAATTTAATAAAAAAAAAAAGTGGAACTCGAGTTTACTAAACTCGAGTTCCATTTAAAAAAAATAATGGAACTCGTGTTTGCTTCCCTCGAAAGTGGAACTCATGTTTACTAAACTCGTGTTTGCTATTAGATAAATAGCATGGAACTTGAGTTTACTAAACTCGAGTTCCATTTAAAAAATTCATGTCAGGTGTAAATCGAGTTTGAGAAACTCGATTTTGGGTTGGAACTCGAGTTTCACAAACTCAAGTTTCAAAAAACAGTCCAACTTACTAAATACTTTTAGCCGCATGCTATTCACCGAATTTTTTCCACAAAATATACTATTTACGAAATTTTGCCGAAGATAAGGAATTAGTGAAAATGTTTAATCTCATATTGAAAAGGAGAGAGACTATTATTCTTTTTAATTGTGGTAACTAATAGGCTAATATGTATTGTAGCAATTGGGTTAGATACATTCAAAATAATTCCCATATTCATTGGTGGATAAATGACCTTTTTTATAATGGAAAATGAAAAGTCATTCACCCACTTAATGGATTAGCTGTTGGGCCAATTTATTTTTCAGAAATTCCTTATCTAATCCATTTAATTGTGTAACTCTAGCCCATTAGATTTATGTCCAGCAATTAAACTTGTAACACCCACTACATTAGATTTATGGACCTAATTAATAAATTAATTTGGGTAATACTCATCCAAGTTACTGCAATATAACAACGTTACAATACACCAAAAATTTAGCAATTGAAAGCATTCTTATACTCTAAAAAATAGAGAGGTTCTTGGCAAGGAAGGGTGTTCTTTCTGGTGGAGTTTTGGGCTTGAACACTTTGTGCAGAGATTGTTCTAATCATACAACATTTGTTGGGCTATTGTATCCTGGAGGAGACAAGTCAGAGAAGTTCTGCACCGGTTATAAAGTTTAGCCAACCAAGGGCTTGAATCTCCTTAAAGAAAAGGAGTGTCATGCCTTGGTCCAAATAGTGTTGTGTATTTCTTATCTTCAAATTAATATTATTTAGAAGTATTATTCAGTTTCTCTTTGTGTTATTTCCATTATTATTGTGTTTGCACTAACAATTTTAAGGAGATTCAACACATGGAGCCTATACAAGAGAAACCAAATGAGACTGTTGGAGATCTCAACAAGCCCTTTCGCTTTAAGGGAGCTCACTTCAAGAGGTGGAAATGAAATGTCCTCTTCTATTTCAGTCTTCTCAAAGTCGCCTATATCCTCACTAACAAGAATCCTTTCAAGGTTTCTACCAATGAGATGAGTGAGGAAGAATTTCTTCTTCATCAAGAAAAAGTAGATAAGTTTAAAAAAGATAAATATATTGTCGCTTTTATCTTTTGAATTTTCTTGCCAATCATTCCTATGATTATTATGATACAACTTATACTTCTGCCAAGAAAATATGAAAAGCTTTACAAAGCGAGTACAATACCGAGGAGGTTGGTGCAAAGAAGTACACTGCTAGTAGATTTTTCCGTTACCAAATGGTGGATGGAAAATCAGTGGTTGATCAAGCACAAGACTTCTAGATGATTATGGTAGAATTAAGATCCGAAGGTATAAAAATTGGAGATAATATGGTGGTAGCTGGCAATAAACTACCATAATCTTGGGGGGAGTTCCAAAAGACTTTGCGGCATAAAAAAAAAAAAGAGACATCCTTGGAGACTTTGATCATACGCATCCGTGTGGAGGAGGAGGGTAGAGGACAAGATGCACTCGTGACTCAAGAGAGCAATGGTAATTTCACCACAAAGGTAAATCTTATTTCTGCCAATAATAATATGCCCAAAAATCATTTTTCTAGAAATGGTCAATTGAAGCCTAAATAGAGAGTTCAAAAATAATAATAGACCTTAAGGAAGGGGAAACTCGAATAAAAATAACAATAAGAAAGAACCAAGGACCCCCTTCATAAGATCAATTTAATAGATCTTTTTTTGTTTGTGGTAAGAGTGGACATTTTGCTCGATTTTGTAAATTTCGAAAACGTGAATCTATTCCCACCACCCTTCAACATATTGCACCATATTGATGTCTGTAATCATAGCCACTAAAGGCTCTTCGGTTTCGTGAATCTATTCTACAGGCTAACGTAACTAAAGAGCCTTTAGTGGCTATGATTACAGACATCAATATGGTGCAATATGTTGAAGGGTGGTGGGCAGATTCTGGTGCTAATAGACACGTCTGCTATGACAAAGATTGGTTCAAGTTGTATATTCTCTTTGAAGAAGAAAAAAAAATTACGCTAGGTGACTCTAGCAAAACCAAGATTCTTGGGAGTGGTGAGGTCGATTTGAAATTCACTTCTAAACATGTGCTAATATTGAAAGATGTGCTTTACACTCTGTCCATGAGGAAAAATTTCATGTCAAGCTTTTTGCTTAACAAGGTTGGCTTCGAGCAGACTATGGAATCTAATAATTATATAATCACCAAAAAGAGATTATTTGTGGGCAAGAGTTATGCTTGTGATGGAATGTTTAAGTTAAATGTTAAGAATAATAAAGCATCTACTAGTTTAGTTTATATGCTTTCTTCTATTAATTTTTGGCATGCTCGTTTGTGTCATATAAATAGTAGAGATGTGGAAATCATGAGTAGTTTAGGATTAATTCCAAAACCATCAAAAGATTTTGAAAAGTGTGAAACTTGTAGTCAAGCAAAGATTACAAAAAGGTCTCATAAAATTGTTGTAAAAAATACTAAATTGCTTGAGTTGATTCACTCTGATTTATGTGAATTTGAGGGAATTTTAACTAGTGGAGGAAATAGATATATTATCATTTTTATTGATGATTTCTCAAAATATACCACTGTTTATTTGTTGAAAAATAAAAGTGATACTTTTGAAAAATTTCAAGATTTTTTTAAAAGAAGTTGAAAATCAATTCGGTAGAAAAATAAAAAGAATAAGAAGTGATAGAGGCTGTGAGTATGAATCAAGTGCATTCAACTCATTTGTTCAGTATTTAGGAATTATCCATGAAACTATTGCACCATATTCACCTTCTTTTAATGGTGTGGTTGAGAGAAAAAATAGAGCTATAATTGAGTTAACAAATGTCATGTTAATTGAATCTGGTGTAACTTTGCATTTTTGGGGTGAAACTATTTTAACTGCATGTCATGTTTTGAATAAGGTGCCACATAAAAAGTCACCATACCACACATTTTGAGATGTGGAGAACATAAGCCAAATTTGGGATATTTGAGAGTATGGGGTTGTCTTGCTTATGTAAGGCTTACTAATCCTAAAATATCTAAATTATGTATAAGAACTACTACCTGTACTTTTCTTGGTTATGTGATTAATAGTGCAACCTATATATTTTTTGATCTTAAAAAAAATAATTTTTGAATCTGATGATGCAATTTTTCATGAAGAAAAAAAAATTCCTTTTAAATTGAAAAATAGTGGGGTGAACAAAATATTTTGTCACAACCTAGTTCTTCTACTTCTCATTTACAAAATCAAGAAAATTTTGAAATATAACTTAGAAGAAGTAAAAGAGCTAGAGTTGAAAAGGATTTTGGTCCTAATTATTATGTTTTTAACATCGAGGAAAATCCCAAAAATTTAAAAGAAGCTTTACCATCACTTGATACTATATTTTGGAAAAAGGCTGTAAATGATGAGATGGAATCTCTAATTTCTAATAGAACTTAGAAATTAGTAGATCTTCCACCGAGTTATAAGGCCATAGGTTGTAAATGGGTCCTTAGAAAAAAGTTAAAATTGAATCGATCAATTAGATAAGTTTAAAGCTAGACTTGTTGCAAAGGGTTTTAAACAAAAAACTGATCTTGATTTCTTTGATACATTTTCTCCGGTAACATGAATTACATCTATTAGATTGTTAATTGCTATTGTTGCAATTTTTTATTAGAAAATTCATCAAATGGATGTAAAAACTACTTTTCTAAATGGGGGAGGAAGAGATTTACATGGACCAACTCGAAGGCTTTGTAGAGCATGAACAACAAAGCAAGGTATGTAAGCTAAATAAATACCTATATGCCTTAAAACAAGCACCTAAACAGTGGCATGAAAAGTTTGATTTCTGCATGATTAAGAATGGTTATAAATTAAATAAATGTGATAAATGTATTTATTCTAAATCATAGAATAATTTACATGTTAGTATTAGCCTCTATGTGGTTGATATGTTGATTTTTGTCTCAAATATACATTTATAAATGAGACAAAAAATATGCTTAAAGGCCATTTTGATATAAAAGTTCTTGGTAAAGCTAATTTTATTTTGGGCATGAAAATTACAAAACATGTGATGGAAAATAATTTTGAGAAAATATATAATTTTCATGGTCACAAAAGTGTAGCTACTCCTTTTTATTCTAGTGTTCATTTATTTCCTATGAATAATGATGATGAGATTTTTAATCAAAAGGATTATGCTAGCATCATTGGTAGTTTGTGTTATGCTACTGATTGTACTAGACCTAACATTGCATATGCAGTAGGAGTGCTTAGCAGATTTACTAGCAAGCCTAGTAGAGATATTGGCTAGCTATTGAGCGAGTCATGAGAAATTTAATTGGTACAAAAAATTATGGCTTATTTTATAAAAAGTACCCTACTATGATTGAAGCTTTTAGTGATGCTGATTGAAATACTTTGTCAGGTGATACTCTCTTTACCACTGGTTATATTTTTACCTTAGATAGTAGTGCTATTTGTTGGAAATCTAAAAAGCATACAATAATTTCTAATTCAACAATGGAAGCTGAATTAATAGCATTAGTTTTAGCTAGTGAAGAGGCAAATTGGCTTAGAGATTTGTTATATGAAATTAGACTTTGGGAAAAGCTAATTCCACCTATATTAATTCATTGTGATATATAGCACTGCCACAATTGGTAGAGTTAAAAACCATTATTACAACGGTAAATCTAGACCTATAAGAAGAAAGCACAGTACCGTGCGATCTTATTTGAGTAATGGCATCATAACTGTGGATTATGTTAAATCTAATGATAATCTTGCAGATTCATTTACCAGGGCCTTGGCAAAAGATAGAGTCTGGAATACATTGAGGGGGATGGGACTAAAGTCCATAGATTTATGAGCCATGTATGAGGATACCCAACCCAAGGACCAGAGATCCTGAGAATTGGGTTCAATGGGAAAAACGAACCATACGATGGTCGTAAGAAATGCACTATTTATTTCTTTAATTATTATTTTGTAAATAATTTTTTAATTGTTCATCTCTATGATGCAAGTGCATTTATCCTGTAATGTGGAGAGGTTGAGTAAAAAACTCTTAATGAAATTTGTAGCTCGTTTGAATGGGGTATCAGAATTACAGGAGCACACTTGACAAAATTTCACCTATGTGAGTATGGGGGGTGGGGCTGCTCCCTATGAGATTTGGACTTAATCTCAAATACACTCATGAAACTGGGATCAGCACATGGCCGTATAGTGCTAGCTATAAAAGCTCATGTCAACACCTAGATTGGAATATGTAAGCAATGACGCTTAATTTCCCTAGAGTAGTCCTAGTTCAAGTCGGAGACCACTACGACTCTAGAGTTGATCGTTGTTTTACTAAGTGAAGGTTCAATGTAGAGCACACCTTCATGATGCATAGTGACCTGTCTTTGCTTGGTTATCTCTCTTTAACCAATAAAATTTAATATTAAAATGAGTGGGAGATTGTTGGAGCATTTTAATATTAATTAATTAAAATTGATTTATATGACAATATAAATGTAAAGATGTGGGAGTTAATTTGGTAGATAAGGAGTTAGTGAAAATGTTTAATCCCACATTGAAAAGGAGAGAGACTATTTTATTTTTTCTAATTGTGGTGATTAATAGGCTAATATGTATTGTAGCAATTTGTGAGTTAGATATATTCAGAATAATTTCCATATTCATTGGTGAGTAAATGACATTTTTTATTATGGAAAATGAATAGTCATTCACCCACTTAATGGATTAGCTATTGGGCCTATTTATTCTTCAGTAACTCCTTATCTAATCCATTTAATTGTGTTACTCCAGCCAATCAGATTTATGTCCGGCAAATAAACTTGTAACACCCACTACATCAAATTTATGGACCTAATTAATCAGATTAATTTGGATAATAATTTCATGAGGTCCATTGAGCCTATAAATAGACTTATTCAGACTCATCCAAGTTACTACAATAGAACAATGTTATGGCAAGGAAGGGTGTTCTTTCTGGTAGAGATTCGGGCTTGAATACTTTGTGCAGAGATTGTTCTAACCATACGACATTTGTTGAACTGTTGTATCTTGGGGGAGACAAGTCAAAGAAGGTTTGCACTGGTTACGAAGTTTAGCCAACCAAAAGCTTAAATTTCTTTAAAAAGAGCGAGTGCCGTGCCTTAATCCAAATAGTGTTGTGTATTTCTTATTTTCAAATTAATAATATTTAAAAGTATTATTCAGTTTCTCTTTGTGTTATTTCTATTATTATTGTGTTTGTACCAACAATTTCTTCCGAGGATATTTAAGTTGATTGCTAAGAAGTGAACTATTTTTCCTAATGGAGAGAAGAGCTAAATAAATCATTATTCAAGTGGTTCAATGTTCTTAGATTATAGCCTCATTACAGTGGATGCACTACAGAGTTTGTTTAAAAAGAGTCCTTTGCTTTATGATACAACATCACTTTCTAAAGGGACTCGGACCAAACCGAATAGATGAACATCCAAACAACAGCATATTGTTTTCAATAGGGATGGAGCGGTTCATCGCATTTTTGTTGGACGGAAAGGAGGAATGGATTAAATTGTGTGTGGATCACCAGGGAGTACCTTCAGTAGCTCAATCTTTACATATTGAAGCACTACTAAAGTTGTGCGGCTACACCACCAGATACTTGATAATTGACCTTTGATCACAATTCACTTCATGCTAATTGATTTGCTACAGGATCACCCAGAGCTATATTTGACAGGTTCAAGTTAGTTAGACACCAGGATATGCTCCTACGGTCCTACCTAGGCTAGGATTGTTTCACATTATTATCATTTACTTTAGAGCTTTATTTTTTATATTGTCTCAGCAGTTGACATTTTGAATGTTTTATTATTATTATTATTATTATTATTATTATGAATGCTTTATTATGAGTGAGGTTTTTTGGGATGTATATTAGAACACAAATGCAGGATGAACTGATGAAGTTCTCTCTATGAAGCATGAGTGCGGATTTGGGTTAGGGTGTGGGTTTAGGACTCGACAATTTTTGAAAAAGTAGGGTGCGGATACGGCGGGATTAGTTAACTAATAAATTATTAAATATATTTTTATTTACAAATTATTAAATATATTTTCATATAATGGTAAAAGTATACCAATTTAAGAGCAATAATAACTACAAATAATTTAGTAATTTCAATTTAAGTTGTTTAACCAACAAATAATTTGACAAATATATAATAAGTTAATAACTAAATAAGAAATCAGCTCAAGTTTTTATTTTATTTTATTTTTTTAACATGTATTTCGGCCAGTTTCTTGGCCAATTTCGGCAGATTTTGGCCGGAATTGGAGCCGAATCAGCCTGAGTTGGCGCGAATCGACGCAAATTGGCCTGAATCAGGAAGCAAAAAAAAAAAAAAGAATGCAAATCGGTGTGTCTATTGCGAATCGGTGCGCCGCCGAGTGTCCAGTGCGGGTGCAGCAACCCTGGAGCCGCAACCGTGCTTCTAGAATTCTCTCAATGCAACAAAACCAGCTTAATGGTCTGTGTTGGGAAATTTAGACCCCAGTTGATAGAATTAACAAGTTTTAAATCTAAGTTGTTAATTAGATTTATTGTCAATAAAACTTGTTAAAACAAACAAACATCAATATCATATCAATAATCATGCAGCAGAAAAAATAAATAAGACAAGATATGATGACCCAGGAAAACCAATGAAACCAACCAGTTTCACAGTAAGAAACCTGGGGGGAAACCTTCCCGAAAAGCAATCCACTATAGTAAAGAGAAGTTTCAGATCTAGTACAAAACCTTTGTCCTTAGACTCTACAATCCCCGTAGATGAACTCACAGTAGAAGCCTTCTACCGCTTCAGAACCTCTGAACTCTTTAATATATGAACGCCACCCTTTTTGTTGCACAAATCCCAGTACGTGACTAACCAATTGCACGGATCCCAGTACGCGACTTCAATCACCAACTAGAAGAAGATGTTGGCTGCAAAGTTCTTCACTTCATCAAGAATGAAGATCAAGAAGCACTTGGTTATAAAACCCTAAGGCACAAAATACGCAGTAGCTTCTTTCAGAGAGAATAAGGCATTGGTCACATTTTGCATATGTTCTCCTTGTATTCTCTTATTCTCTTATGTGACGGCCTCTAAAATAAACCTTATATAGGTCTAGGGTTGTGAGAAAAGAAACCCTACACAAATACATAAGCTTGGCCCAAAAATTAGATCTGAAAATCTGAATTCCCATAACCTCGATAGATACCTCGATCGATCGGGAGGTGTCGAGCTTTATTAAACCTCGATAGATAGCTAGGTGTTGAGGAGGTGTTGAGAAGCTGTCGAGGGGACAGGAGCTTTCTCGATCGACCCACCAACTGTCGAGAAAGTGTCAAGATTGCGATAAAAAACACCTTAAAAGCTCGATAGATAGCCAGCTGTCGAGAAGCTATCGAGCTATCTGTCCGCTGGTGTCGAGCTATTTGTCCAGTTTTAATGAACACCTTTTCTTCACTTGTTTCTTGGTCCAATCTTCATGGCTTTAATACTAGACTTGAACAACATGTTCCTTGAAGTACTAAACACATCCTAGATCTGCCCAAATACAAGTAAAGTGCGTTTTGTCAAAGGATTAGCCAATTACATAAAAGTATGACATATGTTTTTAACAGGTGAACCACATATGTCCTAACAATATCCCCTTGGCAATTCGTGACAAAACCACAACAAACAAATGAACATATGAGAGAAGTCATAAATCACTCAACTCATATTCACTTGTTACATACAATAAAATCTATCCTAACATAAACTCTTGAAAAACTTTGCAAGAAGAGAGTTTATGACAAGTAGACTTTGACAACCTGTATTTCTGAAACACTTTAAACAAAATTCATCAAGGTATCTTAGTATGAAACAGAAATAATAGATTGCATACAAATAAAGAAACATGTGTATAAAGATAGAAAAGAAACAACACATGTAAGGATAGGTGAAAGAAACATACATTAACATATAAAGAAGATAAGTTCAATGTATGTAAACATGGTCACAAGACCCAAGGTACAAGAAGAAGGAGGTAAGCACTCCCCCTAACAAGATGAAACACAACTCTTCCTTACAAAGGCATGTATTTCTCCCCTTAACTTGTAGAATCTTAAAGAAAGAAACCACAATTTCTCCACAATTTCTCCTCCTTTTTGTCATGATTGACAAAGGGTAGAAGAAGCTATAAAGCTTCACCCGAGAGACATACAGATGATCAAGGATGATCAAGGGGGCACAAAGAATCCATATAAATGCATGAATGTAATGAAACAAGATGCTATGGATGACAAAAGAAAGAGAAAGATGCAAAACACACACACACACTAAACGAGTCTAACCAATTTTATATTTCAAAAATAAGTCAAGACAGTTTAGTGAGCATACATTAACACATGTAAACCTAGTGATGGGCAAATCATATTGTACCTGCACATGTATCAAGAGTTGCAAAGAATATTGCGTGTTGTGTGTGAAGAACATCGCAAGATTGCATAAGTATATACATGTTATGATGATTTGAGATATGAGAAAATCACTTTAACTCACACACAATCATAACTGTGTGATGGGGACTATCACCTTTGAGGTACATCCTATAACTCCCACATTTCCTAGAATATATGCTTGCAATCATATTTAAAGCATTTTTGATCTTTTTGCTTTTTATTTTCTTTACTTATTTTCTTTTATTTAAGCATATCATGCATGGGTATAAAAGAGAGAAAAGAAATACCCAAGATGTTAAGCATTTGACACTGCACTTTTGCTATTCCGAAGCATACGGGTGTCTTATTATGATTGGCGGGCAACAATGGTGAGATGGTTATTTATGCTTTTCTCTTAAGATTTTCTAGTCTTACCCGTCAAAAAGAGTGATATGAGTGTTAAATTTTAAGAGATAACTTAATCTTACTCATCACAAACAGGAGCCACAAAACTCACTTGCTTAGTTGTGCATAGAGATGCTCATCTAAGCTACAAGTGATACAAAATTTAGAAAATTCTGTTTCATTGGCCATCCAAGGTACACAAGTACTAAAGTACACAAAACACATACTGTTTTTGTATTTTTCTGATTTTTCCTTTTTATTTTTATTTTGAAAGCAAAATAAAATAAAAACTAAACAACCAAACAAAAACAGACAAACAACATAAAAGCATGAAAGAAAGATGCATATGCATGAAGACATGATAGAAGGGTGCAAATGCATGAAAGCATGATTTCAAAAAGCAGATAAGAAATCAAGCAAAGAGAGTCCTACTTTAGATGGAAAGAATTAAAGCAGAGGACAAACAGAAAAGACAATTAAGTCTTAGACTCCTTTCTCACCCACACATCACGAGTCTTTGGCCGTGAAGATGAAAAGGCACATGTCCTAGTATATCTACTAAAAGACATAGAAGAATTAGAATTCTCCTGAAATTAAGTTAAAAAGCTCAAAGCTTTTAATAACTCTCCAAACAAAGGTGTAGGTCCTTGAGAGGAAACCTGTGACCCTTTGGACAATTGCTTATGAGGATATAATTTAAAGCAATTAGGACGGATGTGTCCAGAAAAACCACAATGGTGACAAACATGAGGTTTAACAAAGGATTTAGAATTAGTCAAATCAGTTTTGAATTTCATTCCTTTATTACCTTTCTCAGATTGTGGCACAAAGACAGTCCTTGATCCAGAAGCCGTGGAAGAGGAGGGGCCGGAGGAGACAACATATTCTATGCCAGTCTTGTCAGAACTAGGCTTTTGAGCACTTAATACCTTATCAAGCTTTGCACTAGACATCCTCTCTATTTGAATTCTGGCTTGACTAAGCTCAACCTCAAGATTCTTGACCTTCTCTTCTAATGAGGTGTTCTCCACAATAAGAGTCTCAACTAACCTTGTAGTCTCATCTAGTTTGACTAACAGATTAGCCTTTTCAGTTTTTACCTCATTAAGCTCTTTTCTACAAAGATGAGAAGTCTTTTCAGATTTTATGAATTCAGTGCATAGCTTATTATAGGCTTCCTGAAGGGTCATCTTCTTGGATACTTCATCATCAGAAGAATCCTCACTGTCACTAGCACTCTCCACAATCACCTTATCGGTTGAAGCAGCAAAGGTCATAACATGATGACATTCATCCACATACTCATCAGAAGAGTCATCCTTAGTATTACTCTAAGTAGCAATCAACCCTTTCTTTTTTGGCTTTTCGGCCTTTTCCTTCATGAGGTAGTTTGGACACTCTATCCTCATATGACCAAAACCTTTGCACTCATGGCATTGAATAAGGGGTTTTTCATTCTTACCTTTCCTAAAGGATTTAAATTTCATAGGAGGTTTGCCTTTATCCTTTTTCCTAAACTGAAGAAGCTTGATAATCTCATCAGTTATGAAGGTTAGATCATTATCCTCATCTTCACTTTCATCTTCATCTTCAGAGTACTCAATCTCTTCCTCTATACCCTTAAGAGCTAGGTTTTTACTCTTTCCACCTTTTCCCATTGAGCCTAATTCCATCTTATAAGTTTGAAGGTTCCCTACAAGCTCAGTCAAAGGAATTTGATCAATGTCCTTTGTTTCTTCAATGACAGTGATCTTGGCATGGAATCTTTCAAGTAAGGACCTAAGGATTTTTCTAACAATCTTGGATTCTGCTATAGATTCTCCAAGATTGAAGGTAGAATTCACAATATCCTTGAGTTTAGCATAGAACTCATCAAAGGTCTCATCCTCCTCCATCCTTATTTCTTCAAAACTACTAGTGAATTGTTGAAACTTCACAGTCTTTACTGCCTTGGTACCTTCATAGGTGGTCTCAAGAATGGTCCACGCTTCCTTGGCAACTTCTGTGGATGATATTTTCTTGAATTCCTCATTGGTCACCCCACAGAACAAAGCATTCAAGGCCCTACTGTTGAAATTTGCCGCTATGATTGTTGCATCATCCCAATCTACTGGCGCTTCCTTTGGCTTAATCCAACCAACTTCAACAGCTTGCCATACCTGTTCACCTAAAGCCTGCAAAAAAACTTTCATATAAACTTTCCAATACGCATAATTAGTTCCATCAAATAAAGGAGGAATAAAAAGAGATTGTCCTCTATCCATGACAATAGGGGTCAATGGATCACACTCAGGAAATCAATCCAATCAGAGTGAACCCGCTCTGATACCACTTGTTGGGAAATTTAGACCCCAGTTGATAGAATTAACAAGTTTTAAATCCAAGTTGTTAATTAGATTTATTTTCAATAAAACTTGTTAAAACAAACAAATGTCAATATCATGTCAATAATCTTGTAGCAAAAAAAATAAATAAGACAAGATATGATGACCTAGGAAAACTAATGAAACCAACCAGTTTCACAGTAAAAAACCTGGGGGGAAACCTTCCCGAAAAGCAATCCACTATAGTAAAGAGAAGTTTCAGATCTAGTACAAAAACTTTGTCCCTAGACTTTACAATCCCCGTAAATGAACTCACAGTAGAAACCTTCTACCGCTTCAGAACCTCTGAACTCTTCAATATATGAACGCCACCTTTTTTGTTGCACGAATCCTGGTACGTGACTAACCAATTACGCGGATCTCAGTACGTGACTTCAATCACCAACTAGAAGAAGATGTTGGCTGCAAAGTTCTTCACTTCATCAAGAATGAAGATCAAGAAGCACTTGGTTACAAAACTCTAATGCGCAAAATACGCAGTAGCTTCTTTCAGAGAGAATAAGGCATTAGTCACCTTTTGCATATGTTCTCCTTGTATTCTCTTATTCTCTTATGTGACGGCCTCTAAAACAAGTCTTATATAGGTTTAGGGTTGTGAGAAAAGAAACCCAACACAAATACATAAGCCTGGCCCAAAAATCAGATTTGAAAATCTGAATTCCCATAACCTCGATAGATATCTCGATCGATCGGGAGGTGTCGAGTTTTATTCAACCTCGATAGATAGCTAGGTGTCGAGGAGGTGTCGAGAAGCTGTTGAGGGGATAGGAGCTTTCTCGATCAATTCACCAGCTGTCGAGAAGGTGTTGAGATTGCGATAAGAAACACCTTAAAAGCTCGATAGATAGCCAGTTGTCGAGAAGGTGTCGAGAACGTGTCGAGCTATCTGTCCGCAGGTGTCGAGCTATCTATCCAGCTTTAATGAACACCTTTTCTTCACTTGTTTCTTGGTCCAATCTTCATGGCTTTAATATTAGACTTGAACAACATGTTCCTTGAAGTATTAAACACATCCTAGATCTACCCAAATACAAGTAAAGTGCGTTTTGTCAAAGGATTAGCCAATTACGTAAAAGTATGACATATGTTCTTAACATGTGAACCACATATGTCCTAACAGTCTGCTGAACCTTTGTGCTAGTGTTATATCAGCTTAATGGTATTCTATTATATATGTTATGTTAGAACTACATATGTTAAATCTGTTTGGATTTAAATTTTGAGTCTTGAAACACAAGGAACCCATAACACTGAGTTCTAGTCATGTTTACTGCATAAAATGCTAATTTTGTCCATGAATTGGATTCAACGTATCATAAAATGATCTAATGAAAATACAAGCATACATATGTTAATGATTTTTTTTTTTTCTTATGAGTGAATGAGTTAATGATTTTGATTGCTCTTAGATGGTATATCTTAAGAAGAATAGCCATGCAGTTGATCATGTAATTGTACTGGAACAGGTCATAAACCAAATTAAAAAAATACACGAAAGATTGGATTTGTCGTTTGAGCTTTGAAATTGTACCCACTACCTCTAGAGTTCACTTTGATGTGCATTAACCTTATGATTGGTCACGCTATCTCTAGCAAACCATGAACAAGTTGTCCTTAATGTCCGCCGTATGAACTTCAATAATAATTTATAGCGTTAATAACAAAGGAATAAAAACAGCTTATGCATTCATTACTTATCTTTTCTTAGCTCTAAGCCTATGAACAACAAGAACTATGAGAGCGACAAGAACAGTTGATCCTGCAGCAACAAGAGGAGTACAGAGCTTAGACCTTTCTGGAGTAGGCTGCTTTTTCTGAGTTGCTTTCTCAACAATCTCTTTCGGTTTCTCTTCGTTGAAAGATTCACCTTCTTTCTCTTGACAACTTTTGTTACTTGCTTCTTGAATTTCATTTACTACGCCATTAGTTTCTTCTCTTTTCTTGACTTCATCTTTGTCATGCTGTGGAGTTTCTGCTTGTTGGGGTTCTTGATCAGGTTTCTGCTTTTTCTTTTCTAGAGGTATTTTATGTTCTGCCTGACCAAATTCACCCGCTGTGTATTTTTCTACCTTTTTGGGAGCATCTTCTTCCAATTCTCTTTGATGCGTAATCTCTTTTGCTTTCCCTGATGTCTCTGTGACCTGCTTAATCTCCTTTGCTTCTTTTGATGTCTCTGCTACCTGTTGAGTTTCTTTCTCTCTTTTATAAGCTATAGTTTGCACTGTATCTGGTTTCTCCTGCCCAACCTTTTCGTTCAAATCCCCATCAGCTATTTTAGGCAACTCGGTGGGAACAGGTTTTGCTGCTTCAAGTCCCCCTTTATCAGCCTCCTCTTCTGCAGTTTGATGAGGTTCTTCCTCACTTTTCATCTTGGGATCTCTAGGTTTCTCAAGAGATTTCTCTGCAGTAGTGTCATTTTTGATAATCTCTTCTACAATTTCAGTCTTTTCTGAGAGCCCTCCATCGGTCTCCTTCACAACCCCGCCAGTTTCTTTGATACTTTGAATTTTTGGCTCTTTGGGTTCCTCCTGAATTTTTTTTCCAACAAAGTCTTTTTGAAAAGCCTCATTAGATACAACTTGCTCCATTTCTAATTTTCCTTTACCATCTCTCTCAACCTCCTCTTCCTGTACTTCCTCAATTCCAACCCCATGGATTCCTTTTTCCAACTTAGGCATGACAATTGTCAGGGATGATTCTTCTTCATTAAACTTTGCCTTGATCTGGTCTAAAACTACCCCTTCAGGAATTTTGAAAACCTTTCTGAACCCCCTGATTTCCACCCTTTTCTTGTATACTACCCAGCCTATCATCACCATCTCCTGCACCGGTTTCTCCCCACTCACCGCAATCCTTGTCCCGTCTTCATTTATCTTTATATCAATTTTTTGTCTCTTAAAACCTGCATTTATACAAACATTCTACTGTAACATCTAAAACCCATATATAAAAAATAAAAAAAAGTATTAGTGAAGTCGAGAGAGAGAGAAATTGACCTTTGAGATGGGCAGTGAGAATGAACATGGTGTCATTTTCCCTAGACAAGAAAACAGGACCTGCTCGGTCTTTTGCAATCCGAAAATCAGCCGTGGAAGTGAGATCACCCCTGGTTTGGGTGATTTTGAGTCCCAATTCTAGCTCCATAGCTGATTTTCCTTCTTTTTTTTCTTTGTTTGAATAAAGGACCTATAATTTTCAGATAAATGAGTAATAAGAGATGTAGGAAGTTGGTGAGTGAATAGAGGAATTTTAATAGAGAAACAACATTAGGTGTGAGAATATAGTAAGTAAAGCACATATTCATTGCTTCCTAATATGATATTTGTGGCAGGAAGGGCGGTTTTTAACGGCTAGAGTCTATTGCTTTTCAAAGCATATCTTTCCTTGAGCGGGAAGCTAACGGTTTTCTTCGATACCAAATCCAGGAGGATTGCGAACGAGTCACGCCCCACCCTCCCAATAAAGTTCAAATGAAGAGAGATTGAATCACAGCTAACAGCTTTATGAAAAGACGTTCTCTTTTCATGGCTTTTATTAATGTTTTCTTAATTCCATCTCTCAATGATTAATACTATCTATATATTGGTTCCAAACTCCGAAAAAATAAATGAGGGAACGTAATCAGTGGGACTTTACAAGTGCCTGGCCTCAATTAATATATGTTCAGAATCCATAGTCAAAATTTTCCAGTATGCTAAGGATAAATAATCAACTCCAAAATTTTAGGACTAAGGTTTTATTATTGTTATATATATATATATATTTTTTTTTTTTTGATGAAAAATTATTGTTGTTGTTGAAGAATATATATCTACATTTTCGATCCTTCATGTTTAAATACTTATTTAATTCAAGATTTGAAAAATAATTGGTTCACTTTCTTGTTTGGTTGGCGTTTTAGTTTAGATGTTAGGGTCAGGGCACAAATGCATGTTGTAGGGGTCTACTTTTTAGTAACGTCCATTTAGGTATAATCTAGTAATACAAGTGCAGGCCAACTACAATTAGATAGTCTTGGGTGGCTAATAACTTCCCAAGAATGTACCCTAACTTTGAACAAGTAAACCTTCGCCTATAGGGTTCAAAGTGGTTTCCTTCAATTAGATGACGACTTCTTTCTTAGCCCTAACCTTGAGTTAGTTACGTATTCTCAAGTCCATATTTAGGGTAGTTCCCAAACTAGAGTGATACATGCCACATGATTGCGTGAGGACTGTATGAGCTAAAATTCTTTAAAGGCTAGAATTTAGGCCCAATACAATTTATTTATAGAGATGAGTTTGTGGGCCAATACTTGGGCTTCAAAGTTGGACAGTTTGGAGAATATAAGAAAAGTCAAATCAATTGTAGAATCCAACAGTAAGGATGATCAATTGTAGAGTACAAGAACTCTTATTTAAATCTCCTCGGGCAAACTGAGGGCCACTTTTACACAGACTTTTACAATTTTTGTAATTATAGATTTGTGTTTTCACCTCCTGATCCCTGTTCATTTGGGATCTTCCCCCTTTTATAGTCACTTTGCTTCAATCTTGGCCTTCCACTTGTATGGTCGCTGATCTTCCCTTGGATACTTGTCCTATCCTTGCCTTCAAGGTGGTGGCTGAGTGAGATACAGGCTATATGAGCACTGTTCAAATGTTATTCTGCCATTAATGCGGCAAGCTAGGTAGTTACAGTGCATTTAATGTGAAGGTGATGGTTGCTTTATAGGGAAGCTTCCTTCCCCTCTCACCTGCAACTGTCATTGCGGCTCTCTTTAGTTATCTAGCTCTCAGTTTGGGTAGCATCCCCCTCGTCTCCCACGGGACACCCTTTACTATACCTCCTCGGGACTGGGGCACCCCTAGGGTATACTTGTTTGTCAGATACATCGGGCATCTTAGCTGGACCGGGCCTAGTTTGAAGGCGGGTTAGACCCATTCGCTCTTTAGACTTATTTTGACAAGAGTACCACTCACAGACCCCCCACAAGGACAATGAGACTTGATAAGTTTTACACATCTTTCCTAAAACACTCAATAGACGTGCACATCACATGGAAAAAAATAACAAGTAATAATCAGTTTAGATCAAGATTTTTCTTACAGTAAGCACATATGAAATACTACAAATATTCAATAAGCACAACAATGTGGGGGAAAAAAACCCTTAGATACCAAATATATATGAGCACAAAGTTTGATATCCAAATAAAAACAGGCACAAGATCCCTATTCTATATCTATTTAATATATAAAAATCAAATATAATATTTAATGTTGTTACGCTCATGTTGAGTAACATCATCAACCATATCTAGGGACGGAGGAAGACTTGGACTAATATATACATAGTCACCAATTTTAGTAATTTTGTTCTATAAAATCACACTTTGCCCCCATAATATTATCATTGATTCTTTTAGGAGTACTACTCTAGCCACAAAATTTTTTATAACATATTTATAAACTGTTGTGGTAGTAAACTTCTATTAGTTTGCATCTGAGCTCATCACTTACATCGCATTTTTACTTACTAATAACCTCTCACCACATTAATAATTTGTAAAAAAAAGTTTGTAATTCTAGCATTTTCCTCCTTTAAAAGGCTAGATCTAAAATCTAAAGCAAAATAAACAAGCCCAAAAAAATTATTCAACAACAAAAATTACCAATAGTAAAGCTAAAAACAACTAAACTCAATCAACCAATTTTATCTAAAACAAACAACTTGACCCTTGTTGATGCCCATTTTTGCAAAACTGTACCCAAAGGCCCGTAAGGAAGAAAACCCAAGCCCAAAGACCCACCAAGAAGACCAAAGAGCAAGAAAGGTCCAACGAAAAAGGTGCAAGGGAAAGCAATCTGCCGCAAAATACAAATCTGTCGCAGAATACAGCTTTGTTGCAGAATACAGTTCTCTGGTAGAATGGCTTCGGCAGAGGAAGATAAATTGGGCCCAAGACCTTTTTGATCCAGTCAACATTATTTGGCCCACAAAGGCCCAAATTCTTTTGTATAAGAAGATAGGCGAGAAAACTGATATGAAGAAACACGATGAAAAGAAACAAGGAACGGCAAGAAGTGTCAGCAGCAGGAAACGCGTGAAGAAATAAGACAAAAGACACACAGTAGGAAGAAACATAACTAATCTGCTACGATAGAAATGACGTGAGAACAAAAGAAGACAAAGACAGAAGGGCCGGAGCACCACCAACCTGTACTTAGCCAATACAAGGGAGGTGGGCCCATGGTCAAAGGGATTCAGAAGGCGTGGTTTGGTGGTGGGGGGAAAAGGTAGTCTATATTTGGTTTCCTGCCATGACTTCTTTTGGGAATATATCCTGCTGGGATGGTATCTTACCCAAAAGAAGTAATAAATGGTTGGGACCATCTGATGTATGCCATAGAGCTAGGTAGTGAGTAGTCCAATCCTTACCCATTTGAACCTAGAGGTTGAGGTATATAGCAAGAGCAAACAAAAAGGAATTTTGTCGTGCAGCAAACATGTACTGAGCAATGACAGTGGTCAGGGTAGCCAATGGGTTGGTGGGGTATTCTTGAATGGATGCCCACAACAAACCAAAAACAGTTGGTGAAGCCCTAGGGGTAAAAGGGAGAAATCCCATTGAATTAGCTCACTATAAAAGGGAGGTAACCATGGCAGAAAAAAGGGGGAAGGAAGAGGAGGAAAAAACAGGAGAAAGAGTGAAAAACAGAGGAAGAAAGAAAGTGGTAAAACAAAGAGAGAAAATACGGTAGGAATAAGGGCATGCATCAATAGACCATCTTTTCCCTCCCTCTTAGCAAACCCACTCTTTGAAGTCTCCAAAATTAATAGCTAGTAGCTATTTAGGCATATTCTAAAAAATGCACAACTTTTACGGCAGGAGCCTATGAAAAGGTTGTTCAAGTTGGAGTTTGGGTTTCCTTTTTGGTTTACTTATCCTATAGGAAGATTTAATACTTGATTTTGATAATAAATATATTTGATTTCTCTCATTATAACTTAAATCTGCTGTATTTAGTCATCTTGCTGTAGCACGTTTTTATCACGTTTGTCGCATTAGTTGTCCTGCTGTGGTGTTTTTACTTGCTGTACTAGTTATTCTGGCATAGCACATTTTTATTATGTTTATCGTGTTAACTATTATACAAGCTAAAACTTTTCTGCAGAAGCTTTCCTCTTTATTTTTATCACATGTTTTACTTTTGACACAAACTAATCCTGCTATAAGTATATATATATATATATATATACATAAACGTTGTTTCTCAGGTTCTGGAAAAATATATAGTTTATATATGTATACATGAATACGTATAAGTATATTTAAATATATGTATGTATATATTCGAGAATATGTTAACCCATTTAAACTAACATTTGTTTGATGGGTATCTTCTTTGGGTTTTAGATTTGTTTATATGCAGGAAGCAGAAAAGTATTTCTACAGTAAAAATGAAGAGTAATCATTCACGACAGAAAGCTTCACTGCACGGCAGGAAGCTTTAAAGCACGGCAGACAGCTTTAAAGCACGGCAGACAGCTTTAAAGCACAGCAGACATCTTCATTGCACAACAGAAGGCTTTACGGTTGAAAGCTTTATTGCACGGTAGGAAGTTTTACTGCATAGCAGACGATTTTACTACACAGCAGAAAGTTTTGCTGCATAGCGAAAAAGGTCAGACCTGTGGCAGACACTGGAGAAAAGTTCCTTTTGCAGCAGAAACGTCGATCCTGCGGCAGAAGCAAAGGATAGGCCCACTTTGTAGTGTCTTCCCTCGGACTTGGACTCATTGTTTGCGCACAAGCCGGATCAAATTGAGTTGCAGTTGGACCGGTCTCGACTCTCTTACTCAGAACATTTGGGCTTAACACAGCAGGAGGCAGCCCAGCCCAGTACAACAATAAGTACCGCGGTAGACAGCCCAGCATAACACACAAAAAGCCCCCTACATTAAAATGGCGACTTCACTGGGGAGTTGAGATCAAGATGGGGAGAATGAGATATTTCTCCCTCGCAAACATGTTTTCAAGTCCTTACCAAAGCAAGACATGTAGATGTTTTTAAACCTTCCAAGCTATACTCTCAAGAAAGTTTCCAAAACATCACAGCAGTACCATAGTGGAATTCTATGGTGGAGTGCAATATTACGGCAAAACGGTGTTGCGAAATTCTATGGTAGAATATTGCAGCAACGTTACAGCAGGATAGTACTGTAGCAGAATTCTATGGCAAAATGCAGTAGCGTTACAGCAGGACAGTATTGTAGCAGAATTCTGTGGTAGAATACAGCAACATTACAGCAGGACAGTACTGTAGTAGAATTCTGTGGTAGAATACAGCAACGTTATAGCAGGACAGTGCCGTAGCAGAATTTTGTGGCAAAATGCAGCAGCGTTACAACAGGACAGTACCAAAGTAGAAGTCTATAGCATAACACAGCAACGTTAAAACAGAGCAATATCATGAGCAGAATGCTATGGTAGAATATTGCAGCAACACCATAGAGTTCTACAACAAAAATATCCTGAGAACTCTACAATAGAAGTCCTTTACAATATTTGGTCCTATCCTTTAAATGCCCCTTGTTCTCATTGTCACGCATGTGAGACATGTGGCAAGCCACTTGTTCAAACATGCAACTCTCCTAAAAGCTTTCTAAGCCACTTATCACATTTTTGCTCTCATTTCTTTTAAGGAAACACTAGAAGCTTTCTAAATTCTCTCCATCTCCACCTTTGGATCCAGCACTTAGAGAAGAAAAATCCCTTCATTCCCTCACAAGGTTTCAATCATTTTCTTCATGATAGTGATTCTAGCTCTACTTCACCTCAAGAACCAAAAGCTAGAAACAAAAAAAATGAAGCTACTGTAGCCAAAGGAAAAATTTCATCATTACTATACTACTGTGAATAACTATTTCCTTTGTGCAGTATCCTTCAATAGACTTTTCCAGAAGTGCAAATTGTCCCCCCCCATAAATTACGTGGCAGAAAGTACAGATCCTTCGGCAGATTGTTCACAGCAAAATCTGCTAAATTTCAAAAGCACAGAATATTTCCTTAGTGAAGTATCCTTCAGTAGACTTTTTCCAGAAGTGCAAAATGTCCCTTCGCAAAAAATTTCATAGCAGAAAGTACAGGTCCTTCGGCAGACTGTTCGCAACAAAATCTATTGAATTTCAGAAGGGCAGAATGTTTGTTGAAAATTTCAAAAGCCAGAATGTAGATCTCTCTACATATTATTTGAAAGTTCAAAATGGGTATGAAACACCCTTGAACGTTTTGACCCCAAAATACAAATTATCAATTCAAGTTTATTATCAAACAATTAATGTGCGGAATATGAATATAAGCCAATCACAGAATTGTTAACTAATTTAAGCCAAATATAAACACATTCACAGCGGTAAATATAAGGCAAAGATAAAGGGAAGGAAGATACAAACACACGGACAACACACGATGTGTTATCGAAGAGGAAACCGAAGCCCTCGGCGTAAAACCTCTCCGCCGCCCTCCAAGCGGTCAATAATCTACTAGAAAATGTAGTTGGGATACATGAATAGCAATAGACCCTTCAAGCCTAATCTACCTGATGTACCTAAGCCCTCCAAGCTTCTTGCTCCAATGAGGTTGCGCCGAACCTTTTTATTTTCTAGCTTACCGGATTCCGCTATAGCCCATAGCATCAACCAATATAGATTGATTTCTTCCTAACTACTGCCCAACAACACCAAATAAACCTTCTTACGGATGTGGGTATGGTGAGAAAAGAATTTGGTCAAAAGCCTCTCAAGGATTGAACAATGGAGAGAGAGAGAGTAGAGGAATTTGAAGAGTCTCTAAGGTAAAGATTGTGGATGAATCAATCTTGTTTTTCTCTAAGGTTTCTCTCTAAAATTCTCTCTAGAAGCTCTCACAATTTAGTGGGTATAAGGGTCTATATATAGTGGTGTGTGTTTGGAATACGAAGAGACAGTTTTTGCCAAACAAGGTTGATTGGCGGCTTCACCTTGTGACTTGTCCAAGTCACGAGTTCAAGTCGCGACGTAACGGCCTGGCCAGCTTGGGACTTTTGTCCTGTAGTGTGATAGCTGGCGCGACCCTTCAGCTCCCCTGTGTGCATCTCACTTGCCAGCATTTGGCGGCTTGCCAGTCGCGAGTCAGCCGCGATTCCTAGCCGCGAAACTCTGCCTTCTTGCACATACTTGAGCTTTTCTTCACATCTTCTCACACACTACCCTTACAATAATCCCACCTAAATACAGGGTTACTAAGTGCTTAAATTGCAAGCAAATTGGCACGAAATAAAGCCAACAAGATGGTTGATTAAATTCAACCTTACAATCTCCCCCTTTGGCTATTCCATGACAAAACCTTACAACAGACTTTAGACTTAAAGCGTGAGTTGGGAATAGTTGAACAAAACTCACTCACACGTAACTCTAGATTCTGAACAGCTCTTGAACATATGAACAAGAATCTCCTGAAACATAACAACATAGTAATATCATTGTATGCAGAAACACTTGAGATGCATATGGAGCAATAAAAGTATGATCAAGCAAAATGGAATAAAGCAATAGACCATGGCAAGATCAAACAAGCAATCACTCTACAAAAGTGATCACTATGCTTAGTCATACAAGGAATGAACATCCGAACATGCAAGGTGATAAGCTCAATTGAAGAGTTTCATTTGCAAGTCCAACACTCAACCAATGCATACAAACATATACGCATCTAGGACCAATCCTACAAGGGCACAAGAGTGATGTACTTAAGATAATGCATAGCATTAACAAGTACTAAAGCACAATGCATAAAGGCTACATAAGCAAAGTGTTGCAAATACATGGTACAGACCATAAAAGCCTACACAATCGCATAAGTGCATGGAAACAAACCCTTAACGCTTACAAAAACAACATGGGTACAAATGATAAAATACTTCCCTATCATATCACTCCCCCTATCATGAACCATAGGAGCTGTGATGAACTTGGAACATATATACTTGTAACCTGAAACACTTGCATAAAACATATTAGACCCTCAAGGTAAAGCAAGTAATAAACGGACAAGTATAATTTAACAAGTAAATTGCGATCAAATAAACATGATGTGAAACATGTGAACAACTTGATCAAACACAAAACAGTCATAAAGAAATGACAGTTAAGACAAAGTTTTCTTATAAACACAATGTCTTCTCCCCCTTGGTATATGCATCTCTCCTATGGAATATCTCTCCCCTCTACGAGTGTGCACGAGAAATAGAATTTCCCCCCTTAGAATGTGCACAAGGGTCATATAGAAATGACAAAACTCTTCGGTATACTCACTAGAGTATACTCTTCCCCTTTTTGTCAGAAATAGACAAAGGGTCAAGGAGAAACAAGGGTAAGATATGAAGGTATAAACAATGATAATGATGCATGAACCTAAGACGAAACAAAATGCTACAAAGCATAAGGTAAACATGACATGCTAGGATGATGAACCAATGTATGAACCAATGCATTACAAGGGTAGCAAAGGTGTGTGCAAGAGGTGGCAAGTGCAATGCATGACCAATGCATGGAAAATGCACATGTGGGTAAAGGTGTGTTAAATACACAACCAATGAACCAAACATGTTCCTAATAAGAAAACATGAGAAACCCCAAAGTTTGGTACTCATCAGAGTCCAAAACAGTGAGAAAATGCCTAAGAGGCATTTTATCAAACACCTAGCGTGCACATAATGAACAACAATGTGAAACAATGCATGAACATCATGAAAACCACCCTTAATACATGCTCCTTTTGCCATAAGGGGCCAACATCCAAAGCAAAACAACAAAAGAAACCAATCCCATACAAAAATTTTGAGAGAAAAATAAGTTTTCCCAACCCCTATGATGAAAAACTCAACCAAGAGCACAAAACTCTCCAAAACATAGTCTAAGGATTAAAAACAATGAAAAGAGTTCATAATTACCTTAGAGATGTTAATGGAATGAAAAACCATTCAAATTGATTGAGTTTTGATGTAAAAATAGTGAAAGAGGGGTTTCCCAGAGGATGGGAGAGGTTTAAAACAGGTTTCCCACGAAAAGCCCTTTAAAAAGCTGTTTTTGGGCGTATCGCGATTAAACGAGTCGCGAAGTTCAGTTGCAAAAATTTTGTGAGTCGTGAGCGAGTCGCGAGTGAGTCGCCAAAGATTCTGGATGAAACTCACGACTGGGGTTGGCGACTGGCGAGTCGCGAGTGAGTCGTGAGTAAGTTGCGAAAAACTCTGACACCTGTTTTTCGACACAAAACATGTTTAAACACTGAAAGCACTAAACATGAACACAAAGAGTGATAAAAATCACTTCCAAATACATATAAAATGATCAAAAATCTTTTTGGATTGATCCATATATAGTTGAGCACACACACATTACATTTAAATAAGTACAATTGAACAAATGAATAAGACATTCATTGAACATTGGGCACGTGTGTTGTGTGTGTGTATCAAGTGTGGAATAGTCCTTAGTCTAGAATGAAGCTTCAATGATCAATTCAACCAAGTCATACACAACTAGTACTAAGACAAGTGGTCTATCTCAATTATAGAAATGAACATATATGATCTCCCACAAGAAAATGATTACATATCTTTGAAGCTTTTCATTTGGCTTCTTTACAAATCATAACATTTGATCATTTTGAATCAATACATCTCATTTTGAGATCGATGCCTGAAATTTTCGATATTTCAATTTGATGAATAAGCCTTTGGCTTTTTGGGCATCATACAATTTCATAAAAGTCGCTTTCCCTTTTTCCTAGTCAAATACTAGTATATGCGACGGCTTTTGTAGCTCATTATCTCTTTTCATTTTGAGATTTACATTTGTTGAGCTCTTTAAGAAAAAAAAAAAAAAAAAGAGTGGGAAGATATATAGGCACAAGTCTATGCATGTATCAAAACCAACATGACTATTGACTAATCATTCATGACAAGCTTGAAGATCGATTTACAACAATCACACAAAGATGTCAAGATTTTTCCCACAAAGATATAAGTGCATAAAGAACAAGCTAAGCTTGTAAATGCATAAAGCCATTAGTACAAAAGTATAAGGCAAAACTCACATGTGATATGTGCTCAAACATATATGATCAAACTTTTTGAATTTTTCACTTTTTATGTGATTTTGGATTTTTACTCACACAAAACAAAAACATAAAAGTAAGATCAAAACAAAAGCAATGCATACAAATAAATGCACAAATGCACAAATGCATGAAGATATGACAATTAATGCATAAAGGGTTCTACAAAGATCGAAAGAATTAGATCAAGGACCCAAAAGAGCAAAAGCTCAATCATAGGAACCCTTCCTCATTCAAACAGAATAATTGTTTGGAATGAGTGTCTCAAGAGAAGTGAGACAAGGGTTGGAAGAATGAGAACCGGAGATGCGCATAGTCAAGAGCATTAAACACTTTCTTTAACAACATGCTATTATCACTCAAATCCGGTTTACCCTTTTTAGCATAACTTCCTAGAAGCTCAAGTTTATCTTTTCTTTTAATTCATTTAAAAGCATGAAACTTAGAGCATTGAGGTCTTAGATGACCAAAGGCACCACAATGGTGACAAACAATGTGTTTAGGTCCACTAGGCTTTTTGGGAAGGGATCTAGCAACATGGTTTTGTTCTCTCTTCAATTTATAACATTGAGGTCTTATATGACCAATCACACCACAATGGTGGCAAGTTGGAACAAACTTAGATCCATCCAAATTCTTAGGTTGAGACCTAAACAGTGGCTTTGACTTAATAGCCTTTCTCTCCACCTTTTGATTTCTTTTATATGGAGGAATGTACACCGATTTGTCCTTTGAGATAGAACACACAATAGGCACAAAATTGGGTACCACAACATGATTGCAATAAATAATTTCATCCCTTTTAACAATAGGTTCAGCAATCAAACACTTGGCATGCATCTTGAGAGATTCATTTTCACATTTTAGCTTATCAACAAGTTTGTTAGACAAAACAAGTTTAGGATCCAAGTCCATATTCAAACATTCAAACTCTTTCAGCTTTTCAACAGAATTTTCAGCAAGTTTCTTATATTTTTCGACCAATTTGTTGGATTCATTGAGCTTAGCAATCAAGTCATCCTTTCCACAAAATAACTTGTTCAAATTCTTTTGAAACTTTTTAGAAACTTTCTTCAAGAGTTTGATGTTAAGAATATCAACAACATCCAAAGATTCATGTAACACAGCATCACAATCATGAGGATTATCACTCATAGAGGCATTTTCACAAACACGTGGCATGTTACATTTATCACCAACCAAATCATACAAGGAGGCATACATAGCACAATCCATGGCAAATAAACACAAGGGGTTAAGGATCACACTTAGTTATTTAAACCACAACAAGTGTACCCGCTCTGATACCAATTGAAAGTTCAAAATGGGTATGAAACACCCTTGAACGTTTTGACCCCAAAATACAAATTATCAATTCAAGCTTATTATCAAACAATTAATGTGTGGAATATGAACATAAGCCAATCACAGAATTGATAACTAATCTAAGCCAAATATAAACACATCCACAGCAGTAAATATAAGGCAAAGATAAAGGAAAGGAAGATGTAAACACACAGACAACACACGATGTGTTATCGAAGAGGAAACCGAAGCCCTCAGCGTAAAACCTTTCCGCCACCCTCCAAGCGATCAATAATCCACTAAAAAATGTAGTTGGGATACATAAACAGCAATAGACCCTCCAAGCCTAATCTACCCGATGTACCTAAGCCTTCCAAGCTTCTTACTCCAACGAGGTTACGCCGAACCTTTTTCTTTTCTAGCTTATCGGATTCCGCTATAGCCTATAGTATCAACCAATATAGATTGGTTCCTTCCTAACTGATTCCCAATAGCACCAAATAAACCTTCTCACGGATGTGGGTATGGTGAAAAAAGGATTTGGTCAAAAGCCTTTCAAGGATTGAACAATGGAGAGGGAGAGAGTAGAGGAATTTGAAGAGTCTCTAAGGTAAAGATTGTGGATGAATCAATCTTATTTTTCTCTAGGGTTTCTCTCTAAAATTCTCTCTAGAAGCTCTCACAATTTAGTGGGTATAAGGGTCTATATATAGTGGTGTGTGTTTGGAATACAAAGAGACAGTTTTTACCAAACAGGGCTGATTGGCGGCTTGACCTCGCGGCTTGTCCAAGTTGCGAGTTCAAGTCGCGACGTAACGGCCTGGCCAGCCTGGGACTTTTGTCCTGTAGTGCGACAGCTGGCGCGACCCATCAGCTCCTCTGTGTGCATCTCATGTGCCAGCATTTGGTGGCTTGCCAATCGCGAGTCAGCCGCGATTCCTAGCCGCGAAACTCTGCCTTCTTGCATATACTTAAGCTTTTCTTCACATCTTCTCACACACTACCCTTACAATAATCCCACCTAAATACAGGATTACTAAGTGCTTAAATTACAAGCAAATTGGCACGAAATAAAGCCAACAAGATGGTTGATTAAATTCAACCTTACATTATTTACAACAGAATCTACTGAATTCCAGAATGTTCATTAGCAGAATATTTCACAGTAAAACCCCAGAAATGCAGAGGGTTCAGTGGTAGAATATTTCACAGCAGAATCCCAGAAATGTAGAATGTTTAAATATTTCGCAGTAGAATCCCAGAGATGCAGAATGTTCATCGGCAGAATATTTTGTAGCAAGATCCCAGAGATGTAGAATGTTCATTGGTAGAATATTTCGTAGCGAAAAGTTTCAGAGGACTAAGTGCAGATCTTTCGGCAAACTATTCACAGCAGAATCTGCTGAATTTCAGAAATGCAAAATGCTCATCTGCAGAATGTTTCATAGCAAAAAGTTTCAGAAGCCAAAGTGCAGATATCTAAACAGACTGTTCACAGTAGAATATTCTGCGGTAGAATATTCTATAGCAGAATTTTGTATTCCAGCAGGTCTTTTCGCAGAATATCCTGCCACAAAATTCAATATTTAATTCTTGAACTTTCTAAGTGCAATCATAAATCCAACATGATTTTCTTCTACAACAAAAGTGATCATTGCCCCATTAAGAATTCATGGGAACACCAACAGTGTGAAGATGTGTAAAAGGTACTGGACAATTTTGCTACAACAAGAAATTCAAGTCTAGATCTTATTCAACAAATTTAAGGCTTGTTCTTAAAGCAAGAGAGGTGCATACAAAGACTTTCATGTTCACTTTTGCTGAATCAATCTTTTGCTACTACATCAGCAAATATATCAGTATCAATGAAGGGAGGAGGGTGAAGTAATCGATTCGGCGATATCGAAACATTCGCTTTCAACCAAAGAATACATTGAAGGAATGTGACAGGGTGGTGAAGTGTCCATATTAAATCCAGACCTTGGGATGAAGCCAACCACTCAGTTATTGTGTACTCTCCATAAAGAAGCCCAAATCTACAAGCTGCTTGCAAACTGCTATTTTGTCCATTATCGGGTCTAGCAAATCGATTCAATAACCTTAAAGAGTTAAGAAGTTTTCTTTGAAGCACCTTAAAGGATTCATGCCTAAAGTGGCATTAATGATCATGATTTTTATGATATTTCTAAGAAAGAATATATCAGATAACTTGTACTACAAACTATGCAACTCCACCAGCACTCTTCAAGTCATGAAGCTCATTGATGCCCATGTCTCATCCAAGAAGAACTTTGTAACAGTGACAAACTCAAAGCTCCTTCTTTTAGCTTGTGTACAAGAGGGAAATAGCAGAAACAATAGAGTTGCTTATCTTGTTGCTGCAGAAAACTATTACGTGGTTTTTATTGAAGGAGTTCTACTGCAAGGGCATTCTGCCATAGGAATAAGGAAGCATGATGTCCTAGGAAGATGTTGGTACGTCATGGGAAAATTCTATATTAGAAGCCGCTGACTTTTGACTATTATTGGCCAACCATGAAACAAAAGACGTAGCAAGCTCCATCTAAATATGCCCTTACTCAAAGCAAGCAAAGAAGAAACCCATGAAATATGGGTCTTAGTAGCAAAAGCCAGCAAAAGGGTCGTGGTTATGAATTCTTAGCTAGAAGCCAACAAGGGAATCATGGTTGTGAGTTCTTGGCAAAAGCCCATAATGGGGGCTACACTCAATCAAGCCCGCAAAGGACCCGTGGTCGTAAGTCTTTGGATAGAATTTGCAGAAAAGCTATAGCCACAATCATATGTAGTAGAAGATACATGGGAGGCAATTGTCCTTGCAGTGGAACGCATGCTTGGGAAGTAACTCTTTCCTAAATTCTCTAGCAACTAAGAATTTCTGCAATATGGCAACTCGTAGATCCATGGCATCTAATTGTTTTTTTTTTTTACTAAAGAATGCATGAACCACATGATGGAGCATCAGCACCAAGAGAAGGTGATGTCAAGCTCATCTAATTGTCTCACATGTTGGGGGGCTAAAGCTCATTCTGCGGTAAACATGGGAAGTGTTCTGCTAAAAGCTAAGGGCTTATTCTCGTATACTGGGGGTTGTCTCGTTCTGCAACAAAATTTGGGAAGCCTTCTGCAGAAAGCTAAGGACTTATTTTTATACGCTGGGGGCTGTATTATTATGCAGCAAATACAAAAAGCCTTCTGCAGAAAGCTAAGGACTCATTCTTACATACCGGGGGCTGTCTCATTCTACAAAAAAATACGAAAAGCCTTCTTCAAAAAGCTAAAGACTCATCCAGTTGTCTCACATGCTGGGGGGCTAAGGCCCATTCTACAGTAAATTTAGAAAGCCTTCCGCAAAGCGCTTAAAATATCAATATGTAGCAGCAACGTTACCCACTGTGAAATAAGTATTGATTATGGCATTTCAACAAGTATACATTCATCATCCACTTGATCTGCAGCAACTTCAAACTTCATGATATGGCATAGTGCAACGCCCATGCAATTTATTGCAACCTACCATGGTCAAGTAACATTCTAGTCTGTGATGAAGCAGCAACGTCATCTTTCTTCTACAAAAGCTTGGTGTGTTGCGTGGTTCAAGAAAGCTTGGAGGAGGAGAGTAATGAAGTGGAAAACAAAGAAGTTGTGGCAGAAAAGGATGTACAGGTTGTGGCAGAAGAAAAATTGGAGGAAATTAACCTAGGGTTGGACCCATAGGAACCAAGACCCATCTCAATTAGCTCAAGACTGTTAGAAAAGGAGAAATCAGAATTGATATTGTTGCTAAAAGAATTCAAAGATGTCTTCGCACGAGATTACAGTGAAAGGCCAGGATTGGATCCTAGGCCAATAGTGCATACATTGAACATGGACCCAGAGGCCAAGCCAATGGCCCAGCGTGCCAGGGTATTCCATACTGCCTGCCAGGGTATTCCACACTGAGATAGAAGGGGCAAAATTTTGAGGAAAGAAGTACAGCAGGCAGCCTTTGAAAGGCTACAGCAGATCATGATGGAGGAAAAGTTCTCAATTTTTGAAAGAGATAGCACCAGTATAGAAGTCAGCAAGAGGAGGGAGTCTATTGTGGAGATGAAGGAAAGGTTCCAAGAGGAACAATGTGAAGGAGATTGAAGGATTCCTATAAAGGAAGCTTTGACAGAGGAAGAAGACATAGCAAAACTAAAGGTACTTAAAGACTATACCCTGGTAAGAGGAGAATTGTACCGCAGGATGCCAGGTGGGGTCTTGTCTAGATGTGTGGGGCAGGAGGAAGCTCAGAGAAAGTTGAAAGAAGTACATGACAAGACTTGTGGATCCTGCGGAGAGGTCAGCCTTTACCGCAGACTCCAAAGGGCAGGCTTCTATTAGCGAAGCATGGGTAAAGATGCAGACTGAGTCCAAACTCAGTGTGGGACCTGCCAACTTGCGACAGATAGTGAGGAAAGTTACACTGTGTTCATTAGCGAAGACTGGAGAAGCCCATTCATACAGTACTTAGCAAAATGTATCCTGCCACAAAAGTACAGTGAAAGATACAAGCTTAAAAGGTTGGCAACCCGTTACTTTTTACATAATGCAATCCTCTTCAAAAAAGGGATACGATGGGGATCCCATAAGATGTCTGGGTCTCGAGGAAGCAAAAGGAATGATAAAAGAAGTGTACTCAGGAGAGTGTCGGAGCACTAAGGAAAGAAAAATCTTTACAGATGCCTACTGCAAATAGGCTACTACTGGCCTGCTATGAAGAAAGATACAACAGAATTTGTAAAACAAAATGCCACAGTTGCCAAATACAAGCCAACCTGATTCACACTCATCCGCAGAATTTACATAGCACCTGCCTGAAGCTCTTTGGGCCTAGAGGAATTCACCAAAGTCAGCCACAGGGTTTTCACTTTTTCTTTGTCCTACGGAACAGAGGTAATGAGCTCGACAGAAGTAATGACTCCATCCTTGAGAGTTATGCAAATGTGGGAGAAAGAAAAAGAAAAGGAAGTCTTTGCAGCAGAAAGATGCGAAGACCTTGAAGGGCTTGATGAAAAGAGGGAAGAAACCCAAGAGCGCAGTTGCAGATACAGATAAAAGATGACTGAAGCTTATGGCAGAATGACAAGAAGAATATGTTAAAGAAGAAAAAAAGCAAACACGAAGGAATAAATAGTTGCTGTGGCAGGATGACAAGAATAATATGTTAAAGAAGAAGAAAAAAAAAAAAAGCAAACACAAAAGAATCAATAATTGCTGTGGTAGAATGACAAAGAAAATGTTTAAAAAGTGAAGATTTCTCATGAAAGCATCCTCATTTCCCCTTGGAAATATATTTGTAGTGGCACCACTTGTAGGCGCCTTAAAATGAGTGGTAGGCTCAGTTAGTTCTACAGAAAGATCAATTTTGCAGTAAAACCAGAATTTGTGGCAGAATCAGAAACAGCCCGTAATGCAAACAGCAAAAGGCCTAACATCTTTCTCTGCGGAAACTTCATCCTGGCAAAGAATACATATGTTCTTCAACACAGCAGAAAGTATTATCAGTAAATGAAAGAGTATTATACTATGATGAGGGCTTGCAATGTTAGCTCCATGCTTTGTTTTAAGCAAAAGAAATGAAGATACGTGAATGCAAAGAGAAGAAGAAGGCACAAGAAAAGGGAGTGAGGCCACCCTTTGATCTACACACTTAGAGGAAGATTTCCTCTTGGGAAATAACTCTACTTGAAGAAAGTGAAGTGGCAGAGCTATTAAGATGAAACTCTTTTTAGTCGTTGGCTTAGATGTGAAGGTAGTAGAAGACAACACTTTCTCTATTTTTAGAGAATGAATCCCAAAGTGAAGCAACCTTAGGTGGCTAAAAGAAAAGAAAAATGAAGACCGTAAGAAGGATCCTCGCTCCACAAAGTGCTATTCGCGAAGTTGGCAAGAGAAAGAAGAATCAAAGAATCCAAAGAGCCAATCTTGAGCATTCTACAGAGATGTAGAACATCATAATGAAGAAGAACCCAACAATGAAGGATTCCACGACATTTGTCTTCTGACCATTCGTAGAGCAACTACACTTATGAAAAATGAAGAGATGATACTAAGGAATACGTGGAGAAAGTAAGTTAGCTGAAGCAGTCAAGCCTAATTCTTCTGCTGCAGAATCTGCCACAACCTTCACTTCCTACAATATAGATGCTGCTCTAGCAGAAGCAGAGTGAGAGGTGCATTAACGCAGAGAAATAAGTGCATGTATTGCAGCAGAAAGTGTCTACATATTCTGCGGAAGTAGAAAAATGAGTATTTATCCTTACAAAAGCAAAGAAATGAGTACGTGCTGCTGCAGAAACGTAAAGAAATAAGTATACAAATTGCCGCAGACATAAAAAAATGAGTGCCATTGTAGAAGTCCAAGATCACAAGGAATTTCCAAGAAGCAAACCAAGAAACAACCAAAGAAATGATGAAGAGAAGGATGCACACATCATCATCATCAACAATCCCTTTGAATGAAAACCATATGGGAAGAAAAGAGTCAGTAAATTGAGAAGAAAACCATTAAACCCGAATGGCAGGAATAATGGATCACAGGCCCATGAAATAAACAAATGGGCCTTGAGGAAGCAAATGGGCCTAAAGGAGCTCGGAAAAAGAGAAGTAGCAAACCCATGGGCTATATATGATGTAGAAAAGTGAGAATGGGCCACAGCAGGCCCGAAGTAACGTAAACAAAGAAAGTAAGGGGTTGATGGCAAGCCCATGAGCCCCAAGGATGAGAATAAGGTAATTGGGCCGGGGAAGTCCAATGAAGTTAGTAAAAGCCCATGGGAGTAAAGAATTGGAATGGCTGAGGATGCCTAAAAGAATAAAATGGGACAAAAGAGTCCGAATGAGACAAAGGAGCCCGAAAGCAATGAAACAAGCCAAGGATGCCCAAAAGAATAAAATGGGACAAAGGAGCCTGAAAGCAATGAAATGAGCCAAGGAAGCCCGAAACAGCATAGTACAAGCCCAATGATAGTACTGGGCTAATGGAATTTAGCAAAAGGAAAGAATACAGCAGGCCCAAAGAGGCCCAGTAGGCACAAGTCTTGAAGAACAAAAGGAAAGCATGCAGTAGGCCTAACGAGGCCCAACAGACCCAGCACCACCCTCGTGAAGAGCAACTTTTTGGCTACCCTTTAAGGGTCATGAATGTACCGAAAGAAAGAGAATGATTTGCCTAAGGAGAGTAAAGATTGAAACAACAGGCCCACGAAGAAAAGAAGAGAGGCATTTGCATGTGAGTTGTGAAACAACCCGCAAAAGAAAACCGCATGAGTTTTCGCATACGAATTGCAGGAGCAATCCATATGCTTAGGGGGCCAAATGTTGATGCCCATTTTTGCAAATCTGTACCCAAAGGCCCGTAAGGAAGAAAACCCAGGCCCAAAGACCCACCAAGAAGACCAAAGAGCAAGAAAGGTCCAACGAAAAAGGTGTAAGGGAAAGCAATCTGCCGCAGAATACAAATCTGTCACAGAATACAGCTTTGTCACAGAATACAGTTCTCTGGCAGAATGGCTTCGGCAGAGGAAGATAAATTGGGCTCAAGACCCTTTTGATCCAGTCAACATTATTTGGCTCACAAAGGCCCAAATTCTTTTGTATAAGAAGATGGGCGAGAAAACTGATATGAAGAAGCATGATGAAAAGAAACAAGGAACGGCAGGAAGTGTTAGCAGCAGGAAACGCGTGAAGAAATAAGACAAAAGACACACAGCAGGATGAAACAAAACTAATCTGCTACGGTAGAAATGACGTGGGAACGAAAGAAAACAAAGACAAAAGGGCCGGAGCACCACCAACTTGTACCCAGCCAATACAAGGGAGGTGGGCCATGGTCAAAAGGATTCAAAGGGCGTGGTTTGGTGGTGGGGGGAAAAGGTAGTCTATATTTGGTTTCCTGCCATGACTTCTTTTGGGAATATATCTTGCTGGGATGGTATCTTACCCAAAAGAAGTAATACTTGGTTGGGTCCATCTGATGCATGCCATAGAGCTAGGTAGTGAGTAGTCCAATCCTTACCCATTTGAACCTAGAGGTAGAGGTATACAGCAAGAGCAAACAAAAAGGAATTTTGTCGTGCAACAAACATGTACTGAGCAATGGCAGTGGTCAGGGTAGCCAATGGGTTGGTGGGGTATTCTTGAATGGATGCCCACAACAAACCAAAAACAGTTGGTGAAGTCCTAGAGGTAAAAAGGAGAAATCTCATTGAATTAGCTCACTATAAAAGGGAGGTAACCATGGCAGAAAAAAGGGGGAAGGAAGAGGAAGAGGAAAAAACAAGGGAAAGAGTGAAAAACAGAGGAAGAAAGAAAGTGGAAAAACAAAGAGAGAAAATATGGCAGGAATAGGGGCATGCATCAATAGACCATCTTTTCCCTCCCTCTTAGCAAGCCCACTCTTTGAAGTCTCCAAAATTAATAGCTAGTAGCCATTTAGGCCTATTCTCCAAAATGCACAACTTTTACGGCAGGAGCCTATGAAAAGGTTGTTCAAGTTGGAGTTTGAGTTTCCTTTTTGGTTTACTTATCCTATGGGAAGATTTAATACTTGATTTTGATTATAAATATATTTGATTTCTCTCATTATAAATTATATCTGCTATATTTAGTCATTCTGCTGTAGCACGTTTTTATCACGTTTGTCGCATTAGTTGTCCTGCTGTGGTGTTTTTACTTACTGTACTAGTTATTCTGGCATAGCACCTTTTTATTATGTTTACCGTGTTATCTATTATATAAGCTAAACCTTTTCTACCGAAGCTTTCCTCTTTATTTTTGTCACGTGTTTTACTTTTGACACAAACTAATCCTGCCGTAAGTATATATATATACATAAACGTTGTTTCTCACGTTTTGGAAAAATATATAGTTTACATATGTATACATGAATACGTATAAGTATATTTACGAATATATGTATATATATATTCGAGAATATGCTAACCCATTTAAACTAACATTTGTTTGATGAGTATCTTCTTTGGGTTTTAGATTTGTTTATGTGCAGGAAGCAGAAAAGTATTTCTGCCGTAAAAATGAAGAGTAGTCATTCAAGGCAGAAAGCTTCACTACACAGCAGGAAGCTTTAAAGCACGGCAGACAGCTTTAAAGCACAGCCAACAGCTTTAAAGCACACCAGACAGCTTCACTGCACAGAAGAAGGCTTTACGGCAAAAAGCTTTACTGCATGGTAGGAAATTTTACTGCACAGCAGACGGTTTTACTACACGGCAGAAAGTTTTGCTGCATAGCAAAAAAGGTCAGACCTATGGCAGACACTGGAGAAAAGTTCTTTCTGCGGCAGAAACGTCGATCTTGCGGCAGAAACAAAGGATAAGCCCACTTTGAAGCGTCTTCCCTCAGACTTGGACTTATAGTTTGTGCACAAGCCGGACCAAATTGAGTTGCAGTTGGACCGGTCTCAACTCTCTTACTCAGAACATTTGGGCTTAGCACAGCAGGAGGCAGCCCAGCCCAGTACAACAATAAATACCGTGGCAGGCAGCCCAGCATAACACACAAAAAGCCCCCTACAACCCTTTAAAAAACTTTAAACAAAATAATTTTGTCCATACCTGGATGCACACATAAAAAACACAAAAAAAAAAAAAAAAAAAAAACTCATTAGCTATTAAGCAACTGACCCAGAAGCTAGAGCCACTATACAAAACTAACAGTAAAACTACCCCCCCCTAACTTCAAGTTCTAGCTTCGTCCTTGACCATATCACAAATGTTTTTGAGTTTTTCATATATGTTTTTACAATATTAATATATTCAATATTGCACCATGACTTTACACATTCTCTATAACCTGATTGTAACTTATCAATCATAATAACACCATCACTTTTCACATTTTCTAAACAGATTGTAACTTCCTAATCATAATAATTGCTATTATAACTATTATCGAAAGCACACTCATAAAGAAAATACAAGAAAAGTTTGTATCAAAAATACTGAAAGCAATATTAGTTTTGTTGGTTATAGACTTGAATAATTTTCGTAATTTATAGCCCTAAAATGAGTTTCTTTGTCCTTTCATTTGGAATAAATCAGTTGGTGAACTATTTTTGTCCCTTTTTTTAGTTATTTATGTGTTGAAAAGATTCTATTTCCAAAACATTTTTGGCCGAGATTAAGAAATTTAAGGGCAAACATATAACCATTAATTTGATGGAATAAATCAGTTGGTGAACTGTTTTTGTCCCTTTTTAGTTATTTATGTGTTGAAAAGATTCTACTTCTAAAACATTTTTGGCCAAGATTAAGAAATTTAAGGGCAAACATATAACCACTAAGAATCTTTCATTGAATTAACATGTTTCTCTTCTTAACTTCGAAAAAGAATTTTCCTTTGTGATCAGGGTGTTGCAACCTACAACAATGGCAGGTAGAAAAAAAAAAAACATTTTTGCATCAAGCCGGAGTAACATTTGATCATCCTATAGACCCATCCCAAAAAGTGCATACCATTCTAACATTTTGTGAAGGGTTCTTCATGTGATGAAAATAATTGGTAATTGTGTTAATTATTTGCTAATTCTTTTTTATTATAATATGTTCTCTCATTCCCATTATTTCAACGCACCGAAAATTTTATTAGTTTGCTAATATTGATTTTCCAAAAGAATTTCTAAGAATATTAATAATGCTGCCAGACCTATGTCAAAATTATAGCACATGGGGTAATCTATATATATATATATATATAACCGAAGCCTTTGACCTCTCCACAATTTTCCACATCAGCATTACTTAAATAAATAAATAAATAACAAAAATTATGATTTTACTATAAAACCGGATTTTACTATAAATAAAATTATGATTATACACTTATACTATACTACTGCATATAGAGTCAAATTTGAATAAACAAGTTATTTGTCGGCTTTGGACTTGCATATTTGGACTATAGCTAGCCATGATATATATCTTCACGGTTGTTTAATCCAAAATCATCTATATATATAACTCTCTTCAATTATTGAACAAATACTTGCATATACACACATACACTAAATCTTAATAAACTCGAATTAAAAAAAGAAAAAGAAAAGTAGTAGTAGTAGTATGATAGGACTCTTTTAACCTAAGTTAGTATAAATTGATTAGTGTATTTTATGATTCTATCAAAATAGTAAGTCGAATTTGGGTTTAGAGTTTACACTCTTTCAGCAAAACTATATAGCTATGAAATACTTAAACGTGCTTTGTAGTCACAATTAAGTGAGATGATGTGCAATAAGTATTAAATTTGCAATTTGTTTTGTAGCAATTGTGTTTACGCTGTGTTTGGGTTTCTGTTCTTTTTGTTTCCCTATCTTTTTCATATACTAAGATTATGGCTTCTCTGATTTTCGATAAACAATTTTTGGTTATTTTTATGGTTAACAACTTAACATGCATGTACATATATATATATATATATGTGTGTGTGTGTGTGTGTGTGTGTGTGTATTATTGAAAATATAATGAGATGTTGATGGTTAATACATATATATTTATGGAATCAAGAGTAATATTCTTTTTTATTATTTGAAGCATTCGCTCCAATTAGTAAGGCTTTGGTAATGTCACTTTGTCTTAAATCTTCAAGGTGGCTATGTGTAAAACTGTAAGTATGTAATTTTTATTTTTTTGATGGTCTTTTATATATATATATATATATGAATTTTTATTTTATTTTATTTAGGATAAGCAAGACTTGGAGGAGTGAATCATCTTCATCGGTAAGACAAAATACAAGGAGGGTGGAAAGTCATGTTAATGATTAAACATTCAAGGTACGAAATATATGATTCATGGGCAATTTAAATTGGATTTTCAATTTTAGAATTATTGCATGTGTTGCAAATCTATATTTAAAGTGAGAAAATTTTACATGGAAACATTTTTAGAATGATGATTAATTTTCTGTGGTTAAAATGAATCTTTGTATATAGAAGTATGATAAATTCTTTTGTTTTAATGGCTACTTAAAATGGTTTAATTGATCTATTACGTCATTGACCATTGCTACAAAGTACAAACATATACAAAATAAACATTTTTAGATCTAAAATTATTTGCTAACCAGTAATGTTGGCATGTTATAGTTTATTATTTGCATGTGTAAAGTTTAAATATAGTAATTGTCATTGTATATTTAAAACTTTTATGATTGACTTCTTACGGTATGAACCTGGTACAAACAATTATAATGTTCATCCTCATGTCTCTAATATTTTAACTTCTTTGTGCTCATGTAGAATATGAGTATCATCTAATATTCTAGATTACAGAGTATAAAAAATATATTTACTAAATAAAAAATGATATATTTGCCTATCAAGATTTGTATAGAGTTAGCATTCATTTATTACATTTTTTTTTCATCTACATATTTTGCAGCAATTGTATACAATTGTTTAATTTTCCTTTAATGTTTGATTATATTTCAAATGTAATTATACTTTTGTAGCATGCTTAAAGTAAATATGTATAATTTTTGAAAAACTAGCCCGTGCATTGCACGGGTTAGCGACTAGTTTTTTCTAATTCCCATTATAAAATCCAAAATTCTAGGGGGACTTTGTGGTTGAATAATTTTTCAAGGTTTTTGACTAGGAATATTTCTACAATGCAAAAAAGATGCTAATTCAGGTTAGTTGTTGGACGGTACCCTAATCGTCTAATGACACCGGTTCCCTTTTATGTCTCCCATGACATTTCAAGAGGAAGAAAGTTTTGATTACCTTTTCCTCAAGTTCCCTTTTGGCAAGTGTGTGTGGCTTGGATATAATTTGAACTAAGAGTAGATCTTCTCAACCCTCACAACCTTCATAACTAGATCTCCACCTTGTTGGCCTTCAAACCTTTTGACAAAGAACAGAACAAATGGATGTCCACTATCCTGGTGACAATATTATGGACCCTACGGTGGAGGAGAAAAAATTAATTTTTGATAGTAAAAAGATGGATCCCGTAGGTACTTTGATTTATAGAAAAACAAATGTAAAGATACAACAATATAAACATAGTGTAAAGAAAGCTAGTAGCCAAATCAATCTCCAAGCTTCCGTATGGATTTCATTTATAAGGATAATTACAAGCATTTGAAAAAAAAAAAAAAAAAAAGCTACAACACTATAAACAACCCATTCTTGCATCAAGATGGAATTTCAAGGGAGAATTCTAAAATTAATGAGAATGAATAATGAGACCATTAAATTAATATGAAATTCATATTTTTTGCTAATATGTAAAGCCACACTGTTTTTTATGGTTATAGGGGTGCACATATGCAAATCCACCATACATAGATGACCCAAGAAAAGAGGCACCGGAGCTGACCTTGTCGAGAACCAACTTGACTATTAGCTCTCTGAGCTGAAGTTCTGCTGTTTGAAGGTCTTTCAGCAACCCTGAAATGAATATGTGCACATAAGAACCATACCAGAACAACAAGAAGTTATAAATAAAAAGACATGAATAATTGCAGAAACTGAAAGTACCATCATAATGCATTAACATTCAAATTTATTTAATTTATAATTAAGCCCAGGAAGTACTTAAAAACACATGATTTTACTTGAGAAACACATGATTTTACAAAGGATGCTGCCTAAAACAGTCAACCACTCATATCAAGACTGGAAAAAAATTACTTAATTACACAAATAGGCCTTTCAACACCATCAAAATTTCTACCATTCGTCTCTCACGAAACAGTCCACAACACACAAAAGAGAGTAGCATTCCAAACCCAACAATCCACAATATTTTGAGTAAATTTCTAAAGATAAGGATTATCAGGAAAAAAAAAACAAATGACCAGAACTAGAGACAGATAAGGAATCTAAAAATAAAAAACGGAGAACAAAAAGGTGCACACTCAGCACAGAAAAAACAGAAATTGAAAGTCACAGTCATAGACCATTATTGCAAAATAGCAAAATAGGTAGCCACCGGAGCCAAAAAAAAAAAAAAAAAAAAAAAAAAAAAAAAAAAACCTAACCACAACACCGACCCATTATAAAATATCTTGCCACAACAAAACTCAAACTCCCTCTCTCTGTCTGTGAAAATCTCTCTACAATTTACTCAAAACCATGGACGTCTTCGCCGCCGCAACAAACTCAATCAAAACCATCATCAACTCTCTGCCGCAAGAACAAAATTTCACAGGTAATACATAGAGTTATTTCTAAGTTAAGCTAGGACCTTGACATAAATGAAAGAGCCATTATAATTAACACCATAGTAATCATAGAAAACTCTGATATGCAGTAGCTCAAAATTTGCCTATTAGAATTTCTATAAAGAGGAAAGCAACAAACATGTGACATTATTCTTAGTGCAATGAATGAGAAAAATGTAAGATAGATCTTAAACAATGAAACAGTAAACAATCATGATACTAAAGCCATTGCATTGCCATCAAGGGCTATAAGATTGTGAATTTGTGATCCTCATCCATCATATAGATGAGAAACCCAAGCATACCCATTAACAAATTACACTCCATAAAACAAGCAAGGCCACTTTTTTACTCACAATTTCAAATCAAACTCCTTGAAGAGAGAGAGAGAGATAAATATAAATATAAACATAAATATATATATATATATATATATATACTGCCCAAATGCCAATATAAGGGAAAAGCAAACTCTGAATCTTAATCTTCTATATCTAACCAAAATCTATATAAAAGTCATTGAAAGAACACATATGAAACATAACCCATCAATTATTTCATTTAGATAGTGTGTATAATCACATTCAACAGTTATAAGACAACTCATTTTTTTCAGGAAACAAATACCCAATTAATTTTGAAAAAGAAAAAAGGAAACTGGAAGACACATTAGGCAAAACTTGTAGAGTTTTCACCAAGATAGAGAAATTAGACTCACCAAGATATATCGAGCTTCAGATCGATGGAGGCTGACGGCGGTGTTCGATGATAGCGAAGGGATCTACAGCATCGAAATGACGCCGGTGGTTTGGAAGAGAGGGGTGGAGGGAGGGATCTGGTGGAGGTTGGCGGAGATGGTGGTGGAGGAGACGAGGGAAGCGAAGGGTTGTGATGGGTTGCGATGTATCGGCCGGCTTCAGATCATGGAGGCTGTGTGTGATGGCTAGGAGCTGTGTGTGATCACGGTGGTTTTTTACTTTTAGTACTTAAGATTTAAATTTTTTTAAAAAAAAACGCAGGTCCTTAAGCCGCGATTTTAAACGGGGCCATAGCTAAGGGGCTTGGGCCGCATTTTAAACGCGGCTTTAGACCCATTATATGGCCTCGTTTTTAAAAAGGGGCTTTCGCCCGTTTGGGGCCGCGTTTTAATAAACGCGGCCGAAAAAAACGCGGCCTAATGGGCCTGCGTTTTGTAGTGACCCTAGTTAACCAACAACGACACCTTAGTCATCTACCAATGCAAGTGTGTGCCTTCCACTCCTCGTAGATATGAAAACTCTTACACACTATGCTAGTAGATCCTCCCACCAACCCATATCCTCTGAATATGGGAAGTGAACTCCGAGAATCTCAGTGCCCTTAACTCCACTATTCTTATCATGCTTCCTACAAGGAAAGTGATTAAAATCATGGGCCCTATATAAACCCCAAACCTCCTCTATTCCAAGGGATGATGAGTGAATTTTCCTTGCTCTTGTACTTCTAGAGTTCTTGGAGATTTTGTGAGGTATTGACTTAACCATCAAAGGATCGTTGACTGATCGGTCAACCACATGCTAACACCCTCTACCAACTCATCTAGGATGACACCTTGCAAGTGAACTATATAGTATATACATCCTATATAAGACTACATCTCCTTGACTAGGAGTGTGACAAGGATAATCTCTTCAATTTTTAATCTTTTTTGGGTGATTATTTTGGACAATAGTACAATCAATTGAAATTTATCATAACGAAGTCTTTTTGTGTGAATCATTGATAAACATGTTAGAACACAGTTTATATATATATTTTTTTAAATTGATCAACTTAGGTCCATTAATGTTAATGTTAAGATCAAGTTAAATTTGATGCAACTTTAAGCAGAATTACATCGCTTAATAATTTTTATTGGTTTAACATTTTGAAAATCTCCACAACTAGAGCACAAGTTCTCAATATTAACAAACACGTCAAATTTCATGTCAATTAGACATTATTTACTATTGAATTCATAAACTCATCTTTTATACATAATTTTAAAATACAAAATTTGAATATTTTATAGATAAGATGGTTATTAATTAATAGGATGTCAAAATTCATGCTCAATAAAAAAAAGGAAATTGAATGATATAACATTTTTTAAAGTTATATTATAATCTATCATTTATATTTACTCAATCAAAGTCCCAAACATCTAAGGAAGTGCTCGTAATTGCGGAAATTTGAGTAGTGTGATGGCTGAGTTATGGGCTCTCATGGATGGGCTTGTTTTAGCTAGGAACGAAAATGTTTCAAATTTGTGTGTGGAACTAGATGCTTTAGCTGTTATACATTTATTGAAAAATTCCAATGCCAATTGCTCATTAGAGCCTTTACTCATTGATTGCAGAGAAATGTTGAAGTCGTTCCCCAACCTTTAGATTGAACACACTTATAAGGAACCTAATTGGTGTGCGGATGTTTTAGCTAGATTAGGCAAGGCTAGCAAAGAAGCTTTTGTGTTGTTCATTAACCCACCGCGCCTATGGTGGATCAGCTATGCTTCCTTGATAGAGAGTTAGCTTTTTGTAACATACTTATTTCCAGTTAATTACAGTTATCCTTTTTCACCAATATATATATATATATATATATATATACACACACACTATATATATATACACACACACACACACATTTGGTATAACTTTTAAGTAAAATATTACACCACCCAATAATTTTTAATTAGATGTGATAATTTTTAATTAGATGTGGTTTTTGATAAATCCATTGTTAGATTACATTATTTTTATATATTTTCCATGCTTACAAAATTTGAAGATGATCAAAAATTAATAGCCATGTCATTAATCAATTGTTTAAATTCACATTTTTGTAATTTAAAATAATGCATAAAAGATGGGTTTATGATTCGAATGGTAAATTACATCCGATTAGCATAAAAATTGGCATGCATGTTAAGAACATATAAAACATGTAATTCAACGGTTCAAAGTATGAATTCAATAACAAGTTATTGGGTGATATAACATTGTTTAGAGTTACACTAGGTGTTACTTGATTTTATTGTTAAAAGGAGAAAAAGGGTGGGAAGTGGGGGCATAGTGCTAAAAAGAAAAAGGAGTACTTGATTGCATGGCAAAACTTTAGGACCAAAAGTGCCAATGATTCCAAGGCATCACAACACATGAATACATGGTATTATAATCATAACCTTTAAAGCTACTTTAGATCAGACCCGAGTAAATGGTTTAGTTCAACATGGGAGGAGTTTGTGTCCAGTGGCCAGTTCCACTGGACACATTGTGATGCGGACATGCGTTCGTATCCTAACGTGTCCAATGGAATTGGCCATTGGACACAAGCCGTTCCCATTCAACATGACCCTACTCATATATTTTGCACTACACAGAATGCAACCAATTCTCTCTTCCTCTTTTTACAGCATCAGCAAAGCCACCCATAATAGAGCCATTTCCACCGCAAATAACCCCACCATCACCTGCATTCCCACCGGAAATAAGAACACCCAATCAGGAGTACGCCATCAAAAGTAAACTCCCAAAAAAAACCCCTTTATTTTTTTTTCCCACTATACATAATAATAGAAATATGCAGATGTACATATTTCTATAAGTACACGTATTCCCAGCATAAAGTTATGGGTTATATATTCCCGTCACTTAAAAAAAAAAAAAAATTTAATCAGTGGTGTCCTTTGTATTTGGTCAAACTTTTCCATTTTCTGCCCACAAGACATTTTGAAAATCCTATAAATATAAATAGATGTTGTAGTATACAAAATTTGAGACCTCAAGATTCTAGGTACGTTTTATTGTGTTAGGTGTTTATATACACATGTAAATAAATTTAGAAACACTCAATTTTATAATTTGTTAACTTTTGCCGCGGTGACTGATGCACATTTTATGACTATTACTGACTTTGTGTGACGATCACCACACAATCACAATCGCGCAAACCAGGGACATGTAAAAATGGTTGTCCATAGGAGAGAAAGAGAGTTGCATAATACATATATACCTGTCGTCCTCCATGGGCAGAGGTTGGTAAAGGACGTATAGTAGCAGAGTCGACTTCACCAGTAGGCAAAGGCACCGCAGGATTACTGTTAATAAACGGTATACCCCCACCTTTATCAGGCACGATGGACGAAGAACTACCACTGGGTGCGGGACTCGGCGAATCGGCTTGCCGAGGATGGAATGGCCACGAGAATGCTGGAGAAGATGATACAACTCGGCCAGAAGAGGGAGCTGGAGCTGGAGATGGACCCAGATTAGTGGAACTTTGAGTTACCTTTACTGCATACTTTTCAGAGGCTTCGCATGTTTTCAAAGTGCCATTGTTGAAGGTGAAGTAGAAGAATCCCGGGCGTGATGGGTGCCACTTTAAAAATAAAACATGATCAGAGAGAAAACAAAGCCATTTTTAAGAGTACCCAGATAAAGTACGTACGTAGTTGAGAGAGAGAGAGACATACCGTGTAAGAGGTTGAATTAAGTTTGCTGAGAAGTGTGGCTTGAGTAAAATTGCAGAGATTGAAGGCTCTTTGGTTCTGGAAAATGTAGAGGTTGTAGTGATTGTGTTTAAAAACTGAGGTACAAAAGACAAAGCAGAGAACAACTTATATATGTTAGTTGCTAGCCCAAACAAACAATGGTACATAAAAACCTCTTTTTGTGAGCGATCAGCGACGTAATACTTACTGATGGAGTCTCCTATATGAACAGCTGGATTCTTCCATTCTGAAACTCCATCTACTAGTATGGTGGTGGAGTGAGAGGGCTGCAAAATTAAAGCAAAAAGAGAGAGGAAGAAGATGATGAGCATTGAGGGGACCTTCATGAGCTGTAATGTGTGCTTTTGTTTCTTTGAGGGGAAAAGATAAAGATGGATTAGATTAAAGTAAACTTGAGGGGTTTTGGACTACTTTTGTTGCTTTATCTCTGTCCCTTTGGCCTCTGGGTCATTGAGAAAGTAAAGAGAGTTTTGAAAAAAATGTGAAGAGAGAGAGACTGTTAAAATGGCAGAAGTATTTGGCTTTTCTTGGGAAGAATTTGAAACTTTGAATGGGTGACAGGTCGAGATATCGGGGATTGTGTGGTTTTATAATTTTAAACAGTAAAAGGTAGAATGATTTTGTTTGTTGAAAAAAAAATATATTGATTCAAGATTTTAAGAAAAAGGCATGAAGCAATGGATCACCTGATGGCTGATGATGGGGATTATTATTCAAAAATGATTACCTCTCTGATTATTAGCCTGCACTGCATTCTCTATTTTTGGATTAAATAATTTTCTCTAGGGAGATGGGGAATCCAAATTTATTATCTTTTATTATGAAATCTTAAATTTTGTTTTCCTTTTCTGCATAGCTTATTCCTTTTTACTTTATGTAATGAAATGATGCTCATACTTCGATGCAGAAGAGAATAAGATCTCTAAAAGAAATCCTTCGTAAAGCAAAACATTTGTAAACAAATGAGAAATGTGCCATGGTGGGGCGAGCAGATACTCGTTAATTACGTAATAAGTTACATAATACATTGAATGTGTCAATTGCTTACCCCAAAAAAAATTAATTTTAGCTCAACTGGTAAAGTTTTTTATAGTTGTATAAGAGATTTGAGTTTTAATTCCCGCCTATACCAAAAACTGATTGGTGTATGATAAAAAGTTATCATCCGAGTGGATGCCATAGATTAAAACTCTCTAAATAAAAAAAAAAAAATTAACCTTTAATCAAAATTTTTTACCAAAAAAAAAAAAAAATTGTTTGTCAAGTCACACTACGCATAATCGATAATTATGTAAAAACACATAATGTTGAACTGAAATGTTGTAACATGCATGTTTTCCATTATTTATATTTTGTTCTAGGAGACAGGGTATCAAATAGTATGTAAATTGGTGATTGTCAATCATATTTTATTATACAAGTAATTTTATATAATTACCAATTAACGGGTAACGAGTCGCTTGCCTAGTAGAGGCTGCTGAGGAGTGAGGACCCAAAAAGTTGTATAGAGATGATGGAAATTACCATTTATTTATTTTCTCGTTTTACCAAATAGTAATTTTTCTATACAACTTTTGGGTAAATATTTTAAGATCTTTTTTGGTTGATAAAAATCTTGGAGATCGAAACTTTGAATAAATTACGATAGGTGATTGATTTGGGGTTTCACTTCATTCCTTTCAAATCAAGGTTGGCTTAGGGGTGTTTCCAGGTTGAGGTCGACTAATTTTTTTATACAAGATTAGTAATTGATGTCAATTGACAATAATCGAGTTATCAAACATCTGACATCCTAAATTGGACTGAATTGTTTTGAGTATGTGTTGTGCAGGCATGTATTGAGTTCCACTTAAGATGTTTACTAGATGAATCTTGAATTTATAAGTAATTAGTCACTAATCCGTGTGATACACGGAGACACAATCTATTTTACACTTTGCTAAGGTATAAAATTGTGATTTGAGAAATATCAAATTCACGTAAATCTACCATTGACATTGCTTCTAACACTACATCTCTTGTGCACCAATCACAAGTTCAAAAGTTTCATATTCCTCCTCTCATTCTCACTTTCCCTTTCTCCTAAGACACATTTATTATAGTTCAATAAGGGAATTGATTCTATCATCATTGATGGCTTCCTTTTGGTCAATGTTAGCACTGTCCATTGCATTCATTGTTAACCTTAGCATTCTTTAAAGTTCTCTAAATAGTTATCATTCAATGTTTTTCAAGCCCAATTAGAAACTGTGCCGAGATTTATATTCAATGTTGTATTAATCCTTTACACAACCTTAAGATAAATTAACTCAACAACTATAGCTTATCACATTCCTTTTGATATGTAATGATTATTAATATGGTTCATCCCCCACCCCTGCAACATAACTGAAGCAGCCTATACTCTATCAATATAACATTTACCTATTTACGCTCTATTTGTTTTGATGTAAAATATTTTTAGGAAAATATTTTCCCATTTTACCATGTTTGTTTTGCAATAAAATATTTAGCCAAAAGTAAAATATTTTCAGTCAACCAAATCAACCTAGGCAAATTTGTGTAAAATATTTTACACTTAAAATTTTGGTAAAACATTTTACATTTGCTCTCCTCCCTCTTACCCGATACTTTCACTTCCTCACAACTCAGTCCCTCTCATTTTTTGCTCTCCCTTTCTCATGTCTACTATACATTCTCACTCTTAAGTTCTCCCTCATCTTTCTTCTTTTCTCTCTAGCAATCCATTGAGACTCCTATTGGTGAGCAGTGAGGGGGTCGGCGTCGATGTCTCCAGCATAGAGGTTGCGGCAGTAAGTGCAGTGCCAATCGTCAATCTGGATTGCTGTGTCTCTTTCTCCTCCCTTCGACACTCTTCCTCATGTTCCTAATATCTTTTAGGCCGCATCTCTCAAATATGGATTGGTGGGTTGTCGGTAGTGGGTTTGGTTTTGAGTTTGGTAGGTGGGTTTAGTTTTGGGTTTTGTTTTGATTTGGCGGCTGGGTATGGTGTTGGGTGATCGTTGGTTTGTCGTGGTGGTTGGGTATGGTTTTGCTGGGTTTTGTTTTGAGTTTGGCGGCTGGGTATGGTGTTGGGTGATCAATGGTTTGTTGTGGTGGATGGGTATGGTTTTGCTGGGGTTTGTTTTGAGTTTGGCGGCTGGGTATTGTGTTGGGCGTGGTTCCGGTGTTGATGATGGCTGGTTGGTGGCAGTGGCAGTGATGGCCTTTTATTTTCCTTCTTCCCAATCTAGATTTGGTACTGTTGTTGGTGGTTTGTGCTTGCACCCAGTGGTTTTCTCTCTCTCTTAACATCCCCACCCTTTGAAACTCTGTGAATCGGAACCTAAAACCATTTAGGTCCTTTCTCCAGCACAAGTAATTTCAATGACAGAAACCTATAACGAGATTATCCGTGTTGGCGTTTGGTTCCCTTCTTGAACCTATTCCTGTTGAGTGACTAGACCCAGGATTGGGAGAGCTAGCCAATGTTATTGCACTTGTTTAGAATCATAGTTATTCCCCTGCTTTGGCATACTTTAGCTTATTTGATATTCACGCTATTGATTCTGCTGCAATGTTTTCAAGTTATTAATTATTCTGTTGTAACATCTTTACTCTATTTGCTGTATCAGTTGTTCTGCTATATTATCTCTTATTTTATTTGTGGTATTAGTTGTCCTGCGGTAGTTTATCTATATATATATATATATATATATATAAAACCAAAATTTTTGAAACTCTCACAATTTTCCACATCATCACTATTTTCTTTTTCTTTTTATTTTTGATTCTTTTTATTTTAGGTTTTATATCTTATAACAATAATATTGAAAAACGTATACAAACTTGGAGGCCTATTTAAGGGCTCCATAAAACTTGATGGACAAGAAAATATATTCTAAAATAAGCCCTAATTAATACCTAACCATAATATGAACCAAATTTGACCTAAAAAGACATTAAAAGAGCCTAAAAACAAGGAAATAAATCACCTAGACCTAAAATAACGTTTTTTGCATAAAAATACCAAAATCTCTTCTCTCCTTAAAACCCTAGCAATTACCATCTCAAAACCCTAAACTCAACTTCACTTTAAGATTAAAAAAATAAGAAGGAGAGAGACTCATGTAAAAAAAAAAAAAAAAAAAACATAGGTTTTGTCTTTTTTTATTTGCTTTCATATGTGCCTGAAATTTTCATTCTATCTTATTGTTTTATTATGTTTAGAATTGATTTTCTTATAAGTATTTGGGTTAATCTCTATATTTTGATAGTGTTTTTATGGGTTTGGTTTTTGGGTTGAAATTCTAATAATTATTTTATATTGTATATGGCAGATGAAGCATCTCTATTTTTTGGAGAAAAATCAAAACTGCAACCTATGTCTTCCAACTCAAGGTGTGGTAAATTTTTATTTGGTATATTATATATGAATTTTTTGAATTTGAAGGGTTTTGTTTGGTTTTGAAGTAGAATTTGGGGATTCTATAAAATTTGGAAGGTTTAAGTTTTGAGATTTTTGGTATTTGCGTTTTAGTAGGTTGATCTTAATTCTTTACCTTATATGTTTTTTCTTTATTGAGAATTTTTATTTTGGGTTCATGTGATTTTTTGTTTTCTTAATTAAAGCTTTGATTTTTGGTTGATTAATTATTTGTTTGGATTAATTTCAATTAATTATTTGTTTGGATTCAACGTAAAAGATAATGGAATTATGTGTTATAAATTTGATAATGTTCCATGTTTTGAATTGTTTATATTGTTATTAATACGACTAAATAAGATTTGTTTTTATCTTTGTAGTTTATATTAGTTTTGAGTTTGTGTATATATATAACTTTTGGGAATTTTGCTTTATTAATTTAAGAATTGTAAATTACTTTGTAGGTTTCAGTAACTATGTACCTGCAGTGAGACATTGACAATATAAGCATATATATGTGGTATTAACATTTTATAAAAATCTTTCTTACAACCCAATAACATTCTACGTTAGACAACACTTCTAAACTAATGAAAAGCATAGAAGTTAAATATTTATTCCCATTGTATTTTATTTAATTATGACAGATCCTTTTTTTTTTTTAAACGCTAACTAGCAAAATGTCTATAATATGCATATTATTAACCCAATTTTCTATTTCTAAATTTCTTAGATTTTATTATATCAATCTTTTGTTCTTTTAAATTCTTGGTGGGCAAATCAGTCTCTCACTAATTCTTTTACCTTAACATGATGTTGGTTAATTGTCTTTTTATTTAACTATCCTGTGCGTCGCACGGGTTAGCGACTAGTTTTATTATATTTTCGTTCTGCTATTGTATCTTCCATTGTGTTGTAACAGTTATTCTGCTGCGCCTACATTTGCCGCATCCAATCTGTCGTACTGTTTCTGTGCCATCTAAGCATCGGGCATGCCTAACTTGCGCACAAGGTGGCTTGTAGTGTAACTGCACAAGGTCAATCCCAACTCCTTTACCCACTTACTCACAGGCCTTAGTGTAACAAACCGGTTTTAGCCCATTAACGTGAAAAGGCCCCCACAAGCAGCAATTGCTGATACACCATGATTGATATTTAACGATAAGTCATAAATTAATATGGTTCATCTTCCAACTCAAGAAGCCCATCAACACCCACTCCATACCCAATCCCCACTACTTTCCCTCACCATACCTAATTCTATCCCCATTTAATATCTCCAAACATATGTGATTTCCCTTAACTTGAGACTTCTACAGCAATTTTCATATTGCAAATGCAGCAACCGAAGCCTATAACTCCAATGAAACCATATCCTTCACTTATTACCCTAACCCATAGCATTAAATCCACCTATTTTCACCACACCCAAACCTACAATCGGTTATTGACCTAAATCACCCGCTATAGAATTTGTCTAAAAATTCTAAAACTTAAGATCAAAATCAATATAACAACATATAAAATTATGTACAAAACCATTCGAGATAGACACATTTCGCTTGCTCATCCTCTTTTGAATAATTAAGATGTTAGGGGATTGGATAAATTCTACAAATTAGACTTACATATATTTTTTGTGTAGCATCTTAGAATGGTAGAGGAAAATTATAATATTAAACTTAGATTTGGCTTAAACAACAATTGGTTAGCAACATCCTAATTAGAAATAACTAATAAGTCAAATAACCAAAAAAAAAAAAAAAAAAGACTTGTCAAAAAAAAAAATATATATAGTTCTACAATACGTAATCTTAAGCTATAAGGAATTCTAAGTTGTGGTTTATTTGTGCAACATAACCCTGGTCTAAGTGTGATTAATAAGGATTAGAATTTTGATTAGCATCAAATATTTGTGGAGGGTCATTAGGCATCATAATCTATAGCTTGTACCATTTCATTATGTATATGATTTGAAATCAGAGTTTTCTCTCCCCTGCTATTTCTTGAAGGAGAATATGTCTCTAATATACATATATATATATATATATATATATATATATATATATATATATATATATATATATATATATATTTAAAATCTCTCTTCTCTGCAGCCAAAGTGAGAAGGGTGAAGAAAAAAAAATTTAAATTCAAAGAAAATAGAAAGGAGGGAAAAGTAGGCGTACAAAGAAGATTCAACAATGATGGAAATTATGGTTGTTGAATTAGGCCTAATCAAAGTCATGATATATGCAGATGGGTGGTCAAGATTTCTGAGGATTAGAGTGAGTGAGAAGGAAGCTATTAAAGTGTTGAGGTTTCTGCACAATGATGAATCCAGTGTGGGTTTTGGCGGAGTTGAGGGAGGGGAAGTAATCAACTTCTAGAAATACGAGACATAGGAAGAATGAGAGAATAAAAATTGGGGAGCAGAAGCATAGACTTGTATTCTTGAAAACAATTGGGATGTTTTTTTTTTTTTTTTTTAAATTTTTTTTATAAATAATTGTTGATGTGGCAAATTGTGAAGTCTCTAAAGCTTATGTGGCAAGCTCTCATGTGGTCAACAAAAAGTTAAAGGCTTCGGTTATGTAGTATTTATAGATTATGTAGAGTCTCAATTGCAACTTGACTATGGGAGTTTATAAGTTGCGTTTGGCTAAGTTTTTGTGCAAAACTAGAAACTACTACCAACCAACAATAATTGGGCTATTGACAGGGGCGGCTCCACATGGAGCCCGAGGGTTCAAATGAACTCCCTAAACTGACCCAAAAAAAAATTATATATAATATGTTTTACTCTATTTTTTTCTTTGGTTTTAACCCCTAAAAATAAAATTTTGAACACTCTGAGCCTAGATTTTTTTTTTTAAGCCCAGCTAAAATAAGTTTGATTCTGATCATCTTAACAATATCTTGGTCTTTTTAAACACACACACACAAAGAAAACAACAACAACAACAAAAGTAGAAATTTGTTAATTTTAAACCTTAGAAAAAACTCATTTAGATCTTAATAACTTTGAAATAAATTAATCAATTGATGAATGATTGATTGGCTGTGTACATTGAAAGAAATGTAGCTTGTAGGATTGATAATGAAGATATCATGCAACGATTTCAAAATATGAAACTTCATAGAAAACAATTGTAAAACTTTATGTATTTTAGTTTTTTTTTTTTTTTCTTTTTTGGGTGTGATGTTGATATATTTAAGTTCTCTTTTGTTTAAAATTTTTGTATAATTTATGTTTCTTATTGGCCCTCCTAAAAAATAATTCTAAAGCTGTCACCAAATGGTGTCTTTGAGCCATCATTACAAAAAGAGTTGCCTATAGCAGCGTTTTTTTTAGTGGCGTTTGTTTGCAAACACCACTATAGGCACCCTATAGTGGCGTTTCCTAAAAACACTACTATAGGCATAACTATAGCCGCGTTCAGAGGGGTCTATAGTGGTGTTTTTCAAACACTGGCCTATAGCAGCATTTTAAAAATGCCACAATAGGTCTTGGTCTTACAAGGGCCTATAATGGCATTTGTAAAATGCTGCTATAGCCCAGCATCAAAAAAAAAAAAAAGGGACTTATAGTGGCATTTGCTGAAGCTACTATAGGTCCTAGTCTTACAAGGGCCAACAGTGGCATTTGTAAAATGCTGCTATAGCCCCCAAAAAAAAAATGTTAAAAAAGAGTCCAACAAAAAAAAAAAAAAAAAAGACCTATAGTGGCATTTACAAACGCCACTATAGGTCCTGGTCTTATAAGGGCCTATAGTGGCATTTGTAAAATGCTGCTATAGTCCAACACCCAAAAAAAAAAATTTAAAAAATTAAAACGAGGGACCTATAGCGGTGTTTGTAAAATGCTACTATAGCCCAAAAAAAATTTTAAAAAACAAGTCAAGCAAAAAGAAAAAAAAAATTATAACAGGGGACCTATAGCAGCGTTTGTAAAATGTTGCTATAGCCCAGCACCAAAAAAAAAAAAAAAAGTTAAAAAAAGAGTACAGCACAAAAAAAAATAATAATAATAAAACAGGGGACCTATAGTGGCATTTGCAAATGCCACTATAGGTCTTGGTCTTACAAAGACCTATAATGGCGTTTGTGAAGCGCTACTATAGCCCAACACAAAAAAAAAATAAAATAAAATAAAAATAAAACAAGGGACCTATAGTGGCGTTTAGAAACGCCACTATAGGTTCTGGTCTTACAAGGGCCTACAGTGGTGTTTGTAAAGCGCTGCTATAGCCCACCCCCCCCCCCCCCTCTCTCCCAAAAAAAAAAAAAAAGAGTAAAAAAAGAGTCCAACACACCCAAAAAAAAAAATTAATTAAAACAAGGGACCTATAGCGGCGTTTAGAAACGCCGCTCTAGGTCATGTAAAAAAAAATAAAAAATAAAACATTAAAAAAAGTTCAGAACTAAACAAAAAAAAAAAATTTAAAATTAAAACAAGAGAGCTATAGAAGTGTTTGCAAACGCCACTATAGGTTAAAAAAAAAAAAATCAACCAATTCCCACACTTTACCACCTACCCCCATTATTTTCACTCAAAATTCAAAACCCACCTACCCCCACTCCCTTATCAATCCCTTGTCTCCACACCTAGCTTCTTCAGACTTCTTTTCTCTTTCTTTCTCTCTCTCTCTCTCTCTCTCTCTCCACTCCTCAATTTTTCTTTTTTTTCTTTCTTTCACTCTTCTTTCAATACACACCTGGATTTGTTCTTTTCTCTTCCTCCCCATTTTGATTTTATTTCCCATGTTTTATTTGTGGTGGTGTTCATGTTAGTGGGTTTTGGATTTGAAGATGGTGTTGTAGTTTGTTGATTTTGTTCAAATTTGTAGATGGTGCTACTGTTATGGATTTGTGATTGAAGAAGGAGTGTTATTGTGTTTGATGCCATTGGTTATATAGTTGCAGGTAAGCATTTTTTTTAAAAAAAAATTTTAATGATTGTTTTGGTCTATTTCTTTTTTGATAATAGTTTTGGTCTATTCCTTGTTTGCTGTCAACTTTGCTTCGTGGGTCTCTAAATGTGTTAGGGTGGAGTTGCTTTTTTTTTTTTTTTTTTTTTTTAATTTTGGATGTGAGCATGTTGTGTTTGATTTTGAATTTTTTTTAGATGGGTTTGTGTTTCATTTTGAATTTGCTGGGCTAGCTATAGTGTTTGTATTTTGTTTTATTTATGTATTTTGTTTTGTATCTTTTAATTTAATTACAATTAAAAAAAACTTTTGATTGCCAAAAATTAATTTTTGGTAATCAAATTTTTTTTGTTGGTGGTTTTTGGCTATAGTGGCGTTTTGAAATGCTACTATAGCAATTTAAAAAAAAAAATTTGGGCCTATAGTAGCATTTTGTAAACGCCACTATAGCAAACGCTGCTACAGCCTAAATGGGCCTATAGTGGCATTTTTTGGACCTATAGTGGTGTTTCACAAACGCCACTATAGGTCCAGTTTTTTGTAGTGCATGGTTGAATCCATCTAGTTTTGTCATCTTGGAGTTCTTCTTTTCATCTTTGGCATCTCCCTTGGAGCAAAGCAAGGTAGCAACTTGTGGCTGGGACGGATTGATTAAGTATTGGTAAGTTAGCCTTTCATTCTCTGACATTATTGTGGACTCATTCATATATGCATCTATTTTGGTACATGTTGACTTATCCAACTTGATATTCATCTTTCTAGAACTTGCACAATGTATATTTTAAAAGTTGCACAATGCATATTGAAGACCAATTACATTTCTTTTTCAATTTTTGCTGACACATTTAAATTTTCATATCCAACCTTGTAGTCATTTAGCTTTTTAGGATAAGTAGCATCAGCTTGTGGTAAGTTAGGGATCTTATATAAAGGCGGCCAGTGAAGTTCTAAAGGGTGAGTAAATTATGCTTCATAATATCATACTAGTCTATAATGAATGTTTAAAATTTCTGATGTGGTGGGCTATTGATTTGAAGCAAGCGGGTGGCTTGCATGGTGATATAAAGTGGTGTACATTAATATTGGGAGTGTTGATTGTTTTGTGAATATTGTATTTAACCCTTAGTATGTGCATTACTAAAATGGCGTTGAAATGATGTTGTAGGTGAAAATCATAAATCATTATATAGCAATGAATGTAGTTTTGATCTTTTCACTCTTAATGCTTAGCTTTGATTATGTCTTGTTCTTGTAGCAAAAGAATCATCATGAAATTTCTTTTGAATTTTGGTGATGTACTTTGAATTTTCCATAAATTCATTTTAACATATGTATGTACTTTGGTATTTTTTACTAGGAATTTGAGGCATGGTATTGAGGAAGTTGTAGAGCTCATAAGAGACAAACAAGTGAAACATGTAGAAGTGTAAGTTTGATTGATAACTAATGAATATGTGAGGGTTGGTTTTCTAGAGCAACTATATGGGTCTTTTTCTCTCATGGGTTAAGATAAATTTATTTTAAAGTGTGTTCCTTTGCATTTGAGATGATTTTGACATATTTAAATGTGAGTGTTATGCTTGTTGCCTGCCAAGTGTTTGGTAAATTACCTCTATGAGGTATACAATTAGATTACTTGACTTTTGGTTGTGATAATTTTTATATAAGTTTATGAGTTGCATTCCTATTGTGTTATTTAGCAACATTGTCGTTAAATGAACTTATAACATTGTCTTTATTATATTTAGGATGGTGATGATGCGGGTGATCATTCTCCTACTACGCAAAATCAATCATCGAGCTTGTGGTTTACTTTTTTTCTTTCTTTCTTAGTTTGCAACTTTGATATAATATTCTAGACATTTGGAATGTCCTGCATTAGGCATGACAATTATTATAGCTATAAATTGTATTAATTTGATAGTTTGAATATGTTTGATTATTGTGGGGTTTATATTAGTGTGTGTCAACTAGATCTAGTCCTTTATTTTATATTGATTTTTGTTTAGCTATAAACAGGTTGGGAAAACAGCATTTTTGCCAATTTTTTTTTTTAAAGGTCCTATAGCAATGCTTTTGAAACTGCCGCTATAGGCCTTTTTAGTCAGTATAAAAAAAAGGCCTATAGCGGCGCTTTTGAAACTTTAAAGTTGTGATTTACAACTATTTTTTGTTGGCTTTAATTCCATGCAAAATTTGATTGTAATTATATTCAATCTTATGTACCTTGTATTTTTGTGGGATTTCATTGTAAGGGTTGTGTGTGAGAGAGAGTGTGAAGAATCAAGGCAAAGTGAAGAGCAAGAAGTTTTCACGGGTAGCTCGCGAGAAGCCTTCCCGCGAAGTGAAGCATGAGCTCAGCATATGATTGGAATGTGAAGAGTCATGATAGATGGTGACAGTTGGGTTTTGCGAGTGTCTCGCGGGTAAGGCCTTCCCGCGAGATACCCACGAAACATTCTGTTTTGCCAATTTGTCATTTTTGATACACCCTGTCCCTAACCACACTATATATACCCACATTACCCACAAATGTTGAGGAGTGCTTTTCAGAGAGAAAACCCTAGCCACAACCTTTGAGAGTGAGAGATTGTTATACCCACAATTCTCTACACAATTCATTGTGGTTTTCCTTAACTCCTACCTCTCCATCTCCATTTCCTTAACTCCTACCTCTCCATCTCCATTTCCTTAACTCCTACCACACTCATTCTGAGTGTCAAGTGAGGTTTTGGTGTTGCTGGGAAGTATTGGAAGAAGCCAAAGTTTGGCGGATGCAATCAGGCGTATTGCGAAATCTAGAGAGCTAGACAAGACACGGTTCCGAGAAGCCTTGTTGGAGTAGGAGTTTGGAGGGCTCAGGTGCACTAGGTAGATTAGACTTGGAGGGTCTCTTGCTATTCGTGTATCCCAACTGATTGTCTAGTGGATTGATTTACCGCTTAGAGGGCGGCGGAGAGGTTTTACGCCTAATACTTTGGTTTCCTCTTCGATAACACATAAGCGTGTTATCTTGTATTTGCATTCTTCTTTCCTACTCTTTTAGCTTTTATTTTATTGCTGTGTTTTGTTGAATATGGCATAGAGTAGTTTTATTGTTTGTTCACACGCATTTACTCTATTCCGCACTTAGTTTAAGTTAGAGTAAAATCAACTGAGCCGTAATCTTTAATTTGGGGGTTTGAACAGCTCTTGTGTTTTAACACATAATCGAGCTTTCAATTGGTATCAGAGCGGATACACATGATGTGGTTTCATTACCTAAGTGTGATCCTAGACCCTCTTTGAGATGGATCGATCTCAATCACTCAATGCTCCACCATTCTATGATGGGAGTAACTACACGTTTTGGAAAGTCCGTATGAGGGCATTCCTCTGTGCTATAGATGAGTCGGTATGGGACTCTGTTGAGAATGGGTATGTTAGACCCACGACACCTAAGTCCGAATGGGACAAGGCAGCTCTTGCTTTGGCACATACAAATAGTAAAGCAATTAACACTATTTTCTATGGTGTGTCTATTGATGAATTTCACAGGATATCGCATGTGGATACTACCAAGGAAGCTTGGACGATCCTTGAGACTACCTATGAGGGTACCAAGAAAGTCAAGGACACAAAGCTCCAAATGCTTACCACCTGATTTGAAGAGCTCAAGATGGGTGACGATGAGTCATTTGATTCATTCTAAGGGAAGCTCAATGAAATCGTAATTGTCAAGCGCAATCACGAAGAGAAGATTGAGGATGCTAAGGTGGTGAGAAAGATTTTGAGGTCCTTACCGGATAGATTTCATGCAAAGGTCACAGCTATAGATGAAAGCAAAGATTTGGATGAGATTAAGATCCAAGAACTCATTGGATCTCTCCAAACATATGAGCTTGGACTGCCTTCCCATCAGTCAAGAAAATCACTTGCTCTTAAAACCATTAATGAGAGAATGGATGACTCCTCCATAGAAGATGATGTGGAGAAGGAGGTAGCATTCCTTGCAAAGTACTTTTGAAAATTTCTGAAGATGAAAACTAGTGGGAAGTCATTCAGCAAAGGAAAGTTTTCTTCCTCCAAAGGTGACAGGAAGGAGTTCAAGAAGAAAGATGGGAAGGATTCTCAATCCCCTCAAGGAATTGTGTGCTATGAATGTAACGGTTATGGACATCTCACGAAGGAGTGTCCCAACTTTCTGAGAGGGAAGGGTAAAGTGTTTGCCACTACACTTAGTGATTCTAAAAGCTCAAATTCAGACACGGACGGAAAGTGTGATAGTGAAGGAAACTATAGGGCTTTCATGGCAATTACCTCCGTTGACTCTAAGGATGACTTGAGCAAATTGGTTGTGAACTTGGTGATCATTCCAAGGGTGAGGAGGTTAAAGACTCAGAAGATGAAGAAGTATGTCAAACTAAAGGGGAGAGCAACCTTCAAGAAGCATATGATTCATTGCTAGAAGATTGCGGCAAACACGCCAAGATTGCAAACCATGCTGTGAAAAAGATGAACAAGATTGAAGAAGAGCATAGGAATACTCTTGTGCAACTCAAGGAAGCGAAGTGTGAAGTAGAAGGACTCAAGGGAGAATTGGTTGAAGCTTACTCTAAGATCAAGTTTCTTGAACTTGAAATTATTCAAGCTAATGCCAAGGTTGAGCGCATCTTCACCAAGAAACTTGACAACGTGTTGTCCTCACAAAAATCTTCACATGATAAGACAGGTTTAGGCTATACCGGAAAAGGAAGCTTTAGCAGCGAACTCAAGAAGGAAGTAAGGTTCGTGTCAGCCAAGAATAAAGAGAAACTCAAAGAAGTGAAGCCTGAGGTAGAAACCCCTACTGCTGTAAAAAGAACCATTGGTGCAAAACCAAAGGAAAAAGGGAAGTCACTACCCAAAAATCAAAGGGGGCCTCAAGTGAAGCATATGTGTCATCATTGTGGCGTACATGGGCACAAAAGGTCGAACTGTTTCAAAATTCATGCACTCAAGAAGGCTAACTCAATGCGTGACGAAGAAAGTTCAAAGAGAAGACCAAACGGAGCACAAGCTAAGGGAGAAAGTGAGGGTCACCTCATTAGAGACGTTATGGAAATGTTGAAGAATATCTCATTATGCCATGCCAGTTTCACTCCGAGGCTTGAAAGTTATGCTGGTCATACCCCTCTATCTAAGGTTTTCACCTAAAACGCACGTAAAGTGTGGGTGAAGAAGGATACTTATGCATGATCACTCTCTATGCCCATGTATTAATACTTCCGATGTTTAGGGTCATAGGTTCATGCATCATGTCATTCATAATCTTCTTGTGTAATTGCTTCTAGTTTGTGGCATGTTTCTTTTCAAGTTTGTTTTGTACTTGTTGTTTTTGTTGATCTTACTTTACATGTTCTATTTTTTAGTGTGTTGAAAAATTCAAAAACCCATAAAATTTGAAAAATCTCCAAAAAGTTTGATCGCTTGTGTTGTGTATTGATATGTGAGTTTGGCCTAGTACCTTCATACTAATGGCATAGTGCATTTACAAGCTTAGCTTGTTATGTATGCACATCTATCTTTGTGGGAAAAATCTTGAAATCTACGTGTGACTGTTGTAAATTGATCTTCAAGTTTGTCATAAATGATTAGTCAATAGTCTTGATGGTTTTGATACATGCATAGACTTGTGCCTATATATCTTCCCACACCTTTTATGTTTTTGCTTAAAGAGCTCAACAAATGTAAATCTCAAAAAGAAAAGAGATAATGAGCTGCAAAAGCCATCGCACATACTAGTATTTGACTAGGAAAAAGGGAAAGCGACTTTTATTGAAATGTATGGTGCCCAAAAAGCCAAAGGCTTACTCTTAATATTGAAATATCAAAAATTTTAGGTACCGATCTCAAAATTAGATGTACTGTTCAAAAAGATCAAATGTTATGAATAATAAATAAGCCAAATGAAAAGTTTCAAAGATATGCAATCATTTTCTTGTGGGAGGTCATATATGTTCATTTCTATAATTGAGATAGACCACTTGACCTTGTACCAGTTGTGTATGACTTGATTGAATTGATCATTGAAGCTTCACTCTGGACTAAGGACTATTCCACATTTGATACTCTCACACAACACACAAGACTTTTGTTCAATGAATGCTTATTTCATTTGTGTGATTGTACCTGATCAAATGTGATGTGTATGCTCATTTGCTTATCGATCAAACCCAAAAAGATTTTTGAGTATTTTATATGTTTTTGAAAGTGTTTTTATAATTTCGTGTTTTAATTTTTTTGTTCAAATTGAATTTTTTTTCATATTTTTCATCAAAAACTTCTTCAGAGGCATTTTCGCTAGAAGCTCGCGACTAAGCTCTTCCCGCGAAAATAGGGTAAGGCAAAACATGAAAACACAAAATTCAGACCGAGACTTTCGCGACTGTTTTGTGACTAAAGACTTCTCGCGAAAGGTTTTGTGCTTCAAATTCATTTTTTGCAAGTAACTTCGCGAGTATGTAATTCGCGAAAAATGCATGTTTTTAGTTTTAAAGGGCTGATGTGACAGATTTTCCAACACATCCTATTTTTCCCTCTTTTCGCCTTCGTCGTGCCTCACTCAATCCCAAATAGTTTTTTCACTCAGAAACCTAATCAATTTCAAGTTCAATCACTGCATAATCTTCTCCAAGGCATGTTTTTAGCAATCTTTTCATTCTTTCTCTTAAATTTTGCAAAAATTTCTTAGGTTTACTTGATTTGGGAATTTTTGAAAAAGGGGTTGGGAACCATAATTTTGGTCAAAATTTTTTTCAAATTTTTGATTGGGGTTTGTCCCATTTGACTTATTTGTGACTGTGTTGGCCCCATATGGAAATTTTAACATGTATTTAGGCAAATTTTCACATGTTCATGCATTGCTCACATGTTAAGTATAGTGTTGCATATCAAGTGTTTGATAAAATGCTTAAATGGCATTTTTGAGTCGTTTTGACTCCAATGAGTTCCAAATTTTGGGATTTACCTTGATTGAACTTGTTTATCATGTTTTGATCATAGGTTGTGTGTTTTACACACTTTGAACCAAATGTGCTTCATCATGCCTTACCATGCATCACCTAGGCACGCCTCATGCACACTTGATGCACACACATGCACAATTGTCATTTTTTTGCATTTTAATGATGATTACATGTTTTAGCACTTATATCATGTTCATTTGACATTGTTGTGTTCTGTCTTAAGTTTTTGTGCTTATGTTTATGGACTAACTTGACTCTAATCAAGTTTGTGGTCTTTTTTTTTTTTTTTTTTTTTTTTTTTTTTTTTTTTGGTTTATGTTATTTGTGCAGATGTCTCCATTCAAGAGGTCAGCTATGAAAGGAGGTTCTAGCAAAGGCAAAGAAACAGTAATTGATGTTGATAACCTTTCCCCAAGGTTGAAGAGAACTAGATCACCGACTGGAGCTTTTGATCCTGACGAGTTCAGATCCTATGTTGCATTTCAGGATTATGAGAACTATTTTAGAGAAGCTCCATTATTGGTTGAAAGGGCTGTTGATCAGGCGTCTCTTCTTGAAACAAAAATCCCTCAATGGTTTGCCACTAGGGATTGGAACTACCTTCTTTCTAACCTTGATGATGCATATGAGAACATGGTGAAAGAATTCTACGCTAATGCTATTTTTGAAGGAGATGAGCTCAAATGCTGGGTTAGGGGAAAGAGTTTCTCAGTGACACCAGTTCATCTGGAGGAGATCCTATGCATCAACAGGCCGATGTTTCCAAAACCACCAGTATATGACGACTTGAATCCAAAAGAGGAAGTTCTTCAAGAAGCCTTAGGAGATAACTTGGAGTTCTCACCCAATGGGAAATTAGTAAGTGTGGCATCCCTATCTCCCGAACTGAGGCTACTCATAATGATCATGTTTCATAACCTCTACTAGTTAATAAGCACTGGGTACATGAATCTCGGTCGAGCGTTATTCCTTCACGATTTGATCATTGATGAAGAGATTGATGTGTGCTCTCACATTTTCCACATCTTGGCAAAAACAATTGAAGGGACTGCCTTAAGGAATTGTCTCCTCTTCTGCCGCCTTATCTCAAAAATTTTGAAGCTCAAAGGCGTGCATCCTTTGGCAAATGAGCATCCATACCCACAGCCAAGTTTGATAAACATCCGCACTCTCAATGTAAGTATAGGTCACACTAGAAAGAGCACCAAGCATGAGAGCCATGATCCTCAGGGTAGTTCCAGCTCTAGCTCACATACTTATGATGAAAAGCTAGACAACATTATGGCCACTCCAAGAGATCAACACTAAAATATTCAGACTAACTACCATTATGCACTCCCAACACATTTGCTTTGACACGAAGTTCACTTCTCTCCAAACTTAGTTGGACCAAATTCAGAGGAAGCTAGAAGAACATAGAGACTAGCTATTCCATGACAAAAAGGGGGAGATGGTGATTGATAGAGGGAGTGTAGTGATAGGGAGAAAGCTTTGGAGACCAAGCCAGCATAACATTATCTATTTTTATTTACATTGCTTTCTTTTAAAGCTTCAAGTACTTTGTTTTAATGTCAGTTTAATATTCAGTACTTTGTTTATATCACTGCTTTGTAACATTTTTTTGTACTTTTAGATGTTGTTGAATCATCTTGAGTACTACACACTTGTACCCTTGTTGGATCCTATATCCTTGATGCAAATACTTTTGTATTTCGCATTGGTTGTGTGTTGGACATCCAATTGATCTTTGTGTTGGTTTTTATTGCATTATGTGTCCGGATGATCATTTTCTTGCAAAATGATCATTGTAGTCATTCTGTAATGACTGTTCTTGTATGATCAAGATATGCTTAACTGTTTATAATGTTTATGACCTTGATCGCATTTTACTTGCTTATATACATACCATGTTTCAACTTGTCATAAGCTTAATAAAAGTTTTGTTTGTGTGCGAGTGTTTCAAGTTACAGGTATATACATACAAGTGCTTCACAGCTTCTAGATTAGGTGTGAGTGAGTTTTACCATTGTTCCCAAACTCACGTTTAAGTCTAGAGTCTGTTTTAGGGGTTTTGTCACAGAATAGCCAAAGAGGGAGATTGTAAAGTTATGATTTACAACTATTTTGTGTTGGCTTTAATTCCATGCTAAATTTAATTATAATTATGTTCAATCTTATGTACCCTGTATTTTTGTGGGATTTCATTGTAAGGGTTATGTGTGAGAGAGAGTGTGAAGAATCAAGGCAAAGTGAAGAGCAAGAAGTTTTCGCGGGTAGCTTGCGAGAAGCTTTCTCGCGAAGTGAAGCATGAGCTCAGCATATGACTGGAATGCGAAGAGTCATGACAGATGGTGACAGTTGGGTTTCGCGAGTGTCTCGCGGGTAAGGCCTTCCCGCGAGATACCCGCAAAACATTTTGTTTTGCCAATTTGTCATTTCTGATACACCCTGTCCCTAACCACACTATATATACCCATATTACCAACAGATGTTGAAAAGTTCTTTTTAGAGAGAAAACCCTAGCCACAACCCTTGAGAGTGAGAGATTGTTATATCCACAATTCTCGACACAATCCATTGTGGTTTTCCTCAACTCCTACCTCTCCATTTCCATATCCTTGAGAGGTTGATAGCTCAAACACTTACCACACCCATTTTGAGTGTCAAGTGAGGTTTTGGTGCTGCTGGGAAGCATTGGAAGAAGCCAAGCTTTAGCGGATGCAATCAAGCGTATTGCGGGATCTGGAGAGCTAGACAAGACACGGTTCCGAGAATCCTATTGGAGTAGGAGCTTGGAGGGCTTAGATGCACTGGGTAGATTAGGCTTGAAGGGTCTCTTCCTATTTGTGTATCCCAACTGATTGTCTAGTGGATCGATTTACCGCTTAGAAGGCGGCGGAGAGGTTTTACGCTGAGTACTTTGGTTTCCTCTTTGATAACACATCGGCGTGTTATCTTGTGTTTGGATTTTTCTTCCCTACTCTTTTAGCTTTTATTTTACTGCTCTGTTTTGTTGAATATGGCTTAGAGTAGTTTTATTGTTTGTTTGCTCGCATTTACTCTATTTCGCACTTAGTTTAAGCTAAAGTAAAATCAACCGAGCTGTAATCTTTAATTTGGGGGTCTGAACAGCTCTTGTGCTTTAACACATAATCAAGCTTTCAAAAATCGCCGCTATAGCCCCAATTTTAAAAAAGGCCTATAGCGGCGCTTTTAAAAAGGCCTATAGCGATGGGTTTTATTTTTATTTTTTATTGTTATTATTTTTTTTATCAAAAATGATACAGCCCATGGAGGCGGTTTTAAAAGTGCCATTATAGGCTATATTTAAAAAAAAAAAGACCTATCTCAGCGCTTTTAAATCGCTACTATAGCTTGTATTTAAAGAAAAAAAACCCTATAGCAGCGGTTTAAAAAGCGCTGGGATAGTGTTTGAAAAGTGCCGGGACCTATCCTAACGCTTTTGAAAAGCACTAGTACAGGTCCGGCGACCCTATACTAACTATCACTACGCGGCAGTTTAAAGTGCCGGGAAAAAAAGCGACAGGATAGGCATTTCGGGCCTATTCTGACTCTTTTTGGGGCTATCCTAGTGGTTTTGCAAACACTGGGATAGTCCAATTTTTTTTTAGTGTGACGACATAGGAAGAGAGAGAATTAACTGTCAACAAATCTTTACGTCCCACAATCTAATCTTGACCTCAAAAATTTTAAACTAGCCCCCCATAGCTACAATGGGGAACATGTCACCTATAAACAATGGTGGCCGTTGAAGAGAAAAGGGGCCTAGATATCTATTTATCAATTAGGTTAGTCTCTTAAAATCCCCCAACGTGGTATTTGAGTGAAACAAATATGGTTTGTCAATATAAGACTCAATGCTAACTAAAATAATGTGTGAAATCATCCTAAAAGAGAGAAGCCAGTTCGGTTAAACACAAGTGGCTTGAGGCGGGACAAAGTGAAAATAAAACACTAGGTTATTTGATTATTAAATCATCCCAAGACTTTATTATTTAGCATTTAACTCCATGAAACAATCCATAGTGAAATAAAGTCAATGGTTACTGTCATTTTGTAAATCATTACATTTAAGTCCTTGAACCCCCAATTTAATATATGTTGATTATTCTTATATTCTTATGAAATCTAATTCCATTGAATATAGATATTTCTAACTCCTTACTAAAATAGTTTGGTTTGACATTCTAAATAATCAACTCTCATTAAATTATCTCAAGAGTATGTTTTGTGTTTCTTATCGAGATTATGGATTCCGTCTTAAAAATGAGTCCTCCCACAAAACTACATGCAATTACCCAACGTATTGAGTTATTGCCATGCAAGATCTCACTCTGGCATTCATCAAAGCAACCAACCATTAATGTTTGAGTTTACCGTCCTCTTTGGGTTGAGAATTAATGCAAATAGCAGTTGTGAGATTTATTTGTTCAATTGACAATAGTTGATAGAACAAAGAATCTCATAGTGGTCCAATTCAGCGTATCCCAAACACTTGAAACACACCAACATATCAATCAGAAGTCTTCCCTTTCATGATCAAAACAAATCAACATAATTGATATGTCAGAGTCTTCATAGATGAAATATCCAATTTCATTACTGACTACGAACTAAACTTGGGGGTAATTACACTCTCCTCCCTGATTTGAGGAAATGACACTCCTCCCTATACTTGATGGGAAAAAAACACTTTTCCCTATTGACATCTGATTGATTGATCTTTGTTTAATTAATATTAAAAATGTTGTGTATTAACCTATCATTTGCTTAAGGGCAGACTTCCAAAATTATCTCATTTCATAATTAAAATTCATTCTTTTAAATTTTTAATTATTAAAGTGTATTTTAAAATATTAAATGTGAATTTTTCTTAGTAATTTTTTTTCTTTTTTTAATAGGTTATGGAGAGATTTGCCATTGCAAGTTTGCAAGTGTTTTGGTGCTTGATAAATTTTGTTTTTTTTTTTTTCTAAATTTATTAGTTATTTTATTACTAATTGTTGTTAAACTTTTGTAAAGAGATTCTTATAAAAATTAAGAATATTTCATTACTAATATAAACAAAATGAGAGGAGTGTTAATTTCTTCAAATCTCAAGAGAATGGAGGTTTTTTTTTTTTTTCCTTCAGGTTTGGGGTGGAATGTCATTCACCAAAACCTCTAAAGAGTGGAGTGTAATTACTCCACTAAAGTTTATGAGTTTACAAAGAACTTGTGATTTAGATTTTCTATATGTGAATCTCATTCCCATATCTAAGTCACATACAATGCATCTTATGGACTATATGTAATGTCTAAAATGCTCATGCATAAACAAGTGTTGGATTCAACAAAATAAAATTAAAAAGGAAAAAAAATGCAAAACTGACCCTCTAACTTTCACTCTTTTTCATTTCAGTCTTCTAACTTTCAATTTTGTTAATTCAGTCCTTTAACTTTCAATTTTTATCAATGCAGGATTCTGTTAAACCCCAGTTATGGGCTGCTGTTAATGTCACTGAAACAATGCTATTTTCCTTTTTTTTTTCTTTTCTTTTTTTAAATTTCTAAATTAAAAGAAAAAAAGAAAAATCTGTAAAAAAGAAAAAAGAAAAAAAAAACATTTAAGAGGAACGACGTCGTAGTTCCCCTTCCCCTGAAATTAAAGCCGAGGACCTCATCTTCCTCATCAATATCGAACTCGATCGTCCTTGAAGCCCAAGAAATTGAGCTCAAAATTGTCGTTAACATCGACCACAGGCTTCGAGAACCTCCTTCTCGAGGTGGGTTTTTTCCGATCTCCCCAGAGATAGTCCGCCGTGAGCCACCGACTCGTCATCGTCCTTTAAACCCTGGAAATTGAGCTCGAAATTGTCGTCAACGTTGACCACAGGCGTCGAGAACCTCCTTCCCGAGGTGGGTTTTTTTCGATCTCCCTAGAGATAGTCCACCATGAGCCTTTGAGGCCCGATCGGTGCTATAAAGTCGGTTTTGATTTCAGGGGAAGGGGAACGACGACGTTGTTCCCCTTAAATGTTTTCTTCTTCTTCTTCTTCTTCTTCTTCTTCTTCTTCTTCTTTTAAGATTTTTCCTTTTTTCTTTTAATTCCAAAAAAAAAAAAAAAAAAAAAACGACATCGTTTCTGTGACATTAACGACAGCCCATAATTGGGGTTTAACAGAATCCTGCATTGACAAAAATTGAAAGTTAGAGGACTGAATTGACAAAACTGAAAGTTAGAGGGTTAGTTTTTCATTTTTGCCAATTAAAAACTAAAAAGACTTAGAAAATAAAACACATTTATCAATCAAAGAATGTCATACAAATTGGATTTTAGGGCACTACTCCTAGGAGTCAGCATTTTCCCAAGAGGATTATAAGAAACATGCATTCCACGTAAAAATGATGTGTGACACTTGGGAAATTATAACAGTGTTGTTAGCCATGAGCCAATGAAGCTCATACGGTTTTGAAAGTTTTTTTTTTTTTTTGGTTGTTGTCACAAGGTCCATCTTAGGGATAACTCCTATTCCTATAGAAACAACATTTTGCATAACTTCCTCCATCCATCGTAGGAACGCTATCGATGGTGGCAATAGAATAGAAAACATTGATACTAGACCAATCTTTTCTAAGTTTCATTTGTCGGCTTATGCTTAAGAAGATTTTAAATAAGTGCCAGGGCTTCCATATCTTCAATTTCTTCGCTCACTTCATCATATAGGGGTTGATAAAAAAAATTAGGACATCATCTTCTTCAATTTCTTATGGCAGCAATGGAAGTCATCTCTGTCTCAAGATTAAGACCACCTTTTTCTCCAAGGTCACTTCCAATGTCATCAAAAATTGGCTGATCGACATCTTGTTTCTGCATTAGAATGGTATCTTTTATCGTGACGGCAATACCATCATCTTCTTCAAGGTCACCTCAAACCTCTTGGAGCAACATTTGTTCTTCGATTTCTTGAGCAATCTCCTCCACTTCTTCCACCAAAACCCCTTTGCCATGGCATTTTCCCAAAGCCATTTAACACTCTGGAATTGTGCCCAACCTGGGGGATTAGGAGTGGGGCTTTGCTCAGTGGTAGGGGTGGCCGAATTGAGGCTAGTCTCAGCAATCTCCGACTTGTTAAGAGCAGCCGTAGGCTAAACAGTCGCTAGAGGGCTTGGGTTGTCTAGGTATGTTAGGGTTATATTTTTATATAATTGTCTAATCTTTTGACAAAATGTACTTTACTTGCAATTGGGTACTTTACTTGTACTTGGGTAGATCTAAGTTGGGTTTAATGTAACAAAGTATGTTGCTCAAACATATCAAGTGGTGTCTTTAAAGTCATGAAAATTGATCCAAGAAACAAGTGAAGAAAAGCTGATTCATTAAGTCTCGATAGATACTGCTATCGAGTTTAAGTGAAGAAGCTCGATGTAAGCTTAATCTATCGTGAATTATGATTTCAGAATTTCCAGATCTAAATTTCGGCCTATGTTGTATTATTTTATTAGGGTTTTTTTCTCACAACCCTAGTCATATACAAGGCATATTTTAGAAGTCGTCACACATGGATACAGAGATCTAGAACTCATATACTCTAAGAGAAGCTACTACGTTTGTGCGCTATAGGGTTTTGTAACTAAGTGCTTCTTAATCTTCATTGTCTATGAAGTGAAGAACTTTGCAGTCAACAACAATCATTCAAGTTGCTAGAGTTAGTCATGTACTGGGATCCGTGCAAAAGAGTTAGTCATAGATTAACGATTTGTGCAACAAATGAAAGAAGGCTACTACAAGATCAAGTCCAATTAGGTATTTAAGCAAAGGTTCAACTGTAAGTTGGTTTTTTGGGATAGGCCAAGGTAGTAGTAAGATCCCTTATACTTGTAACCGCTTGATTATTGATTAATGGATTCTTGGAGTGGTGACCTTAAATTCACTCGGTGGGGTTTTTGCCTTTCGAAAGGTTTTCCCCATTTGTCAACAAATCACTGCGTTAATTTAATTTTTGCTACATTTAGTTTATTTGGTGATTTGTTGGTACCTTCACGATTTTCATGTAATTTGACCTACTTAATCAACTTAGGTAATTGAATTAATTAACCGGGGTTAAGCTATCTTAACCCAACAAGTGGTATCAGAGCAGGCACACTGATTATGTTTTAATCTTTGCTGTGTGATCTATTGACCCCTGTTGTTTTGCATTCTGGACAATTGTTGATTATACCTCCTCTGTTTAATGGTACTAACTATGCATACTGTAAAGTATGTATGAGAGCTTTTTTTTAGTCTTTAGATGAAAAGGTTTGGTAGGTTGTCAAGGTTGGATGGACCAAACCTATTGATCCGCTCGTCTTTTGGGATGATGATAAGATCAAACCTGCAAATTTCAACAACAGAGCGTTGAATGCCTTGTTCAATGCTGTGACTAACGAGGAGTTTAAGAGAATCTCATCCACTGAGAGTGCAAATGAAGCATGGACAATCCTTCAAAACACCTATGAAGGTACCAAAGCTGTGAAAGATTCAAAACTTCAAAGGCTTACCACAAGCTTTGAAGAAATAAGGATGGATGATGATAAGGCGTTCGATGAATTTTATGCTAAGCTCAAAGAAATAGTTCTGCCTTCAACTTAGGTGAGAAGATCCTCAAGCCTAAAATCATAAGGAAAATCCTTAGATCTCTTCTAGAGTGGTTCCATGCTAAGATCACTGCCATTGGAGAATTAAAGGACATTGACTTTATTCCTTTGATGGAGTTGATTGGGAATTTGAAAACCTATGAGTTAGGTTTAGTGAGAATTGGGAGGAAGCAAGAGCAAGAATATGGCTTTGAAAGCCAAGAATGATGAAGAAGATGAGTCGTTTGAGGATGAGAACTCAAAGTTCAAATCTTACATTACCAAAAAATTCAAGAAATTCATCAAGAATGCGAATGTCATGGAAAATGACAAGAATCTTAAATAGTCTGAGTTTTCTCAATTTAAGTCCCAAGATAAATTCAAGAGAGATTCCAAAGAAGGTGGACAAAGTAGCAACATTCCAACCGATCCAAAATGCTATGGGTATCAAGGGTACAGACACATGAAGCAAGAATTTCCTGCCCATCTCAAGTCAATTGGAAATAGCAAAGCCCTAGTTGCCACCTTGAGTGATACTAAACCAAAAGCAGACTCAGAGGATAGTGATCAAGAAGGGATAGTCAACGCATTCACAGCTACAGTTGATTTATCCAAGGAGTCCGAAGAACTAGTTGATGAGGAAGAAGATCTAATAGAGTCCAAATTTGAAGAGATGGATAAAAAAGATGATATCCACATTGCCTATTCAAAGTTGTACAAGAACTCTGAGAAGCATGAAAAGCTTTATAGGCTAGCCACAAGGAAGCTGAGTGAAGTGGAGTTGGAATGAGAGGAACTATCCACTAAGGTTGATGAAGCAAATCAAACCATTGGAGCACTGAGGTTTGAAAACAAATTCTTGGCTAAGAAGACCAAGAAACTGGATGCTGAGCTATTTCAAGTGAGAGCTCAATTGGAAAGAACTTCAAGTGTAAAGCTGGATGAAATGTTAAATTTCCAAAAGGCTGCATCCATTAAAACTGGTCTCGGGTATGATCACTCTCTCTCTTCTTGTAGTACTTCCTCTAGTACTTTGAATAATGTTGTGTTTGTTTCTCCTGCTTCTAATACTAAACCTGAGATAATTAAGCCCAAAATTGAAAATGTGAGTGACGTTAAGCATGATAAAGGTAAATCCATTCTGGGAGCACCCCCCCAGGTTGTTAAAGAAACTAAGCAGAACACTCATCGCTTCACTAATAAGAAATCTCAACCAAAGAAACTTCATTTTTGTCATCACAGTGGAGCATCAGAACACACACGTCCAAAGTGGCTTGCCACTCAACAAAGCAATAGTGTGCTATCTTTTGGAGGCAAAATCAACTTCAAAACTGTTTGGCTCCTTTTGGAGAATTCTTAAAGGTTGTGATGTTCTTGACAAACTTCAATGGGTTTAATCTTTCTTCATTCTCTCCTCAGAGGTCTCATAAAAAGAATGGTTCGTTTCCCTTCAAGTCTCCTGTTTGGAAGAAAAAAAAACACTCCTTCAAGTGATTCCATCTCCACTCTTGCATCTCTTGTGTGTTTGGTTGGTTGTTTTTGAGTCAGTCTAGTCTTTATTGCCTTTTAAAATGTTTGGTTGTGTGTTTGTTTTGTTTTCTTTGCTTTCAATAAAAATAAATGGGAAAAATCTTAAAATTACAAATACAATGTGTGTATGTGTATATTGGTACTTGTGTGCCTTGGATGACCTTTGAAACAAAGTTTTTCAACTTTCTATCTCTTGTATCTTAGATGAGCATCTTCATGCACAACTAAGCAATGTGAACTTTATGGCTTGTTACGTGATTTGTATGATTTGGTTAATCTTTTATCGTTCATATCTTTATCACTCTTTTTGATGAGAATGACTAAAATATACTAAAAGAAAGGCATAAATAGCCATCTCATCACTAAAACTCGTCAATCATAAAAAATCTGTGTGCAATTCATAAAAGCCGTACTCAATAAGGTGTAGCACTTGCATAGCAAGAAAAGGATGTTTGGCTTACATAAGTGGGTATTTCTTTTCTCTCTCCTTTATGCCCATGCATGATATGCCATTATATGGTTTAAAGAAAAATATGCAAAGAACATGAAAAGAAAAAAGAATCAAAATGCTTTTAAATATGGTTGCAAGCATGTTTCTAGGGATGTGGGAGTTATATGATGTACCTCAAAGGTAATGGTTCCCATCAAATAGTTATGATTGTGTGTGAATGTATTTGATTCTCTTATATCATTATCTTTATATGATGAGACACTTATGCTTTCTTGCAAAAGTTTCACACACAACACGCATAGTCTTCGCTACTCTTGATACTATTGTACAGATACAATGTGATTTAACCATCACAAGGAATGCATGTGGTAGTATAAGCTTCCTAAATTGTCTAAACTTGTTTTTGAAAATAAAATTGGTTAGACTTGTTTAGTGTGTTGCTAGATCAAGGATTGCTTTGCATTTAAAGATGTTGCTGTGTTTGAGTGCTTAACATGCCTCTTTGATGGTTGATTTGGTGTCTATATTGTATGCTTTCATCACATGTGTTTTTTCCCTCCTTGAAAAACCATGTTTCTATTTGCTTGATACTAGCTTGATAGTAGCTCAATACCTCTTGACACAAGCCTCTTCTATCGAAGTTTTTGTGGGTTTTCTCAATACCTCTCGATAGATAGCCTGATCCATCAAGCAAAATTTTTGAACTCTCTGTTTGCTTGATAGAAGCTCAACACCTTTCTCGAGTCGAAGTTTTAGTCTTTGACAGATCCTCGATACCTCTCAATCTATAGAGAATTTGTTCTCAATACCTCTCGATATATCCTTAATCGATTGAGATGCTTGTTTCTATATATACTCGAAGGTTAACCCGGTTTTGCTCTAACTCAAATACCTCAATCTATCTCTCTTCTCTCTTGATCCAAAACCCATTCTTTCATCAAAATCCTTCTTCCCCTCAAGGATTCAACCTATACGAAGCTTCAATTCACTGGTATGTGTTATAAATCTCTTCTTTTTCTCATCCTTCATGCATTTCATGCATTTTGTGACCTAGGTTTTAGGTTTTAGGGAAATTGATAGGCCAAGAATGTATTGACCCATTGTGATAAATTAACCAATTGATATAGCCAAGATAATTAATTAATTCAATTAATATGCAAAATGCGTGGTAGCACAAACAAATCACCAATTAACTAAAGTGAAGCAGAAATTAAATCGACACGGTGATTTTTTTACGAATAAGGAAAACCTACACAGCAAAAACCCCACCACGTGATTTTAAGGTCACCATTCCCGAGAATCCACTATTATCAAAACAAGCGGTTACAAGTAAAGGAATCCCAGTACCTTATACCAACCTACAGTTGAACCCTTACCTCAATACCCAATTGAACTAGTTCTGTAGTGACAATCTCTCATTTTCAATGCACAACTTCCAGTACTTGACTGACCAATAGATGCGCGAATCCCAATACGCGACTTGATCACCAACTTAAGAAAGATATTGGCTGCAAAGTTCTTCAGTTCATCACACAATGAAGACGAAGCTTTTTAGTAACAAAACCCTAAGGTGTACAAACGCAACAGCTTCTTCAAGAGAAAGATGAACTAGGGCAAATTCTGTCTCCAATCACAATTTGCATGAACACAACTTTACTTCACAATTGCGCAATCTTTGACGGCCCTTAAAATAATCTTTATATATGTTTAGGGTTGTGAGAAAAGAAAGCCTAAACACATACTCACAGATTGGAGAGAAATCAGCTCCGAAAACTCAACAGATAGGGTATCTATCGAAATAGTTGTCGAGCTTCAGGCTTCAGTAGCTTTTTAAACCTCGATAGATGCTAGCTATCGAGTTTTAAAAACCAGCACTTTCTCACTTCTTTCTTGGACAGGCTTGCATGTCTTTAACACTTGAATTTAAAATCTTGTTCCTTGAAGCATTAAACACATCCTAGATCTACCCAATTACAAGTAAAGTGTGTTTTGTCAAAGGATTAGCCAATTCTAAATTGACATATGTTCCTAACATCAAATCACATATGTCCTAACAGAAATTTTTAGGGTATTTTATGCTTTTGATAAATCTTTTGGGTTAGGTTCTGTTGAGTTAATCTCACATGATCATGCATTGGATTCTGTAGCATTTTATTCACATGTTCATGTATTCTAGGACTATATGACTGATTATATTTTGTGGGTGCTGTAGTTTGGATTCGGTTTTTGCCTATGATGCAATTTCTTTTTGCACGTAACATGTTCATGCATTTCCATGCATCGTTCTTCTTTTCTTTTTCCATTCCTAAGCATCTCTTCTGCTGTGTTTCTTTCTTGTTGCTATATTCCTTCGAAGAACCCAATATCTTGTCATGGTTCTTCACTTTCCTCCTCTCTTCCTTTTGTTCCCATTCATGACAAGTCCCGAAACTCAAAATCCCAAAAGGATTTTGATGAGAACTTCAGTGACAGGGCAATTCACTCAAAATGCCATGCCCTTCTATCTGATTTTCTAGAAACTCCTCTACCTAGTGCGTTTAGCTCTTAGGAGTTGGGAATCTATATGTGAGGAACCGTTGAGGTACCCTAGCGTGTTTATACAGGAGTTCTACTCCAACATACACACTATCAATACCTCTATTCCTCAGTTTACTATGGTATTCAAAGGAACAAGTATCATAGTTACTCCGGAGCTTATTTTCAAGGTACTACACATTCCTAGGGTAGCTCATCCGAACTATCCTAGTCATCCTCGTCTTCGCTCTATCTCTCGAGACAAGTTAGCCACATGTTTCTTTGAAAGGGCTATGTTGTGGGGTGATCTTCTAAATTTCACCACTACTAACTTTGCTAAGGGTCCAAGGATCCTTAATATGGTGATGACCTTTGTTCTCACTCCACGGTCTCATTATAATACTATCACTGAGCCTTATGCTCATTTGCTTCTCTCTCTTAGAGGGTCTCTCTATAGACTTTTCTTCACTCATGATAATATCTATGATAGATATCTATCAAGACACTACCACACGTGTGATAAACTAATTTTTCCTTTAGCTATCACACGCGTCCTCACACACATGCACGTCACTATTCCTTTTATCCCTCTCTCTCCTATCATGGGTGCCATTAGTTAGGGATCTATACGAAGGAGTGATGCACAACTAGCCTCTAAAGCCAAACGGCCTCGTGTAGAGTCCACTCCCACTTAGCAAGAGGAGGCTGCCTTTTGTGCTACTGAGGACGCTACCTATAATCCTCGATCCTCTTCTTCATTTGCTCCATTTTCTTCTTCTAGAGTAAAGGTTTTCCTTGTTGCCATCATGGATTAGCTTTAACACATGCGTGCTGATTTTGGTAGTCATCTTGACTATCATTCTGATGAGTTGTGTCACATGAACACTAGGATTGGTCACATTGCTCGCCAACAGTCCCGTCTTTGTAGTTTTGCTCATTCTCCCTCACCCGAGCTTGCTGAGGGGTCTTCTAATGGTGGAGATGATGAGAGTGATGATGCTTTTGGCTCTGCTCGTGATGATGAGATGACTAATTCTCAGTGACTCACCCTTTGTCACTTGTGACAAAAAGGGGAAGTAGTTTTGGTTATGAGAGAATAGTCATGTTGTTAGGGGGAGAGCTAGTCTAATGATAGGGGGATAGTGTTCTTGAGATATGTAGTGAGGTTTTTGTTGTATAGTTCTCATTACATGTACCATGGTCTTGTAACCACTTTTTACATACATTGTATTTCTCTTTATATATAATGATGATGTATGTTTTTCACCTTTATCTCACATGTGTTGTTTCTTTTCTCTCTTTATGCACATGTTTCTTCTTTTATATAACTTGTCTCACACTTGATGCCTTGATGGATCTTGTTTAAGTGTTTCAGCTAAGATAGGTTGCAAGTCTTTCATGTCATGATCTCTCTTCTTACAAAGTTTTTCAATGGTTCATTGTAGTAGTTAGGCTTATGTAATTCTATGTGTAATAGTTATGGAGATTGTTGTTTTATACTTCTCTCATAATTATGCTTGCAATTTTGTCACGGATTGCCAATGGGAGAGATTGTTAGGGTTATATTTTCTATGTAATTGGCTAATCCTTTGAAAAAAACGCACTTTACTTGTAATTGGGTACTTTACTTGTAATTTGGTAGATCTAAGTTGGGTTTAATGTATTAGGAAGTATGTTGCTCAAACATATCAAGTGGCATCTTTAAAGTCATGAAGATTGATCCAAGAAACAAGTGAAGAAAAGCTGATTCATTAAGTCTCGACAGAAGCTTGACAGATACTACTGTTGAGGTTAAATGAAGAAGCTTGACACAAGCTTGATCTATCGAGAATTACGATTTTAGAATTTTCAGATTTGAAATTCGGCCCATGCTGTATTGTTTGATTAAGGTTTCTTTTCTCACTATCCTAGTCATATATAAGGCATATTTTAGAAGCTTCACATACAGATACAGAGACCTAGAACTCATATACTCTAAGAGAAGCTACTGCGTTTGTGCGCTATAAGGTTTTGTAACCCAATGTTCCTGATCTTCATCGTCTATGTAGTGAAGAACTTTGCAGCAACCAACAATCATTCAAGTTGCTAGAGTTAGTCACATACTGGGATCCATGCAAAAGAGTTAGTCACAGATTGGAGATCTGTGCAATAAAGGAAAGAAGGCTACTACGAGATCAAGTCCAATTGGGTATTGGACCAAAGGTTTAACTATAGGTAGTGGTAAGATTCCTTATACTTGTAACTGCTTGATTATTGATTAGTGGATTATTAGCAGTGGTGACCTTAAATTTACCTGGTGGGTTTTTGTTTTGGAAAAGGTTTTTCGCATTTGTTAACAAACCACCATATCAATTTAATTTCTGTAGCATTTAGTTTATTTGGTGATTTGTTGGTGCCTCCACGATTTACATGTAATTTGACCTAATTAATTAACTTGGGTAATTGAACTAATTAACTGGGGTCAAGCTATCTTAACCCAACAAGGTAGATGACCTCGGCATTGGTCGTGTGAGCCTCTATCTCCTTCAAGAGCTCCCTAAAACTGGGGTTGTCTCCCCCTTCCTTGGTCTCCCCCTTTTGACTAACTTCTCTAACTAGTGGATCCTCGGGCAATGGGACCTTGGACAGATCCCTGTACGGGGAAGTATCAGGAAAGGGTATAGCATCAAGAAGAGCCACCCACCCCTTTATGAATCCCGCCAGCCTAGCGTCCATGATAAATTTGGCCATGGAACACTCAATATCATCGAAATAGAGGTCATAGTAAGTCTACTAGGCCTCCTCCAGTCTCTTCTTCATGGCCCTAAGTTCCTCGCCCTTGGCCGTGATGACACTCAGTGCTTGAGTAAGCTTGGCGTCAGATTCTTCCAACTTCCCCTTCAAAACCTCCACCTTGTGATCGGTGGAGTCCCGTGCCTTTTCAGCTGCGACTAACTTCTTTTTAGCCTGGGCAACTTCTCGAGTTTTCTCCTAGAGGGTGGACTCAGTAACCTTCTTCAAACTCTTTTCGTCGTCCACCTTTTCGATGGCCTTCTTTAGCTAATCCTCTAGCAGATGCACCATAACCTGCAATCCAAGAAAGACCGATTAGTACAGAGACTGCAAGGCAATGTCTATAATAAGTTACTTGAAGAATGGTCGAAGAAAAACACTTACTGCTATGGTGTGCCACTTGAGGTTGAAGACAACATCCTCATCTGTCACGTCCTCCCAGAAATGCATATCCTCTGAAAGCATTAAGGCCTTTCCGAGACTGTCAGCTACCCGACCACTTTCGCCCCTCCTATACGTTCATAGGAACACAATAGCAGGAAGGGGCTTTTCACCCAACGTGAAGGGGTGTTAGTAAACTGGTGGTGGTGGGGTGGAGGATAAAGCCCCATTTGTTTCGATGGTCGGCGAGGGGTTACCTGACCTTTCAGTGGGGATGTTCGGCTGGGGTACTAATAAGTCGGCTGTAATAGGGGTAGTAGGAGCATCGTGTTCCCCGGGTTGAACTCCAACCTAGCCCTCTAGGCTATTGGCAACCTTCTACCTTTTTCATCCATGAGTAGGAGTCATCGCCGAGGTCCGAAGGTTGGGCTAAGGGGTGTCTATCCCCTAAGAGCTCGAATCCAGGGGATGTAATTGGCCAGTTGGATGTCCCTTCGTTACCATAATCTGGTCTACTTTAGTTACCTTGGATTCATTCACAAGAGTGTGTCGAATTATGCCTGGAAGACTATATCTCCTAAATCGTCACTAAAACTCTCTAGGGAATCTACCCTTCTCCTGCAAGGGCCCCTTTCCCAAGCTTCGTTAATTCAAAATTTTAGGAAGAAACCCTTTTATCTGTACATCTATGTATGTTAACAGGGTGTACTTTGCTCGGAAAGCAACTCTTAGGCTTGAAATTCGATGTAGGAGGGAGTGTAGCCGATGATCAGATGCAAAGCTCGAAGTTGCCCGGCTGTATGAATGAACACTTTAGAGTGTAGAATTCTGTTCAGATTCGAACTTCAACAAAGTTGAAGTTTTTGCCTTATGTACGTACCTAGAATTTGCAATGATAGTTGAGGAGTAGTCATTAGTAAAACAAAATATGAAGCATGACAATTTAAAAAAAAAAAAAAAAAAAGAAAAAAACTGTGGGAGTACCAACCTGCCCTCTGAGGAGTGGTCAGGCAAGTATGCTCATCGGCAAGCCAATTCCCGTTCACCTTAATGAACTTCCCTTGGGAATTCTTATTAGAGTTTAGGAAGCAAGAAATCAACCTTATTCAGGGATCTCGGACTTTGAGGTAATAACCATTTTTAAGGCTACCACAACAACTGTACAAGAAATTTATGTCGTGGTGGGTGAGCTTAAGGTTGCACAACCTATTTAACAGGCTGACGCAGCGAACCACCCTATAAAATTGGGCAGACATTGCTCAAGGTTGAAACCGTAAAACCTTAGGGTTCCTAGCAATAAACGGTCTAATGGAAACCTAACTCCACCCTCTAGGACTGCCATTAAGGGGATGAAAATCACCCTCGTCACCCTTTCATCCTCCATATCCCCCTTCGAACAGTACTTGATGAGTACGTCCTGGGGGATATTATATCTGGCCTTACAGGCCTCTACAGCAATATTGGTGTTAACTAGATGGACAAACCCCATTATAAAAGCTAGGAAGTGAAGAAGGTAAGGGTTAGAGTACTTACAAAGGGAAGAAACGTTCTCAGGAGGATAGTACTCTCAGGAAAAGGAAGGCCTGGGACTAGAAAGTAAATCAAAGAAACTCAGGCGCAATTTATGGAGCGATTGTAATTAATGCTTTAGGAGGGAAAATTACCACCACCCCGCCCTTCGAACCACGTGCGCCTTGGTAACTAAACGGTTAGGCAATCCTGACCATTGATCTTGACAGCTGGCTCAGTACGTGCAAGAAGGGCAGATTGTCCCACTCCCACGATCTGGATATGGGATTGTGGGGGGCTGTTGTACGTACCAAGAATATCAGCCCATCCTCAAGCTGCAAGCCTATACTTTGAATAGTCTCGGCCCATGCAGCGCATTTGGCTGAACACATCAAATGCAGGGCCTAGATGTGCCTGGCCGAACATCTAGACCATATACCCTAAGATTTTGCCATGAATCAAAGATAATGCCTTGGGGGATCCGCCCACCAAGCAATAACTAGCGACAGGAACAAGTTACTAAAAAGTCATATCAGCAGTAAGTGATGGATCCCATATGGTCAAGGATATGGGGCAAATGGACCTATTGACAAGGGGAAAATCCCTTTATCATGACAACCTCACTTAGGGGAGGCAATAAATAGAGGAGGAGAGTCAAGAGTAAGGGATTGGAAAATTTTGGGAAGTGAAACACAAGAGTAGTAAGGAAAAATATAACTTAGGAATTAAGAAATCATGTTCAGATTTCAGGGTAGGGGCTCAGCTATATAACCATCCTCTTGGCTGAGCCAAGATCAAGGGAGTTTAGGACCAAGAACAATAGTTTAACTCCCTCAGTAACCTTTAGAAAAATTTCTTAGACCTCCCATTGTGGTATAAGCCCAATTTAGAGAACAAGTAAATTGGGGATCTAGGCCCAAAAGCCTAAGGTTGTCAGGAAAGGACCACCACAACTTTCTTGTTGTTTTGTTCTTGTTGTTTCTAAGCCATTTTTATGGCATCTTAGGCTGGGACATGTTTACGATAATAAGTTGTTAGCTTTACAATCTGTCATTCCAAGTGTACATGATTTTCACAGTAATAAAGATTGTATTGTTTGTCCTATTGCTAAGCAAAAGAGACTTTCTTTTCCTTCTTTTAACCATTTAGCTCAAAATGCATTTGATCTCATTCATTGTGATGTATGGAGGCCTTTTGTTCAATCGACTCTAGAAGGTTTTAAATACTTTCTTACCATTGTAGATGATGCCACTAGATCTACTTGGTTATATTTGATGAAATCTAAAACTGAAACTAAACCTTTTCTTCAATCTTTCTATAATATGATTTACACATAGTTCAATAAGAGAATCAAAATTATTAGGACTGATAATGCTCATGAATTTTTCATGAAAGACTTCTTTGCTACAAATGGCATCACTCATCAGCATTCTTGTGTTGCCACTCCACAACAAAATTAAGTTGTGGAGAGGAAACATCAGCATATCTTAAGTATAGCCAGGGCACTTTGATTTTAGTTCAACATTCCCTTGTATTTGTGGGGTTATTGTGTTCTTACTACTGTGTATCTCATTAATAGACTCCCTACTCCTATTCTGAAAAACAAAACTCCCTTTGAGAAACTTTACAATCTAGTTCCTTCCTATTCTCATCTCAAAGTCTTTGGTTGCCTTTGTTTCACTTCTACTCTAAGTCATAATAGGTCTAAATTTGCTCCCAGGTCTGACCCTTGGGTTTTCATTAGGTACCCTTTTGGTGTCAAAGGTTATAGGTTACTCAATCTAATTACCAAAAGGGTTTTCATATCCAAAGATGTTATATTTCATGAAACCACCTTTCCTTTCATCTCTTCCAATCATTCGACACCTTATTCTACTCTTACTTTTCCTCACCTTTTTCCCCATATCACAACATATTCAATCTCTTTTGATTTTGACTTGCCTTTCACTTCTGATCACACTAGAAATTCCCCATCTCTCTCTATTGAATCTGCAATGGACACTAGTCTTCCTACTACTCTTGATTTTGCAAGTACTCACGATTTTGCAGAACTTGAATCTATCTTGCCACCTTCTGCTTCACCACCTGCAGTTCCTTTGCCCACTCTTCCTCTTCCTACAAGAAAATCACAAAGGGTGTTTAAACCCCTTTCCTATTTGCAATCTTATAAGTGCAGTACTGCTTCTTGTGAAAAGTTTGCTTAGTCCACTCAATCCAACAAGACAGGTACTCCTTATCCTTTATCTCTTTATCTTGGTACTTCAAAATTGTCACCTTCCTATACACATTTATGTTCCCTCATTACCAATGCTATTGAGCCCACTTCATATTATGAGGCCGTTCAGGATCCTAAATGGTAGGAGACTGTCTATGCTGCAATCAAAGCCTTAGAATCTAACAATACTAGGACTCTCACTAGCTTGCCTCCCAATAAGAAGGCCATTAGGTGCAAGTGGGTTTACAAAATTAAACATAAATTAGATGGAACCATAGAGAGGTACAAAGCAAGATTAGTGGCTAAGGGATTCACTCAACAAGAGGGGTTGGATTTCATGAAAACTTTTTCTCCTATGGCTAAGATGACCTGTTTACCAAAGCCCTTAGTTCTCAATAGCTATTCTCTATTCTTTCCAAGATGAGCATCATTAACATACATAGTTCTAGTTCTCATATTGAGGGGGAGTGTCAAAGTTACAAAATTCAGAGCAGCAAAGGAAAAGAAGTCCAAAAGTAAGAAAATCAAAAGGTATGCAAGTCTAGAAAATTAAGTCAAGAGTTAAATGACACAAGTGTTAGTAAAACGACATAAATCTGTAATGCTACAAGTAGTTTACTGTATTAAATATTTTCACACATGTGCAGTACACTTGTGTTCACACGTGATGTAACTAACAGAATTTAGTTTGTTAGTTCTGGAATTAGTGTGTATATAAACAAAGTTAGAGGTTGATATTCAATACAATTCAGATATTTTTCCAAATCTCTTTCTTGATTTCTCTCTCTAATTCTGTTAACTTTCCAAGAAAACATGTCTAATTAGTGGCTTAAGTCCACTTACAAGTTACAACAACATAGCTGTTGTTAAGTGAATCTTGTGAGTTTGGTTATTTATTGCCATTTGTTAAAATACACACTTAATAACACTTTCTCACCAAACTCAAACACATTACTTAACCCAATTTAGAAGAGCAATGCGGAATACACTAACAATTTATTTAAAACAAAGTTTGAATGTGTGCTTCAATTGTTTTTTTGTTGTTTTTGTTTTTTAAAGATTTGATCGTAACTTAAGTATCATCATAATTGAAAATGAAATTGAGGAATTATTTAGATAATAGGAGTAATTTTTTTAGTCTTTCAAAACAAAATGTTTCAAAAAAGGTCAAGATCAATAGCTCTCTTACAAATCGAAGCTCCTAGCAAACCGTTTGGCAACCCAAAAAATTTTGTTATATAATTAAGTCTAATTTGATAGGCCAAAAACGTATTGACCCCTTGTAATGAATTAATTGATTAATTAGCCAAGTTTATTAATTAATCAAATTAACATGCAAGATGCGTGGTAGCACAAACAAATCACCAATTAAACTAAGTATGCAACGGAAAATAAATTGACATGGTGATTTGTTTACGAATGGGGAAAACCTACACAGTAAAAACTCCACTGGTTGATTTTAAGGTCACCACTCCCGAGAATCCACTATAACTACAACAAGCGATTGCAAGTAAAGGAATCCCAGTACCTTAAACCAACCTACAGTTAAACCCTTACCCCAATACCCAATTGGACTTGTTCTGTAGTGACAATCTCTCCTTGTAATGCGCGGCTCCCAGTACGTGACTAATCAATTGTGCAGATCCCAGTACATGACTTCAATCGCCAACTAGAGAAGGTTGTTGTCTACAAAGTTCTTCAGTTCATCCAGACGATGAAGATCAAGAAGCTCTTTGGTTACAAAACCCTACAGTGCACAAACATAGCAGCTTCTTCACAAGAAAGATGAACTAGGGCAAATTCTGTCTTCGGTCACAATTTGCTTGAACAAACTTTTGCTCAACATTTGTGCCACTTGTGCAACTTGGGTGTCCTTTAACGGCCCTTAAAATAATCATTTTATATGTCTAGGGTTGTGAGAAAAGAAACCTTGCACAAATACATAAGCATGGGTCGAAAATCAGATCTGAAAAACTGATTTTCGTAATTCTCGATAGATACCTCGATAGATAGTATCTGTCGAGCCTCATTAAACCTCGATAGATAACTATCTGTCGAGCAGCTGTCGAGCTTTAATGAATCAGCATTTTCACTTGTTTCTTGGTCCAATCTTCATGGCTTTAATATTAGACTTGAATAACATGTTTCTTGAAGTACTAAACTAATCCTAGATCTATCCAATTACAAGTAAATTGTGTTTTGTCAAAGGATTAGCCAATTACATAAAATATGTCCTTAACATAATTTGTTGCTTATATTCGATTAACAGACTATATACACTTTTTTGCATTTCATGATCATTTACATGTTCCCAAGTGCTTATGGGTTGTAAAGTGTAAAGTTCAGATACATTGTCTCAACGAACGTGTGTTTGATAGTTTCATGGCAAATCGAGCAAAACAATCTACAGCTATAAAGTGTAACTTGAAAAGGTAGGAAATTTATCGGATCCATAACGTAATTTGAAAGAAATGTGAGAATGAGAATTTGAATTTCTTCTTTGAAGGTCATCCACCCCCCCCCCCCCCCCCCACCCACACACACACACACACACACACACACACACACATATATATATATATATACCATTATTTAAGGGGCTTCCCCTGTTTGGACCGGATACATATATATATATATATATATACTATTATTTTAGGGGCTTCCCCTGTTTGGACCAGATTTTTTTTGTTCCAAAATACCCCTACACCCTTAGGTTTAAGTAGATGCAAAACTAAAGGATAGTCCGGTAAAAATATATATCTAACTTGCACTAAAACATTGCCTACAAAATAGGAACATTCTTCCATTAACCCACTTCTTCAAAACAACTATACGATTATTGTCTTTTTTTTTTTTAAAAAAAGAAAAATTAGTTAAACTACCTACGTCTCTGTTGTTTTTTTCCCAAAAAAAAAAAAAAAAAACCTTAGTTTCTAATACTACTTTATTATTATTAAAAATAAAAACCTTACGTTTATCCAAAAACATTAGTATTAATTTTTATCAAAAAAACTAAATAGTTATCAACAAAAAAAACTAAAATAAATAGATACTAGCCTTTGAGCACGCACGTGGGCACATGCTCAAAGGCTCTTCTATTTTTTGGATAAGGGTTAATTTAGAGCATTGATTATAATTTGAGATTACTACATTTTCCAATCACAAAAAAAAACCTAGGGGTGTGATGAAAAAATTATTTCACCACAAATAATACTCATCACACCCCTAGGTTTTTTTTGTAATTGAAAAATGTAGTAATCTCAAATTATAATAAATGCTCTAAATTAACCCTTACCCAAAACATAGAAAAGCCTATGAGCACGTGCGTGAGTGCATGCTCAAAGGCTAGCATATATAAAGAAGATTCAAAAAGCTAGTTATGGTTTCAAAAAATATCAAAAATATCCCTAATCTAATTAGATAAACCTTATTATTAAAAAATAAATAAATAATGGGGTTAAAATTTTAATTCAACAGAAAACAAAAACCAGAGAAAAATTTTTCCTAAAAATTAGCACTCTCTATTTAAATATATCTTACGCACGTTTGATACATTTTTTTCTAAAAACTAGCACACACTAACTAAACCCAGCAGTTTCCTTCATTTCAAATCATAAATTTTAAGTTTCTTAAAAATCTTTCTTGTGCAATCTCACTAACAATAGATAAATTCAAACTAAAAAATTACATTAAACTCAAAAAAGAAAAAGGAAAAAAAGAAAAGAAAAAAGATCCTCATCACATGTGCAGAGCATGTGTGATGACACTATATATATTAAGAAGATTTAGAAAGTTAGTTATGGCTTCATAAAATGTCAAAAATACCCTTAATCTAATTAGATAATTCTTATTCCTAAAAAATAAAAAATAGAGTTAAAATTTTAATTCAACAAAATTCCAAAAAAAAAAAAAAAAACTACTAGAGAAATTTTTTTCCTAAAAATTAGCACACTCTCTATTTAAATATATTTTACACACGTTTCATACATTTTTTTTCCCTAAAAACTAGCACACACTAAATCCAGTAGTTTACTCTTTTTTAAATCCTAAATTTTAGTTTTTAAAAAATCTCTTTCTGTGTAACTTCACTAACAATAGATAAATTCAAATTGGAAAATAACAATAACATATAAAATAAAATAAAAGAGCCACATTGCATATGCGGAGCGCGTGTGATTTGTGAATTATTACATGACCCAATTGTTACTCTGAATTTAGCTAGGGTTTGATTACCTGATTTAACCCAATGATTGCAAGATTGCTACCACTGGCACATACTGACAAAATTGCTGAAGTCATTATTGCTGTTACCAGACATTACACTACAGTATTCCCCCTACTTTCAGTGGATCTACCCTAGTGAAATGAATAGTAAAAAAGTTAACTTACTGTTTACTATAAATCCTTGATTCTTGGTGCTCCCCACTATTCAAAGAGTGCTTGTTTCTGGTTATAAAATGTCTGCTTCTCTTCATTTGTAATCAAAGCTTAATTTTTAGCTTTCATATTTTCCCTTACTCCCCCTTACCTCCCTGCTATCTACTATTGTAATCTTGCTTCTTACTTCCCTAGCTATGTACTGACAATAATCTTGCAATCATGGGGCCGAAGCAGGGAATCAGACCTCAGCTAAATCCGAAGTAACAATTGGGTCATGTCTAAATAGAGATCTGACATAAGGATTATAAGGACTATCATCAGTAGCAACAGAGGCTTCAGAGAATGCCTTGGACTCATTATCTGAATCATCTTCATCGTCCTGGAGGGATTGCTTTAACAGGGAAATAAAATATTTTTTTCTTAAGTCCATAGTAGACAAACTTCTTTTTGGACTTAGTAGACTTACTGGAAGAGGAAGCAGGTTGAGGCATAGTTGCATGAGTAACTAGATAGACAGGTGTTTGAGCAATAGGTTCAGCAATGGGGAAATCATCAGCATTCTGTGGGTCTGTAGGGAATATGAAAGCTACAAATGAAGAGAAGCAGGCCTTTTATAAGTGAAAATATGCACTATTTGAAAAGCGAGGAGCAGCAAGAATCACAAATGAATAGTGAACAGTAAATTTCAATTCTTTTTACATTCATTTCAATAGGGTAGATCCACCGAAAGCAAGGGGAATACTGTAGATGAATAGTGTTATGTCTGGTGATAGTAGTAATGACTTCAGAAATTTTGTCGATTTGTGCCAGCAGTTGCAATCATGCAATCATGGGGTTGAAGTAGGGAATCAGACCTTAGCTAAATCCACCAGACATGACTATTCATTTACATTATTCCCCCTACTTTCGATGGATCTATCTTGGTGAAATGAATAGTAAAAAAGTCAAATGTATTGTTTACTATTCATTTGTGATTCCTGCTACTCCCCGCTATTCAAATAGTGCTTGTTTCTACCTATAAAATGATTGTTTCTCTTAATTTGTAATCAGAGCTTAATTTTTATCTTTCATATTCTCCCTTACTTTCTCAACTATCTACTCTTGCAATCTTGCTTCTTTCTTGCTTAGAAATACTTGTTTCTACCACTTTTCCTGTAAGTGTTTATTTTGATAATAATATTTTAAAAATGAATTAAAAGATATAAGATTTGATAAAAGTAGTTTGAAACAAGAAATATTACTTCCGGAAATTCATAAACAATTTGATCAAAACAACTCAAACAATAATTTTGATAATGAACAAGATGATGAGCATAAAGATGGGGGCTAGTACTGGTCAAAAGATTATTCTTTCTGATACTAATAAGCTTTGTCTAATTAACATACTTATTCCTCCAAAATGGTTTTCAAAAATTAAATATCTGATTTTGCTACTCCCATTATTCGTAGTCATTTAAATGTTATAAACATAGCATTTAATTTTGATTTAATTGCTTTACATGATGAATACAGATTTGCTAAAAATAAAGAAAAAAGAAGATGGTACCATGCAACTTTTGATGAAAAAGAAAGGTCCGTAATAAAATAAAATGGAAAAAAATGATGCATGATTTGCAAAAACATATATTGTTTTTCGATTTGTTGAAAATCATTATAGCGGGGAAAGAGAGACTTAAAACTTGAGGGACAAATCCCTTCGGTTGGGTGGCATGTTAGCTGCCCATGAGTTATATGAGAATTTCAGTAATGAATGAAGTTGGCAGACAACTAATACTATGTTTGGAAGTTTGGAGGGAGAGGAGAGTAGAGGGAAGGAGAAAGGAGGAGAGTAGAGGAGAATGGTTATCCTCAACCTTATTTGGACGTTTTTAAAATTAAGTAAGGGGGAGGGGAATAATTAGCATTTTCATAATTTGTAATTTTGTTAATATGGTAAGGATAAATTTGGTAATTCATTTGGTTAAGCATTTTTATACCCTACTCTCCCTCCAAATCTCTCCAATTTGGGAGAATTAAAAATGAGGGGTTAGAACCCCTCTAAACCCCTCCCCCTTCTCCCTTAAAAAACATCTAGACAGGGTAATTTAACTTACTTCCCTCCCTCTACTCTACTCCCCATCCATCCAAACAAGCTATAAGGAAATATAAAATAAGGAATTATTAATTTTGTTATAAAATGCTTGCAAATGAAGATAGTAATGTGATTAGTTTCAAATCAACAACATAGTATATAAATTTTTAACTACTATTTTATGTTGTATTTAAAGTCAAGTTAATGAGGCTTATGCAATACTCTTAGTATCACTCATTTTAAAATCAATATTATCATTTAATTTTGTTAAGTTGGTGAAATGGTCCAAATCATTCCAAGTAGATTCCTAATGACCTAATAAAAGATGAGAATTCAGAAATGGTAAAAATATAAAGATGTCATTCAAACTAAGAAGAACATGATGATGATAAATTTGGAAGACATATTTTAAGGTTTGGTTTGGAATTAGATACTTTGGGCAATTCTTTGGGTTTAGGCTCATCTACTGCCCGTCCCTCCATAAATGTAAGCTCCGTTTGGATCACGTTTTAGCATTTGCGTTTCTGCGTTTTGCCCTTTTTTTTTTTTTTTGGACCAATGCCTCTTACACTGTTCATGGGACATGAACAGTGCATTAAGGTAAAGTTACAGTGCTGAACAGTGTTTTCAATAGTGAACAATAACTCAGAAAAAAAAAATTTTTATTATTTTCAGCAATAAGTTTTCAGTTTTTAGTAAAATAAGCGGTATCTAAACACGCACTTAAAAGTTAGTTGAACTCTCCATGGATGAAACCAAAAAGTAATTCATAAACTAATACAGATTATTATTATTATTATTATTTCTTTTATGCAAAATTTAAATATGATCAGAAAGGTACATCCAATAAATACAAATGCTCTCGTAAGATGGGTCAAGTATAACAAGTTTAAGAATATATTAATATAAATATAAGCGGCCAAACCAATGGATCAATTTAGTTAATGAATTAGTATGAAACTTCACGATCATGCCGACACATGGAAGCATAAGAGAACGTACCACGTAAGTTCGTTTACATCTAAAATCCAAGTCTTAAAAGTTAAAATTGCAGTTGTGGAAAGCGAGGCAGTTAAAAATTGCATCAAGGGATAGAATACAGTTTAAGTCCATTAAATTTCTAAGATTATATAATAAGGTGAGCTTGTGTCTGTTGGGCTTAGTGGAGCCTAGTTGTATTTGATCCGGTTAACGACCCGATTTGACCTGAAATAATGTTGCGTAGTTTTTAATAGGAGATTTTCTGAGGCCTAGTTCATGGAGCGGGAGTGCAGGATGTAGAAAAACGCAATTTTGGTGATTAGAGTTTTTTTTTTTTTGTTGTTGTCATTCTTGAGAGATTGAAACATTATAACCACACTTTGTAATTTTCCATGATAATAGTGAAATCTCCACAACTCTATGGACGTAGGCAAATTGCCGAATCACGTAAATATTGTCTTGTACGTGTGATTGTTTTCTTTGGCGTGTGTTTTCTCCATTTTTGTTTCTCACAGGTTGGGAATTTCGGGTTAATTCCCTACAATGTCCAGTGTTGAATTGCACTAGACATGTTAGGATGCTGACATATATCTGTAATAAACATATAAAAAATTATAGTTTTTTAGATAAGATAATCATCTGTAATAAATAATTACATAAATAAAGCCAAATTAAAAAGAAATTGTCCAGAATTTAAGGATAAAAGTAGAATGGCATGAAATTATTTTAATTGGGAATGAAAAAAGTTTACCTCCAAACTGGTTTGAAAAAAATTTTCTAACCCCACGAGAATTGATAAAACTATTTACATGTACTTTTAGTTTTAGTCACATGAATTGTTTAATAGTACATTGTTGATTATATGCATCACTACCAAATAGATTGGACGAGATTTCTTCATACTACAAAAAAAAAGGGCTATAGTGGCGTTTATGGAAAACGTTGCAATATAAAATCTTAGCCGCTTTTTCAAGGGTCTCTAGTGGCGTTTTTAAACACTGGGTTTTAAGGGTCTATAGCAGCATTTAGGGATAGCAAAAATTGCCCAACTCGCGGATACCCGACCCGCGAAGCAAATGGGGCAGGTTTGGGTTTTAAAAACCCAACCGGTAGCGGGTTCGGGTCAGGTGCGAGTATTATGCATACCTACCCCGAACCTAACCTGTATACATATAATATATTAAAATATTTTAAAAACCCTAACTATAAATACTAAACTATCTCTAACCCTAATCCTAATCTCTCATTCTCATCACTCACTCTTAAAGAGAGAGACGTTGGGGAGAGAGAAGAAATTGAATTTTTAATTAAAGAAAGAGAGATAGTAGAAAAAATTTTGAGTTTTATATTTAATTTGATGCTATAGTAAGCTGCTATAGATAGTAGCTTACTATAGCCGAAAGCTAAATTTTTTTGGATATAGCAATTTTGATGTAGCTTGATTTTTATGGTTTGAGGTGTTAAAATAGCTTTTTAGCTATTTTAACACATTTTTTGTGAATGCTCTAAGCTGCTATCTATAGCAGCTCACTGTAGCATCAAGTTAAAAATAAAACTCAATTTTTTATTCTACTATCTCTCTTTCTTCAATTAAAAATTCATTTCCTTCTCTCTCTTTAATCTCTCCTCACTCTCAGATTTTCTTTCTTCTCTCAATCATAGATTTTCTCTGTTCTCTCACTCTCTTGGTTGTGTTGTGGGTTATGGTGGTTCTGGTTGTGGCCATGGGTGGTCCAATGTGGGTTGTGGTTGTCGTTCGATGGGTCTGGTGGTTACCATTTGGTGGGTTGTGGAGTTTGTGGTGGAGATTATTGTTTGGTGGGTTGTGGGTTTTGTGAGTTGTGGCTTGTTGGGTTTTAGGGGTCTTTTGGTGGGGACAGTGGTAGTGTTAGCGGTGCTAGCTGTGGTTGTGAATGTGGTTTTGTTTGGGATTTTTTTTTTTTTTTTGGTGGTGGGTTTTGTGGCTGATTGTGGGTGTGTTTGTGATGGGTTTTGTAGTTTATTTTTCCCCCGATGGTGGTGGTGGCTGGCAGTGGGTTGTAGGTTGTTGGGTGCTTGTTTGTGGTTGAAGTTTTATGGTTTATTATTTTTTTTTTTCCTGGTGGTAATGGCAGTGGTGGCTGGCAGTGGGTTGCGGGTTCTTGTTTGATGTTTTTTAACCGGTGGTGGTGGTTGGTGGCAGTGGATGAGTAATAGAGAAGAGAAAGATTTGGTAGCAATAGATGTGGGTGGCAGAGAAGAGAAAGAGATGGAGATGAAAATAGAGAAAGAGGAGAGAATAAGAATTAAAAATAAATAAATAAATAAAGAAATAATAAAGAAAGTATATTTAAATGAAGTGGTAAAAAAAAAATAGAACTTTTGTTGTTGGATGTATTGTAAAATAATGTGTTAAAATAGATAAAATAGGTTGTTGGATGAATTTTGGTACGTCATTCCCTTTCACTATGGATGACGGATGTTGGGCAGAGGAGCAAGTCCTCTTGTTTTATGGGTGGAATTTGATAAATTTGATGGAAATGAGTTTTATTTCAGGGGATATTATAATATCAATACGTTTGCAATGAGTCCTAAGGACCTAGTGGTTATTAACTTATTAAGTCTTCATTGAGATCCTGTGTTTGAAACCTTTAACCAATATTTTGGTTGCCAAGAGCTTTCTAGCTTAATTGATATACCTCCTTGTGTTTACAATGGAGATGTCTAAAGTTCAAATCTTCATTCTTAAACTATTGAATTAAAAAATTAAAAAAAAAAAAAAAAAAAAAAAAAAAAAAAAAAAAAACTAACATCTTGGGCCACCTCAAGAGATTCTTGATAACGCCTTAAAATGTATACTTGTTATATATTTATGTGGGCGTTATCTCCTTATTACTATGCTTAATTTGTATAATTAAGCCATGATTTACATTAGTCCCTATTATTTATCTTTACATAATTTCTTGAATAAGATGTCATTCATTATGTGTAATTTTCTACTTTCAGGAAATCATGTGAGAAAGATGAGTTTACAAGAATTTGTGAGAGAATGGAGGCTAAACTAGAATTAAAGTGGAGCTAAAGGACCATGCTCAAATGTCTAAGGAGGTGCAGCTGGAGTGCTTGGATCATCTACCATGATTGGAAGCTTCAAATAAGGAAAGAAATCAAAGAGGCAGAATCTGAAAAGGAAAAATCTGATTTGAGCACTGATCAGTATTTTGGGCATATCTCTCTCCTCAAAAATTTGATTGACACAAGGCTGGATGGGTTCGAAATTCTCAATTTTTGAAGGCCAAAATTAACTCACAATTTATTGCTGTAAACCTGGACTGAAATTAAAATAGTAAAAGTTTTATTTTTTTTGGACACTTAGACGTTAAGGTTTTAAAAGGAGGCTGGGAGAACGAATTTTGGCAGAGAAAACCTTGTATTTTCCTTTCTCTAATGGCAGCCTAAACTCTTTGCTAGGGCTAGGGGTTATGTTTCTTCTATACGGTATGAATATTCAATGTGATTCTCTCTGAGATTTTAGACAATAACATATTTGATTATTCAATTAGATTTCTTTTGATGTATTAGTTCTTCCATGCTTTCAATAAGTTCAATCACATTTTTCTTATTGTTTAGATGAATTTCTAATAGTTTCAAATAGAAATCATATTTCAAAGTGAATGGGTTTTTCTTAAAACTATTATAACCGCATTATTAATCGAGGTTATCATGCGTTCTTAAATTGTCTCAGTTCAACCGAATCATAAGTATTTAATTGTATAAGAACAATCAATTATGAAATATATGATTTCTTAGATCACAAAGAATTTCATATTGATATACGGAAACACCCTGATGCCCTAGTATTTACATTATTGATTTATATAAGTTTTTATTATTATTCTTGTTAACAATCACCTAGCAAAAGTACTTTTCTTCTTCACCCAAATTGTTGTTTAATTATATTTTCTTTGAATTTACCTTGCTCCTTGTGGTTCGACCTCGATACTTCGAGAATTATATTGCTACAATCTCCTGCACTTGGGAGTGAGCAAGTAATTCTTCCCTATAATTTTAATACCAAACTAATGTGTTATCATTCACAAACAAGTAAATCAAATATTCATTGATTATTTGTTTAAGTAAACTAATCGTATTTATTATCATATTAATTTGTAAGTTGTTTTTTTTTTTTTTTTTAACTATTTATTTGGCAAAACTCGTGAAAAATTAGTTGTAGGTTTAACATTTTTTATGTTCATGAACATCGGTGAAAGAGTTAGGGTCCGTTTGGTTTAGAGGTGTCTCAATTTTCATAACTTAATACTCAGTTTTCATAACTCAAACTCAAAACCCATAACTCTTAACTCAGTTTCCACTTTCTCTCAAAAATGCCAAAATTCTTGTTTGGCAACACAACCCAATCACATAACTCAAAATTTAAGCATATTTTTTGCCAAAACGGTGGAGCCCACCACTGACACTACACTGTTTACTTATGGTTGATACCCGTGGGGGATTTCTCTTACCTCTCACAAGACATTTTCTCTAGCACACTTAGTCCAGAAACAAACCCAAACCCCATAAAGCGAAACCCATTTCACAGAAACCCATTAACATCTCTTTTCTCAGAAACCCATTTCACGCACCAATACCCAGCTACACCGAAACCCAGCTGCACCACCAACAACGGCAAACCCAGAAATCCACAACCACAACCTCCACCACCAACAGTCCCCACACAACCACAACCTCCACCAAAAAACTCACAAACACAGAAAACCCAAACCCAAGAATCCTTAGATCAAAAACCAAAATCACTAAAATCAAGTGTGGGTTTTTGTTTCTAGGTATAAATTTATGCATGTATGAAAATAGTGGAGTGGGATCTGAAGAAGAAAGAAAGAAAGAAAAAGAAAGAAGAAGAAGAAGAAAAAAAAAAAAAAAAACGTTGAAGTGGGTCTGAAGAAGAAGGAAAGAAAGAAAAAGAAAGAAGAAGAAGAAGAAAAAAAAAAAAGAAACGTTGAAGTGGGTTTGAGGGTCTGAAGAAGAAGGACAGAAAGAAAAAGAAAGAAGAAGAAAAAAAAAAAAAAAAAAACGTTGGAGTGTGGGTCTGAAGAAGAAGGAAAAAAAAAAACAAAAAAACAAAAAAAACGTTAGAGTGTGGGTCTGAAGAAGAAACAAAGAAAGAGAGAAAGAAAAGGAAAGAAGAAAGAGGAATTGCCGTTGGTGATGAGTGGTTTGACTTGACAACACACAAGTCATGGCCCCCACAAATACCTTATATTTACTAGCGTGCCACTGAGTTATGTAACTCAGAAACTGAAAACACCAATTTGGTGTTTTCAGTTTTCTGCATTGTAGCTCAACTCAAACTGAGTTTGAGTTATGAAAACAAGGAGAGGAAATCAAGCCAAACGCAATATTTTCAGTGGGTCCCACGCCAATTTTCAGTTTAAGTGATGAGAATTGGCTAATCCATACAGGGCCTTAATCTTATAATAATAAGGATTCAGATTATTACATGGCCCATAGATTTTTCTAGCACTTGAGAAAGCAATAGCCTCTTTTTTTTTTTTTTTTTTTGGAGAATCCAAACCCAAAGGCCAGCTTTATTGAATAGAAAGGGAACTACAAAGAGTCACGAGATACCAGGGGAGCTATATCATCAGAAATGGATTCGATCCATAATTGTAGCTAATTACCAAACTTAGATTTTCTAGCAAGAAAATAGGCAACTGAATTTCCTAATCATTTTACATGAGAAAAACGGCAGAAAATAAAATTACCAGCTAAGACAAGAGAATCATTAATGACATGACCAAACTTAGGATGGTTTGAACCTCCATCCTTAAGAGTATTTGTTACTGTCTCAACATCTTCCTCAAAAGTAGCTTCCAAAATGTGGATTTGAGCAATATTTACTAGCATTTGAGAAAACAGTAGCCTATAAAGTGTAAGTATAAGAACCAACTACTAGACTACTCATCACTTTATGATTAGTATTGTAAGATAAAATAATTAATTCTTAAAAACTTTATATATATATATATATATATATATATATATATATATATATATATCTAAGTATAATTAAAAAAAAAAAAAAAAAAGGGATAGTTATGACAATGTGGATGGTGGATTTGCATTTTGAACATCTCCATTAGAAATATTAGAAAGTTCTAGTTAGCATGTATCAATAAAATAAATGAAATTTTGTTTTAATTTTTATTCTAATTAATATATTTATAGATTTTTATTGTAATTAATCTTCTATATATATATATATTCTGAAAATTGTAATTACATGTTCGTTTATGCAATTATGCCATGTACTTAAAGGACTAACTATATTATGTTTTAAAAAATGTATATATTAAAAAAACTCATGTAATATGTATGAAAGTTATTTAAATTTTAGTGAATTTTTTTAATAAAGGTTATTGACTTTGCCTTTTTATTTATATAATATTAAATCTTGATCTGACCTCAAAATCTTGAATATATTTGATTTACAGTTCTTTAAATGAGCTATTTTTTAAACCTTTTTCACAGTTAGTATTTACAACAAATAAAGTTATCAATGAATCATATAATATGAATACAAAACTTATCCAACTTTTCTTTTCCCCAATAAACTTCAAATACCAAAATCACCTACCTATACAAGAATTCCAATAAAAATTATAAGATGTGAAAAAAAAGAAAGAAAGAAAGAGATTGAACTAAATCAAAATCCAAAGGCTTCTCTCAGGAAAGATAATGAATACATTAAATATCTTTTATTTGCTATATTTTTATTTCATTTTTTAATAATCTATGATTTTCTATGTAGTTTATTCTCTTTCTTTCTTTTATTTTTTTCACATCTTATATTTTTTTTACTGGAATTCCTGTATAGTTAGGTGATTTTGGTAAAAGTTAGGTTAGTTTTATATTCATATTATATGATTCATTGTTGGTTCTCTTCAGAATCATTCTCTCTCATATAGGCAGACTTGGTAATGTTGTAGCTCATGTCTTAGTTAGGAAAGAAAAACTTTTTTATTTCGTTGTTAGTATGGATGAAGTTTGTTCCATTAGATATTTATCGTTTTACTATATTAGATTTATTAGAAGTTGAATAAAGTCATACTAAATTTATTCTCAAAAAGAATATTATATGATTCATTCATAACTTTATTGGTTGTGAATGCTAATGGTAAGAAAGGTTTAGAAAATAGCTTGTTTAAAGAACTGTAAAATAGATATTGTTAGGACATATGTGAATCATGTTAAGAACATATGTCATTTAGGATTGACTAATCCTTTGACAAAACGCACTTTACTTGTAATTGGATAGAACTAGGATGGGTTTAAGTCTTCAAGAATCATGTTGTTCAAGTCAAGAGTTAAAGTCATGGAAATCTGTTTAAGAAACAAGTGAAGAAGTGCTGTATTTTAAAGCTTGACAGCTAGCTCGATGGATGGCATCTATCGAGGTTTAAAAGGCAGTCTTAGCTCGATGCTCGACAACTGCTCGGCAGATAACCTATCTATCGAAATTTACGAAAATCAGTTTTTCAGATCTGATTTCACACATATTCGTGTATACTTGTTTAGGCTTTCTTTTCTCACAACCCTAAACATATATAAGGATTATTTTAAGGGCCGTCACAATGGATGCAAGTGGATACCACTTAATGCAAAAGTTTTACACAAGCATATTGTGACCGGAGACATATGCCCTAGTTCATCTCTCTTGAAGAAGTTGCTGCATTTATACACCATAGGGTTTTGTAACCAAAGAGTTTCGTGATCTTTATCATGTTGATGAACGGAAGAACTTTGCAGCCAACATTTTTCTCAAGTTGGTGTGTTAGTCACGTACTTGGATCTGTGCATCGATTGGTTAGTCATGTACTAGGAGTCATGCATTGAAAATGAGATATTTTCACTACCGAACAAGTCCAATTGTGTATTAGGGTAAAAGTTCAACTATAGGTTTGTATAAGGTAATGAGATTCCTTTACTTGTAACCGCTTGTTGTGATAATAGTGGATTCTCGGGAGTGGTGACCTTAAATTCACCTGGTGGGGTTTTTTCCTTGGAGGTTTTCCCCATTTGTAAAAAAATCACCGTTGCAACTTTATTTTCCACTGCATATTAACTTGGTGATTTGTTTGTGCTACCACACGTATTGCTTGTTAATTAAATTAATTAATTAACTTGGTTAATTAATTCGTTAATTTATCACAAGGGGTCAATACATTCTTGGCATATCAGATATATTCAAGGTTTTGAGGTCAGATCAAGATTTAACATTTAATAAATACAAAAAAAAAATATATGAAATCAGTTTATAAAAGTTATTAACCTTTATTAAAAAAGTATTCACCAAAATTTAAATAATTTTCAAACATATTGCATGAGAGATATATAAAAAAATTTAATCCTTTAAGTCCATGTCATAATTGCATAAACAAACAAATAATTTCAACTTTAAAAAATTATTTTGAAAGATTATTAATTACAATAAAAATCTATAAATATATTAATTAGAATAAAAATTAAAACAAGAATTTATTTATTTTTATTGATATTTGATAATTGGCAATTTCTAATGTTTCCAACTAAGATATTTAAAGTTCAAATCCATCGTTCTTGTTGTCAAAATTATCCTTTAACATATATATATATATATACCTTTTTTTTTTTTAAATATCTAAATTTTTTTAGATCAAATAATCTAAGCTTCCAATAATAACAAAAAAAGTGAGGAGTAGTCTAGGGGTTGGTTCTTAAACTAACACTTCTCCTCTAAAGAGAAGATGTTTAATCCCTTATAGTAGTAAGCTCTCTCTTTGTCTTTTGTCCCATCTTTTCCCTTATGATCTACCAATATTTAGCCAAAAGACTTCCATTTATTCCTTCATTCTCTCTATCAATATTTAGCCACATACTATTATTTCTTCTTGAAAATTGGCTTATCAATATTTAGCCAAAAGACTCCTATATGTCCCATTATTCTCTCTATCAATTCTTTTGTCCTTTGTCCCATTTGTCCCCTCATTCTCTCTATCAATATTTAGCAACATATTGTTATTTCTTCCTAAAAATTGGCTTATCAATATTTAGCCAAAAGACTTCTATGTGTTCCATTATTCTCTCTATTAATATTTAGCCACATAATGTTCTTTCTTCCTAAAATAGGCTCTCTTCTATACCATATATCCCCTTATTCCCTCTATTTCGAATATTTTTATTTCTTCCTGAAAATTGGTTGTGCTCTCTTCTTGTCCTATGTCCCATTATTCTCTATCAATATTGTCTCTCCTTTTGTTTGCAAATTTGGGCATTTGTAATGAATTTTACTACACATATATAGCCTATAAATAATTTGGGGTACATTGCAAATTACACTCCTAAAGTTTGGAAGTAATTGGATTTTACAGTTTTAGAATTTGGATTTTATCTCCTGAAGTTTGGTGATGTTTAGGTTTTATACTCTAACATTTCAGAATTTGGATTTTACCCTTTATATTTTAGAAGGGTTTGGATTTTACTCCCTAAAGTTTTGGAGTGTTTGGAGTTTACACTTTAGAGTTTTAGAATTTGGAAGTGTAAAATCCAAACAACCCTAAACTTTAGGGAGTAAAATCCAAGTTCTAAAACATTAGAGTGTAAAATCCAAACAAAACCAAATTTCAAGGGATAAAATCCAAATTCTAAAACTTTAGGGTGTAAAATCTAATCACCCCCAAACTTTAGAGGTGTAATTTGCAATTTATCCAATAATTTGAGTAATATTTAGTTAAAAGACTCATAGAAGTTTCTATTCTCTCTATTTCGCATATTGTTATTTCTTCCTAAAAATTGGTTGCTCTCTTCTATCTTTTGTCTCATCTGTCCTTTTATTTTTCTTTATCAATATTCTCTCTCCTCTTTCTTGCAAATTTGTGTCTTGGTACCGAATTTTACTACACGTGTATAGCCTATAAATTATGATTTGAACAATATTTAGCCAAAAGACTCATATGAGTTTGTCATAAATTCAAGAAGTTTCATTTTTCTGAGCGATTCAGTAGCCTTAGTATCAAATTTCACTACATATATATATATATATATATATATATATATATATATATATATATATATATATAGCCTATAAACTCTGATTTGAGCAATATTTAATCGAAAAGAATTCTAGAAGTTTGTCATAAATGTCAAAAAGTAAACCACAAATTTTGCATATTGTCATTTCTTCTTAGAAAAGAGCCCATTTTCAAGAAGAAATAACAGAACAAATTCCTAAGCTGTAACCGAAAGATTTTGACATTAAATAATTAGGACAAAATTTATCGCTCTCCTTGGCTGTTTTTGGGCCAGGTTTGTCTCACAAAGTTTTCTGCCTAAATTTCTTAGCTGGCAAATACCAATTTCAATCCTCTTTCTCCACAACTTCTTTTCTTCCTTGGTTAAAGCCAAATGTTTCACTACCAAAAATAAAAATAAATAAAATACAGTTTAACTGGTGAACCTCGTCTAAATTCTACAAGTGGGAGCATTTTCATGTTGTTTGCTTGACTGACTGCTGCAGAGATGATATTAATTTAAGTTTAACACACCAGCTGACCTGACAAGCTCGAGTGTTCCATATGCTACTCAAGCAGTGGCGGCTCCAAAAATTTTGTTCAAGGTGGTCGTTAAAAAATTTAAATTAAACAAAATTTCATAAAAATAAAATTTGAATATATTGACATAAAAAAAAATAAAAAAAAATAAAAAAAAAACAATCGCAAATACATAAAGTTTTAAAATTTCATTCTACATGTTTTTCATATTTTGAAATTGTTGTATGATAGCTTCATTATTAATGCTATCAACTACATTTTTTTTCAACATACACAGTTAAGTAATCATTAAACTTCTGATCTCCCTTTCAATCACCAACCTCTTACCTAAATAAGTAACAATATAAACAAAATGCATCATCCTTTTTTATGATATGTTCCAACCTATATTTCGTATTCTTTAAACTAATCGAGATTAAATTAATGCAATGCTCTACTAATTTCATTTTTAGGGAAATCATGGCAAAGAGGTTGACAAGAACATCTTTGTAAATATGCTCTTTTTATTTTCTCTTGATTATTAGGATGAAAAGATGAGAACTTTTCTCATAGCCTAGTGTGGGGCCCTAATTGCACTAGCCACGCCTGCCCACTACATGCAGCCCAAGGCCCGCGCCGAGGATAGTGTTAAGGCCGAGGACAAATGGGAAAGAACCCAGGACGTCCAAGGTCCGCGCCGAGGATGACCTGTCCTCTGGCACACCGACTTCGCTTAAGAGAAAATATCCCACCTCAGTTGAATATATCTCACCAACATTCTGACCACTTTAATGGTGAGGTGACCTGAAAACCCTAAAGCATCAGTTACTTCAACTATTGTAAAGCCTGCAAAGGCGGTTGGGAAATAACATAAAGCCTGTAAATACAGGTGATGTGACAATCCCCTATGACTAGAGGCTCAGATTATTGCCAGATGGACGGCTAAGATTAACAGAAGGAAACAATATATAATTAAGAGATTTCCCCAACAAAAAGGGGGGGGGGGGAAGAAAAAAGAAAAGAGATCCTCGGCTTGGGCTGAGGACAAGGAAGCTTTATAAACACTTAGCCAAATTCCGACTTTGTGGATCGAATAGATCCCATGCTATCAATTACTCACGATAAACTTTATACCGGCCATTGTTTACTTCGGTGATGCCAAATTCTTGAACCCACTTCTATACAGATGTTATTATTGAGGGTCCGTTACAAATCGAGCCCTTACAATTGGCGCCCACCGTGGGGCCGAATTTGTGCGCTGGCAAGTATGGTGTTCGGTGTAAAGAAATCAAGGGCAACTTTTTCAGAAACAGTTTACCAAAATCGATACAATCTACTACAGCAACAATCGTTTAGAAATCAACAATCACAAGAACAAAAATATGTGAAAAATAGAAAGAGTAAAAACAAGTCTACTTCTTTTATTCATACATAAAGAAAAATCCATTACATCTCTTACAAGTGAAGCCCGTGGGGCTTGTTCTAAAGCTAACTACAAAGGTAGACACTTGACAAAGCCGGCAGAGGAACCAATGGTAGAAAGCAACGATGGCAGAAGAATAAAAGGAAAGAAGGGGAGTAGAGGAAGAAATGAAGAACAAATATTAGAAAAGAAGTGAAGGACGAGAGGAGGAAAGAGAAGAAGAAGGCTTGTTGAAGAGCAAAAGAGAGAAGAGAGAAGAAGGATTAGAAGAAAGGAAAGCTACATTGGAGGTGGAAGAGGTCGCGGCACAGGACGGCTCCGTTTCCGGGTTCCGCCTGATTTCCCTCCCACCCCCAATGCAGCTGGCTTGGGGGTCAAGTACCCAAACCCAAGAGAAGGTGGTTACGTTCTTCCTGGATCCTCCTCCAAACGACGAGGAGGGCTCCTCCTCTGGTTAGGTTGAAAAGAAGGAGAATCTTCGGATCTCCCATACACCCATCCCAGCATAGCGGCCAGGGTTGGAGTGCCATCCTCGGCTCCTGATAGGGGCTTTGCATCCCCAAGATCGCCCTTTCCAAGGGCCAACTTGTTCGTAGGGGCTCAGGCGGCTATGTTTGGCGGAGCCTTTTTGGGGAGGTATTTTTGGGAGAAATTTGATATGGACGTTTGTCAAGTGTGAAGGAGAAGGTTGCCCTGGAAACGTCTTATATAGAAGGTGGGATATTGATGAGTGCCAATCTGCCATAAATCTCAGGGAGAAATTTTCGGAAGCAATGATGCCGCCCCAACTTCCAAGGGGCTTGCCAACCGTTAGATCCTCGTAGATCCATGGCCGGCATTAATGAGGGGACGCCTCATTAAACGAGAAGACACCGAAGCGTCAGAACGCGTCACTCGGACAACCCAGGAGACGCCTCGTTATCTGAAGAATCCCACCAAACGAAGAGGCAAAACACGGCAAGGTCTTATCCTCCACCAACTCCAGCCCCATTTATTATTATTATTATTATTATTCTGCTCGAAAAATGTGATTATTTAATGCTTATTGTAAATTGTAGTAATGTAAAATTAAACGGCTACAGATAAGCAGATAAAACTGATTAGAATGAGAAAACTAGGTACTGGACAGAACCAAGGCATTGCATGGTCCTCGGACCCAAGCCTCTGGGGAAACCAGATGCTTCAGATGATTAAAAGGAGAAAACTAGGTACTGGACAGAACCAAGGCATTGCATGGTCCTCGGACCCAAGCCTCTGGGGAAACCAGATACTTCAGATGATTAAAATGAGAAAACTAGGTACTGGACAGAACCAAGGCATTGCATGGTCCTCGGACCCAAGCCTCTGGGGAAACCAGATACTTCAGATGATTAAAATGAGAAAACTAGGTACTGGACAGAACCAAGGCATTGCATGGTCCTCGGACCCAAGCCTCTGGGGAAACCAGATACTTCAGATGATTAAAATGAGAAAACTAGGTACTGGACAATCCAAGGCATTGCATGGTCCTCGGACCCAAGCCTCTGGGGAAACCAGATACTTCAGATGATTAAAAGGAGAAAACTAGGTACTGGACAGAACCAAGGCATTGCATGGTCCTCGGACCCAAGCCTCTGGGGAAACCAGATACTTCAGATGATTAAAAAGAGAAAACTAGGTACTGGACAGAACCAAGGCATTGCATGGTCCTCGAACCCAAGCCTCTGGGGAAACCAGATACTTCAGATGATTAAAAAGAGAAAACTAGGTACTGGACAGAACCAAGGCATTGCATGGTCCTCGGACCCAAGCCTCTGGGGAAACCAAATACTTCAGATGATTAAAATGAGAAAACTAGGTACTGGACAGAACCAAGGCATTGCATAGTCCTCGGACCCAAGCCTCTGGGGAAACCAGATACTTCAGATGATCAAGACGAGAAAACTAGGTACTGGACAGAACCAAGGCATTGCATGGTCCTCGGACCCAAGCCTCTGGGGAAACCAGATACTTCAGATGACTAATGAGATAGAGAAACTCGATACTTCCAGCAGGAAGAACATTTCACTAAGAAAACTAAACGTTAAGAAAAACCAAGGTCTTATATGGTCCTCAGACCCAAACCTACATGGGAACCAGTCACTATGAGACAATACAAACGCCGAACGGAACCAGGGCCCTTGTACGGACCATGAGCTCAAAACTAAGGCGGAGCCAACTCTCTGTTAGGCGCCAAATAAACGAGTCCCATCAGGGACAAAAACCATGAGAAATTGAGTGCTATAACACAAACGACCCAAGCCTAACCATCCTCGGGCGACACTTTGCGCAAAAAGAAAGCTGCAAAAACGGCCGAAATAGCAATAAATATTGACGATAAGATAGAACCCAACAAGCCAAAAAAAAAAAAAAAAAACGTGCCGAGGAAATCAAAATCCTCCTCCCGCCCAAGGGGACGTGCAGCAGAATTTTGAGGGGCTATTGTGGGGCCCTAATTGCACTAGCCACGCCTGCCCACTACATGCGGCCCAAGGCCCGCGCCGAGGATAGTGTTAAGGCCGAGGACAAATGGGAAAGAACCCAAGACGTCCAAGGTCCGTGCCGAGGATGACCTGTCCTCAGGCACACCGACTTCGCTTAAGGGAAAATATCCCACCTCAGTTGAATATATCTCACCAACATTCTGACCACTTTAATGGTGAGGTGACCTGAAAACCCTAAAGCATCAGTTACTTCAACTATTGTAAAGCCTGCAAAGGCGGCTGGGAAATAACATAAAGCCTGCAAATACAGGTGATGGGACAATCCCCTATGACTAGAGGCTCAGATTATTGCCAGATGGATGGCTAAGATTAACAGAAGGAAACAATATATAATTAAGAGATTTCCCCAACAAAATGGGGGGGGGGGGGGAAGAAAAAAGAAAAGAGATCCTCGGCTTGGGCCGAGGACAAGGAAGCTTTATAAACACTTAGCCAAATTCCGACTTTGTGGATCGAATAGATCCCATGCTATCAATTACTCACGATAAACTTTATACCGGCCATTGTTTACTTCGGTGATGCCAAATTCTTGAACCCACTTCTCTACAGATGTTATTATTGAGGGTCCGTTACAAATCGAGCCCTTACACCTAGGATCTAAAAGAAGATTATTCAAGTGAATACGAATTTGCTTAGAAGATAAATTTTGTAGTAAAAGTGATTTCCTTATAAGAATTTTGTCCATAGTGATAACAAAAAAATAAAAGGTAAGTTACAAGCTCATTCAACGTATTCAATTTAGGCATTAAACCGTTACATTAATCATGTTCAATAAAATATTGAGGTATTATTTTAGTGCATACATGTATGTACAAGATGTATCACATAAATCCAATAAATTCATCTAAAGACAAAAGCAAGTACTAACTGACTAGCTATTGGAAAATATGCATTTTTTTTTTAATAAAAAAAATAGCAATTTTAAATATGTCTTTTGTAAACATCATTTAAAATATCACAATTAAACATTTGATTTGGGCTTTTAGGCTAATTTGTTTCTTTAGACAATTTTTGAGAAATGTTAAATTCACAATATTTTCACAATAAATCCTAGTTAGCAATTGTTACTAGTTTTAAGTTACATATCTTTAATTTTTTTTTTTCTACTGATAACAATTTGTCACTTAAGATTTGTTATGAAAGTATTGAGAACATGTTGTGAACATAGCACTTCTCGCAATTTTTTGGTTCAATCTTCAATGGACCAAAATTTTAGAGAAGTCAAATTTTATTTTTAATGGACAAATTTTTATTTAGGATGTTCAAGTTTTTTTTAGGGTGGTCAAGTTTTTTTTTAGGGTTGTCAACAATCCATATAAATTTAGAATTTCTTTTTTTTTTTTGGTATAAAATTTATTTATTTTTCAAGTTTGAGGGTGGTCTTGTGACCACCCTCAATTATATATGGCACCGCCCCTGTACTTAAGACTTTTCTCGCCCTGGTACATTGATTACTGATTTAGCATTTATCTTCAAGCAAATGAGCCAAACACGACTACTATACTACACATATGGATTACTTGTGCCCTGAGCCCAATGCAATAAAAGTTGTGCTCTCTCTCTCTCTCTCTCTCCTTTTCTTTTAGCTCCCTTGTTCCATACTCGCTATTGCACACTCCTTATTGCTGCTAGTAGTATTAAACAAGCATATACAACGCTGCTGCTAGTATTAAACCGAAGCCAATCAAGCAAAACCGAGCCAAGCTTAAACTAATTGAATTTTTTCTGAGCCAATTTTTGAAACTCTTAGTGTGAGTTTGGATAGCAAACGCGACTGGCGTTTAAGCTTTTCCCTGGGTCTCATGCACTGTTCACATGACCTGCAAGTATGAAATTCAGCAAATATAACTTTAAAAATGGATCCCACAAGCACTATTCATAGTTTAAAAATTATTTTGCTATAGTATTTTTACCAATAAATTTTCAGTTTTCAGCAATAAGCAGTATCCAAACAGACCCTTATTAGTTTTTGTCACTCATAGTTTGATCATGCAATAGTCGGTTTGGCTTGACTCAAAGCATGTCACGGTCCCACTTTCACAATTTACACAACCGAAAGAACAAGTAACAAACAACATTTTCAATTTCACATTCGTAAAATGTAGGCAGAATCTACGGCCAAAAGGTAATAATATCATATAATAAGCATATACTGATTGTTCCACGATCCACAACAATAGTTAAAACAACTTTATTTTATATCCGCCACATTCTAATTTGAAGACAAGAACGAGAGCCTAGTGAGGAGAAAGGGCATAGAGACAAAAGATAGCCATGTGCCTCAATTAATATTCAAAGAGCGTTGATGATTTCCTCTGCACTGGAGACAGTAAATTCACCCCCAGATTCAATATTTGCAACCTTCACTTTGAGATCATCGAGCAAAAGAGCAAACCTCCTTGAACGAGTGCCAAGTCCTTTGTCTCCAAGGTCAAGCTCAAGACCAAGAGCATGTGTGTATTTTGCTAAGCCATCGGCAAGAAACTTGACATGCTTGTTCTCAGGGTAAGATTTGGCCCATGCCTTCATCACAAAGGGGTCGTTAACTGCAAATGTGTGTCAAAACTTGAATTAAATATCCTATAAATCATCCAGTGCTATATATCCTGACACCCTTGAAATCATTGTTATTTGCTTAGCCTATTGAGAAAAAAAGAATAAGATAGATGCAAATGCTCGATTCATCTCAATCACCCGGAATTAAAATTGGTTTTGTGGTCTCATATTTAAGTAACAAATGGACAATTAAGGTTTTTGATAGTTCAACTATAGCCTACCGTTGAGGCAGACATAAAAGATGGATTTGCCGATTTGGCTGACAGAACTTCGAGATCAAACATAGAATAGGTGTACAAGGTCAACTTTTCATTCCAAATGATATCATGAGAATTTAACAATGTAAGAGGACAAAATGATTATTCAGATTAGATTCAACACCTCAAGCATATAAAACTAGCGTCTAAAAAGGAATTAACTCACACTAAATTGCTTGCACAGAAGATTTAATATAATCTTAAATATATATAATAGCTCCCAAAGCTAGGTAACAAGGAAAACTATTAACATGGGCAGTCCTTGCTTGTATAAACTAAAAACAAGACAAGGCACAAGATATGGCTGTGCTCAAAACAGAATCAAATTGTCACATACATACGGTATGTCCAAGGTTGCAGTAAGATGCTGATATTGTAGTGTACTTGTTACATAGTGTTAAAGCATGCCCAAAAACTTAACTAGGGGGTGAAGAGGCTTTACTAATAGTCTAATACATAAGACCATAACCAAGTCAATGCCCAACAGAGGTGGGATTTCTTTCTTCAACAAATGGTAGGCATTTACTTGATTAATGTATTCTATTGAACTTAGAGGATCTATAGTACTTTAGATACATGAAGATACACACGTTCAGTTACGTCCGAGGAAAATCCATGTACAAAAATTTTAAAACAAACACAAGATAAAATTACAAACAAACTTCGCATCTAATAGACTAATAAGATTGATAGGAAGAACATACTTGACTTAGTCTAGAATAATTCTCTCAAGTCTCAACCAATGTCAAAATTTGGTAACACAAATGGAGTCATTCCTTTATTATCAGCATAAAATTGAAGCCACCAAATTAGTGTGCCACCACGACATGGCTACACTTGAGACTTGCTCTTATAGGCATTCACTATGAGAGAAATCTCATTCATTGTTTGTTATTACTACTTTTAGAACCACGCTACCCCAGAAATCCCGGCAGTACTAGGTGCAGTTGAGACTTGCTCTTACAAGGTCATGTAAACGTGTACCACATCAACCTCAAGATTGGACCACACCAATACATAGTAACAAAAAGGTTGTGACAATACTAAACTAGACAAAGGCAAAGCACAACGAATTAAGGACAAACACAGATTTTCTCCAAATCAAGTTGGAGTAATCTCAAGCTTATTATAGTTCTAATAATGATCATCCACATGTATGTTTGGAAGTTTATAAAAGAATGGAAAGAAATTAAAATATATATTTTTTTAATCTTTCTTTGTTTGGATATTTGAAACGAAAGGAATGGGATTTGTTTGAGTGTTAAAGAGAAAGTAGTAATTGGAAATGAATGATTTTATATAGCAATACTGTTGAGATCTTTCTTTAATAGACATTTAAGCACACAAGAAAAATAGGGGAACTAGAACGAATTCCATTTCCTTCCATTCCTACAAAATTGAACTTAAAATGAATGAAACATGGATTTCATTTCCATGCCTAAATATAGAAAGAAAAGAATTAGTTCCCTTCCGTAATTGCTAGCAAGCATAGCTGAGGACTTTAAAAAAAAAAAAAAATCGTAAAAGCTCATTTATTATTCGTTAAAAACTTTTAACCAATATGAGACTAATTAAATAAGGGAGTAAATCCGTTTTTGATATAATTTTACCGAGAATTAAAAAAATTGTCAAAATTTTTTTAATTTCCAATAAAATTTTTTCTAAAAATAATATACTATTGTGTATTGTGTGCAGTAATATCTATTAAATAATAAGGCTGAAAAAAATTTTCAAAAAAAACAAGAAGAAAAAGCAAAAACTCAGTTGAGAAATACCGCTAACCAAGAGAATATCGTCAACGCCCTTTGATTTCAGCTCCTCCGCTCTCTCAATGAATCCAGGTACATGCTTCAAGCTGTGCCCCCCACACACACACACAAAATAATCAATCAACTTAAATCAGATGGTCCACAATTCACATAACAACTGACAACCCATGACCGTCCGATTATCAGATTAAGCTGTATTTTATTTTTAGCAATTATCGACAAGGTGGGAGGGAGTGGGACGGGTTGTTTGGATTTCTTGATTTCCACCGCCCAATTCCCATCACCCATAACCAAAAATCAGTGGACCCCACATGCCAATGCTTGTTTGGACGTCCTATACATACCCATCACTCAATTCTCTGGATTTTGAGAATGAGAGAGCGAATTTGGAAACAAGTTTTTGGAGTTTCTTAAAACAGAGACATGAGTAAGGATAGCATTTTGTGTAATTTTTAGCAAGTATTGGGGCCCACGGTCAGACAATGTCACCTCAGTTTTCAGACTTCACGTGCCAACACTGTGCTACCAATAGCTCTAAAACTAATGACCCAATTAAACAAAACACCTACCACAGTTATCAGTGGTCGGTCAGACAGTTGAGCCCGTGTTTTGGGGGGTTTTGGTAATTAACAACTGTGACGGGTAGTTAAAAGTGCCAAACAAGGCTAGGTGATTTTTGAAATATTTTGAATGATAGAAAATGAGTGAGGACAGTAACGTGTGAAAAGTGATGAAATTTAAGCGAAGAGTTATAAATTTTTTAATCCAAACAACCCGCAGTCTCCAAAGTTCAGACTACCAAAACCAAAAAAATAAAAACAACCTGAGAAACTTCACTTGAATTCCCAGTCCACTTTTTTCTTTTTCTTAAAAAAAAAAAATAAATTAAATTAAATTAAATTAAATCGAAAACCCAGACTTGTTTCTGTCAAATGATCTAAATCGCGGTGAAGAGGGAGGGGGGGGCGTTACCTGCAAGTGGGGGTGAAGGCACCGGGAACGCCGAAAAGGATGACCTTTTTACCGGCAGCGAGGGAGTGTACGGACACAGATTGGAGGTCGTCTTTGTCGTCGAAGTAGGAGAGAGTACCATCTGGGATCACGTTGCCAACTGCGATCGGGGCCATTTCTCTCGACGGTGCTGATTTTTAAATAATAATAATAATAGATCGGTTTCTGTTTCTGCTTCTGTGCTTGTGCTTATGCTTTTGTGTGTTTGTGTTTGTGACTCTCTCCGTATATTATATAGAACCCATAAACACTAAAATTAAGGTTGGTGAGTCATAATCGGTTTCTGTTTAAAAGAAATTTTTAACTCAAGTAATTTTAAACAGTTACGAGTCTTTTAATAGAATAGTAGACTACGTCACTTGTTCAGCATGTAAACCTTATAATTTCTTGTAGACTTTTGTTAGTAGTACATGCTCAAGCCTAGCTTGCTAAAAAAAGTCAAAATTTTAAGCTTGCTTGATTTTGTGATAAGTCTAAAAATAACGTTTGAGTTTGAGCTTATGAGAAAGTCAAAAAGCTTGAACTTGGCTTAGCTTGAGCTTGACTTAGCATAGCTTGATAAATTAGTCAAGCCAGTGTCAAGCTTAATATCAAGCTTAAATTCGAGCTCAAGTTAAACTTTTGAGCTTGAGATCTAAGAAAATTAGATTATCAAATGCTTAAAAATGTCTAAAATTAAGAAAAAAAAAATAGTATAGTCAATGTATCATTCTACTTATGACAAGCAATTATTCAAATTAAATTTTACATAATTAAATCTATTCATTCATCATTTCTTATCTACGGTTTCAGTAATTGTTTAAAATGCAATTTTTACATTCACGTTAGATGGTAAAGAACTAGAAAATATTTGTTTGTAATTATTTTGAATGGAAAAATACTAACATGTTTCATAATTTTACAAGAGATAATTGATGGAGAAGAATCATATGTGGCTCACTTAATTAATTTATTTATTTTTTAATGTAACTAAAGTCTAAAGTGGTTCTTGGTCAATTTTGAGGGAATGAAAAAAAAAAAATTTAAGGTAATGGGTAGTAGTCCTATGTTGGCCATGTCACTATTAAGACATGTATAATGAATATATTTTTTTAACAAATATAAACTTATAATATTGTTGGGATTTATACCCTAAAATCCAATTTATTGGTATGTTATAAATAATTAAATTGTTTAATTATATGAGACTATTTATAAATGAACTAATAAGACATTATCATAGTCCTTGAGATGCATTGTATATGATTTATGTGATTTAGTCACAGAAGATATAAATCACAAGTTTCTTGTAAACTCAAAATATAGTTCGTAGTCGGTGATGAAATTGGGCGTTTCATCAGCGAAAACTATAACATATCAACTAATATAATTTGTCTTGATCATGAAAATGGAGGCTTGTAGCTGATGTGTTTTAAGAGATAAGACATATTGAACTGGACTACTGTGAGATTAATTATTCAATCAACAACTGTCACCTAAATAATTAATCTCACGAGTTCTAATTTCATAGACTCTCAATCCTGAGAGGATAGTGAACCCGATCATGAAATGTAAGTTGCTTTGATATATCAGGAGTGAGATCTAATATTCACTGTCAAAACCTCAGTATGTTGGATAGCCACATGTGGTGTTGAAGGAACACACACTCTCAAGATGTAATCCATAATCTTTTTTTATAGAGACACGAAATATCCCATTGAGATAAGTTTAATGGAAACTGATTATTCATGACGCCCACTTTAGTAAGGAGTTACTAAAGCTTACATTTATTGAAATTGAATTTCAATAAATGTAAATAACTAAAAGATCAAACCGAGTACTCAAAGATAAAATAGTTGTTTACAAAGTGACAGTTTATTATGACTTTGTTCACTATGGATATTTCATGGAGGGGTCAAATGATATCATTAGAGTCTTTGGATATAATTTATTAATAAGGCGTAGAGTGCAATTATATTTATATAGTGGTATTAAATTTAATTAATGGTAATTTTGGATTTGTTAAGAGTTGACAGATAAGCCCAAGACCCATTGGAGCTAGAGTCTTATTTGTTTCCTTTGGTCCCATCTCAAGCCACAAACTAAAGCCCAATTGGGCAGGCCCAAAAGGCTAATCCAATTAGATAATCAATTTTTATTTAATAAGAATTATTAAATAAAGTAACTACCAAAGTAATTAGAATGTACGTATGATGAAAAAAAAATAAAACAGTCTTTCTCTACAAGGAGAAGAAGAAGGACATTCTTTGAGAATCAATGTACATAAAGGCTGATTGAGAGACCACTCTTCTTGGGCACCATGTGGAATTGGGATAAAGATTAAAGGTATTCTCAAGTCTTGTTTTTTGAATTTCACTGCATCAAGGTACGCTTTCTATTCTTTATTCTAGAATTCAAGGTTACATGTTATTTCTTTTTAATGAAGTAGATCTGTGTTTGTTGCTTCCACTGTGTGTTTTGTATGAGATGCAAAACCAGATTTTTCAACAATTGGTATTGAGCAGTCTTCAATATCATGCTTGTATAACATGTGATTGAGTTTAGAATCAAAGAAAATAATTTTCTTGGTGATTTAATATTCTGCAATGATTTTTCTCCATAAAGTTATTGTTCAATAAACCCTGTGTGCATTGATCAATATATGCGACATATTGTTTTGTGATGTTCCAAGAGGCCACAGCTGTAACTTTTGTTTTGTGCCGAATGTTTTTGGTGTTTGTATTTGTATAGAACATCATCTACATATCTTGCAAACGAGTTTATTGAAGTAGTTTATAAACATGATCCGATAGGAATGATGTACGTTGATGTACATGTAATCATTTTATACTCCCCTTTGGCATCAGTTCTAAAGTTTCTTAAATAAAACTGGAATATAAATCAAGTCTGAGCATTATGTTTTGCACCGCTTGGATATATTAGGCAATTGGGTATAGTGCTTGTTTGCCATCTTATAAGCATGTGTTTTATGCCTTGGATGCCTTGGATCCATATGTTAATGTGTGATGAGATTACACATGGTTTTATATATAGTGATTAATTTTATAGTCCTTGAAAGTTAAGGACATTTATTAATCATTATCTAACTAAAAGACCTAATGAGATCAAAGATTTTAGTTAAATAGAACTCTTAGTCCTAAATTGTTTCAAACTTCTATTTTAAGAAACATTCTAATGAGATTAGAATTGTTGTAAGATTAAAAGTCCTTAATTTATTTTAATTAAAGGTTTTTAATGAGATTAAAATTATAATTAAAATTATATAGTTTCTAATGAGATTAGAATACTTTATCTAGAAAATTAAGGATAGAGTTCTATATAACTAATTTTTGATTCATTAGTGTTTAAGGAATCCTAAATAGTTTAGGACTTCCATTTTAGTTAGTAATTCTAATGAGATTAGAGTCTTCAACAAGTGCAAGGTTATTAGTTGTGATGGGATCACAATTATTTAAAGAAAAACCCAAATAATGAGTGGGAGTGCTGAAATAACCCTTTTGTTAAGTTTATTATAATGTGAATAGATACCTTGTCTTGGCCTTGAGCCTTGCATTTCTTGCGAAGGGTATTTACTTCACGGATTACATGATTAAACTTCATTGTGATTAAGCGAATGTTCATTACACTATTGTGACGTGACTTAGTAAGATCACTTCGAATTTAAACAATTAAACACATTTGATGTGTAGGGTTAAAATTGTGATGAGATCACAATGATTTCAATACAATCCATTTGTTTTAAAATTTCTAGTGGGAGAGAGATTCAAGAGTTGAGTCTCACGGCCTCCATTATCGGTTTATAGTAGCGTGATTAGGCACCTCACCTTGGCATATATGCCTTGCTCCCTATGGAGGGTGTTTAATTCCTAGTACTACAGGTTAAAGTTCTTAATGATGGATGAAGTGTGTTTTTACATTGAGAATGACCACGCTACTGTGAAGTTACTTAGTGACGCACATAGAGTCCAGGTAATGGTGTACACTAGACTAAGGGTATTATTAACCTCCCAATGGAGCTATGTCATTATTACTTAGAGGCTAAGGGAAGAGCGGCAAATTATTTTTGTTTGGTAAGAGTTACTATGTCAGCATTAATAATGAGAATAGTTCTCGCCTGATCATAGTGATTGGTATGACCTCACTACTGAGGAATATTAATTATGGAATTGGGTTGTCGTTGCATCTAATATAATATGGTTTTAGGGTTCCATATTATAAGGTTATGGATGCAAAATATAATGTCCTTGTAATTATGTTCATGGTCTCAAAATAAAGTTGTCATAAATTTTTGTTTTCTAACTACTATTTTAATTAAATCACATTAAATAAGAAATAATTTTGGACATGGTGCTTACAGGAGCTAAAGTACATAAATATGTTTTGATTCAGCATTGTCATAATTTCCAGTACATGATGCATTTATGGAAGATAGCTTATGATGTGATCATAGTTTCCATTGAAATGCTAAAATGTTATATTGACTTCTATCTCAATTATGCTACAGTATGAGATGCAAGAGTTAGTATTAGACTTAGACTTTATATTAAGTCTAAATGAGATTTTTGGTATGAATCATATTAAGTGCTAAGAAAGGCTTAAGGAGTTCCAATTCTATATCATTATATGAAAATGTTTCATTTTTAAATGAATTGGAATTCTTGGATGTAGAGATTAAATGTTAATCTCATATGTATGTGATCCACAAGTCCTTGTTAGAATCATTTGATCAATTCGGATTGTTTTGAAAATAAATTCTTTTTTTATTATCTAAATTGATGAGTGAGTTCTACACAATGGAAGACATCCTAAAAGCTAAGGCTAGGATTAATATGATTTAATTCAAATTCTTAGCCTGAACCAAAAGATAAGGGTGGTAAGAAGAGGAACTATAATACCAAACAGTTGTACAAGCTAGTTGCCCTAATAGTTGCCAAAAGGAAATTAAACTCAAAAGTATGACAAAAAAGAAAGTGTTTTTGTTTTGGTAAAGCTAAGCATTGTCCCTGATTTTTTTTCTAGATGGAAATTTACATGTTTTACTTTTTAAAGAGAAAGTTTACATCCTTTGGTATTGTATGTTTTGACACTTATGTCTAGATCTTATTAATCTAAATGATATTCAAGATTGGTGAGAGATGGGCTTTTAGAATCATTATTTTGTTATATTCCCAGTTTATGAATTCTATTTAGAGGATAATATGATTTAGGGCTCCTTTTCGTAAAGGAATAAAGTTTCAATGACTTCTTTAAGTCAGTGCACACGTAAATGAGGAATATGGCTCTTTTAAAGGTAGAATGTTCTAGAAGAAAAATGTCAGAATTTGTTGTAAGACAACTACAAAATACATTTAGAAATGAGATATTTGTATTAGATACACCACAAGATATTATTCTGTAGATGACTATTACACCAGTACAATATCATAGTGGGAGGATTATCAATTACCAAATAAATTCATACTTTTGGGTTAAATATTTTTGATGTCATTCCACAAGAATATGAATTTGATCATCAATCCTATGTAAAGGCAATAGATGATACGAATATGGATTACTAGATCAAGGTTATGTTAATAGAATTAGATTCTATTTAAAGTTTAAAACTTGTAAAGGCGCCCAGTGGCATTAAGCCTATTATTTTCAAATAGATATACAAGAAAATGAGATTGATAGATTAAAGGGTGTAAACCTTCATAGTCAAGACTAGTGGCAAAAAGATTTATTCAGAAAGAAATGGTTCAATTATGAAAAGATTTTTTCACCAATAGTCTTGTTTAATTCTATCTAGATTCTCTTATTTATTATATTTCATTTGCATGAAATATGGCAATGGCTATCAAGAAAGCTTCTTTTAGTAGCAATCTTGAGGAAGACATTTATATGATGTAACTAGACTTGTTCATAGCAAAGAACCAGTAGTGTTTAGTATGCAAGTTGTTTAAAATTCATTTATGAACTAAAGCAACCATCTAGATCATACAATATCATTTTTAATCAAGCAATCAAATTGTTTGATTTTGATCAAGTATTAAAAGGCCTTATGTGTGTAAAAGCTATATAGAATAATAAATTTCTTAATGTATGTTGATGATATTTTAATCATTTAGAATGATGTAGAGTTATTGTCATCTATGGAGTTTTTTGTTGTCTAATCCAGTTTGATATAAAGTACTTGGGAAAGACTGGTCACATCTTAAGAATTAAACTTTGTTAAAATTTAGAAATTAAGATATTGGGTCTATGTCAAATTGCTTAAATAGATTAGATTTAACGGTCATCAAATAGTCCACAGCCCACAGCCTGACCCAGAAACCCGACGGCCCACCGAGCTAATAGGCAGCCCAACCCGTTGTTATTGAGGCCCATGGGTAGCCCACTAGCCTAGTGAGTCAGGCCGTGGGCTAGTTTTTATGCCCATGGGTACCTGGTGGGCTAGCCCAATAGCCTAACCCGTTGCCTAGCCCGTTGGCCCAGCCCAATAACTCATAATTCATAACAAAAATATATAGAAAGTGTATGAATGGTTAATCTTGAGATATTATAGAGGAATTTCTTAAGAGAACTCCCTCAACCACTAAGATACTAAAAGTAATTGTGCTAAACTTAGTTTACTAAATATATATTTTTCTTATAGTCTAGTAAATTTGAATTAACTATTTGACATTTTTTTTTTTATTAAAGATAAAAATAAAAAACTATTTAAAGCCTTAATAAAAAAAATTAAATAGGTTTCCATCAACAAAAAATTAAATAGATTTTACTGTAAAAAAAATTGTAATTAAGTATTAAATTCTTTAATTCGTTCCTTTAAAAAAATAGATTGATTATTCCCTTATAAAAAATTGATTATTTCCTCATAAAAATAATAAAATAATATACTAACACAAGCGCATGGGTAGCCCATTAGGCCCAACCCAATAGCCCAGCTCGCTAAAGACAAAATGAGCATTGCCCATGAGCAGGGTCATGGGCTAAGGTTTTCTCTTTCGGCCCAGCCTGACCTGGCCCGTTAACTAGTTAATAGCCCATTATGCTCAGCCCATTGTGCCCATAGGCCAAGTAAAAATGGGCCGGGTCAAGCCAAGTATAGCATGTAATACTTCAAGAAATGATTCTTTCCTTTTAAGTTTAAAGTTCCTTTATAAAGGACTATAGCCCTAAGACATATAAAAGGAAGAGCATATTAAGACGGTTCCTTATACCATATCAATAGGAAGTCTTTATGCTATGCTATATACTAAGCTAAATATCTATTTTACGGTGGGCATGGTAAGCAAATATCAATTGAATCTAAGATCACTTAATTTAGTGAGAGTAAAGCATATACTCAAATATCTTAGGAGAATGATGGATTATATCCTTGTCCACCAAAGTGAGGATTTGATGGTTACTGGTTGTACAAATACTGACTTGTAGTTTAATTGTGATTTATGAAGTTAGACTTCATGATACGTGTTCATCCTAGGTGGTGAAGATACACATTAAGCGTAAGTATTATCTCATTAGAGAGATATGAAATTAAAATTATAATTAAAGTTATATAGTTTTTAATGAGATTAGAATACTTTATCTAGAAAATTAAGGATAGAGTTCTATATAACTAATTTTTGATTCATTAGTGTTTATGGAATCCTAAATAGTTTAGGACTTCCATTTTAGTTAGTGATTCTAATGAGATTAGAGTCTTCAACAAATGCAAGATTATTAGTTGTGATGGGATTACAATTATTTAAAGAAAAACCCAAATAATGAGTGGGAGTGCTGAAATAACCCTTTTGTTAAGTTTATTGCAATGTGAATAGATACCTTGTCTTGGTCTTGAGCCTTGCATTCCTTGCGAAGGGTATTTACTTCACGGATTACATGATTAAATTTCATTGTGATTAAGCGAATGTTCATTACACTATTGTGACATGACTTAGAAAGATCATATCGAATTTAAACAATTAAACACATTTGATGTGTAGGGTTAAAATTGTGATGAGATTACAATGATTTCAATACAATCCACTTGTTTTAAAATTTCTAGTGGGAGAGAGATTCAAGAGTTGAGTCTCACGACCTCCATTACCGGTTTATAATAGTGTGATTGGGCACCTTGCCTTGGCGTATATGCCTTGCTCCCTACGGAGGGTGTTTAATTCCTGGTACTACAAGTTAAACTTCTTAATGATGGATGAAGTGTGTTTTTACATTGAGAACGACCACGCTACCATGGAGTTACTTGGTGACTCACATAGAGTCCAAGTAATGGTGTACACTAGACTAAGGGTATTGTTAACCTCCTAATGGAGTTATGCCATTATTACTTAGAGGCTAAGGGAAGAGCGGCAAATTATTTTTGTTTGGTAAGAGTTATGAGAATAGTTCTCGCCTGATCATAGTGATTGGTATGACCTTGCTACTGAGGAATATTAATTGCGGGATTGGGTTGTCGTTTCACCTAATATAATATGGTTTTAGGGTTCCATATTATATGGTTATGGATGCAAAATATAATATCCTTGTAATTATGTTCATGGTCTCAAAATAAAATTGTCATAAATTTTTGGACATGGTGCTTAAAGGAGCTGAAATACATAAATATGTTTCGATTCAACACTGTCATAATTTCTAGTACATGATGCATTTATGGAAGACAGCTTATGATGTGATCATAGTTTCCATTGAAATGCTAAAATGTTATATTGACTTCTATCTCAATTGTGCTACAGCATGAGATGCAAGAGTTCGTGTTAGACTTAGACTTTATATTAAGTCTAAATGAGATGTCTGGTATGAATCATATTGAGTGCTAAGAAAGGCTTAAGGAGTTCCAATTCTATATCATTTTATGAAAATGTTTTATTTTTAAATGAATTGGAATTCTTGGATGTAGAGATTAAATGTTAATCTCCTATGTATGTGATCTACAAGTCCTTGTTAGAATCATTTAATCAATTCGGATTGTTTTGAAAATAAATTATTTTTTTATTATCTGAATTGATGAGTGAGTTTTACGCAACAGAAGACATCCTAAAAGCTAAGGCTATGATCAATATGATTTAATTCAACTTCTTAGCCTCAACCAAAAGGTAAGGGTGGTAATAAGAGGAATTATAATACCAAACAGTTGGACAAGCTAGTTGCCTTAATAGTTGCCAAAAGGGAACTAAACTCAAAAGTATGTCCAAAAAGAAAGTGTTTTTGTTTTGGTAAAGCTAAGCATTGTCCATGATTTTTTTTCTAGATGGAAATTTACATGTTTTATTTTTTAAAGAGAAATTTTCCATCCTTTGGTATTGTATGTTTTGGCACTTATGTCTAGATCTTATTAATCTAAATGATATTCAAGATTGGTGAAAGATGGGCTTTTAGAACCATTATTTTGTTATATTCCCAGTTTATGAATTCTATTTAAAGGATAATATGATCTAGGGCTCCTTTTCGTAAAGGAATAAAGTTCCAATGACTTCTTTAAGTCAGTGCATACATAAAGGAGGAATATGGCTCTTTTAAAGGTAGAATGTTCTAGAAGAAAAATGTCAGAATTTGTTGTAAGATAACTATAAAATACATTTAGAAATGAGATGGTTGTATTAGATACACCATCAGACATTATTCTGTAGATAACTATTACACTGGTACAATATCGTAATGGGAAGATTATCAATTACCAAATAAATTCATACTTTTGGGTTAAATTTTTTTGAAGTCATTCCACAAGGATATGAATTTGATCCTCAGTCTTATGTAAAGGCAATAGATGATATGAATAAAGATTACTGGATCAAGATTATGTGAATAGAATTAAATTCTATTTAAAGTTTAGAACTTGTAGAGGCGCCCAGTGGCATTAAACCTATTATTTCAAATAGGTCTACCACAAATGAGATTGATAGATTAGAGGGTATAAACCTTCAAAGTCAAGACTTGTGGCAAAAAGGTTTATTCAGAAAGAAATGGTTCAATTATGAAAAGATTTTTTCACCAATAGTCTTGTTTAATTCTATCTAAATTCTCTTATTTATTATATTTCATTTGGATAAAATATGGCAATGAAAATCAAGAAAGCTTCTTTTAGTAGCAATCTTGAGGAAGACATCTAAATAATGTAACTAGACTTGTTCATAGTAAAGAACCAGTAGTGTTTAGTATGCAAGTTGCTTAAAATTCATTTATGGACTAAAGCAACCATCTAGGTCATACAATATCATTTTTGATCAAGCAATCAAATTATTTGATTTTGATCAAGTATTAAAAGGCCTTGTGTGTGTAAAAGCAATATAGAATAATAAATTTCTTAATGTATGTTGATGACATTCTAATCATTTAGAATGATGTAAAGTTATTGGCATCTATGGAGTTTTTTGTTGTCTAGTCCAGTTTGATATAAAGTACTTGGAAAAGACTGGTTATATTCTAAGAATTAAACTTTGTTAAAATTCAGAAATTAGGATGTTGGGTCTATCTCAAACTGCTTAAATAAATTAGATTCTAGCCAAGTATAGCATGTAATACTTCAAGAAATGATTCTTTCCTTTTAAGTTTGAAGTTCCTTTATAAAGAATTATAGCCCTAAGACATATAAAAGGAAAAGCATATTAAGACGGTTCCTTATACCATATCAATAGGAAGTCTTTATGCTATGTTATATATTGAGCTAAATATCTATTTTGCGGTGGGCATAGTAAGCAAATATCAATTAAGTGTCGAATATATGGTAAATTGTCTTTGAGGACAAGTGGGAGATTGTTGGGATTTATGCCCTAAAATCCAATTTATTGGCATGTTATAAGTAATTAAATTGTTTTATTATATGATACTATTTATAAATGAACTAATGGGACATTATCATAGTCCTTGAGATGCATTGTATGTGATTTATGTGATTTAGTCACAGAAAATATAAATCACAAGTTCCTTATAAACTCAAAATATAGTTCGTAGTCGGTGATGAAATTGAGCATTTCATCTACAAAAATTATAACACATCAACTAATATGGTTTGTCTTTATCATGGAAGTGGAGACTTCTAATTGATGTGTTGATGTGTCTTAAGAGTTAAGACATATTGAACTGGACTACTGTAAAATTAATTACTTAATCAACAACTGTCACCTAAATAATTAATCTCACGACTTCTAATTTCATAGACTCTCAATCCTGAGAGGATAGTGAACCCGATGATGAAATGTATGTTACTTTGATATATCAGGAGTGAGATCTAATATTCACTGTCAAAACCTCAGTATGTTAGGTAGCCACATGTAGTGTTGAGGGAACACATATTCTCTAAATGGAATCCATAATCTCTTTTTATAGAGACACGAAATATCTTATTGAGATAAGTTTAAAGGAAACTGATTATTCAGGGCGCCCACTTTAGTAAGGAGTTACTAAAGCTTATATTTATTGAAATTGGATTTCAATAAATGTGAATAACTAAAAGATTAAACCGGGTACTCAAGGATAAAATAGTTGTTTACAAAGTGACAATTTACTATGACTTTGTTCACTATGGATATTTCATGGAGGTGTCAAATAATATCATTAGAGTCTTGGGATATAATTTATTAATAAGGCCTAGAGTGTAATTATATTTATATAGTAGTATTAAATTTAATTAATGGTAATTTTGGACTTGTTAAGAGTTGACAGATAAGCCCAAGACCCATTGGAGCTAGAGTCTTATTTGTTCCCTTTGGTCCCATCTCAATCCACAAACTAAAACCCAATTGGGCAGGCCCAAAAGGCTAATCCAATTAGATGATAAGTTTTTATTTAATAAGAGTTATTAAATAAAGTAACTACTAAGGTAGTTAGAATGTACCTATGAAAAAAAAAAAAAAAAAGACAGTTTTTCTCTACAAGGAGAAGAAGAAGGAATTTCTTTGAGAATCAATGTACATAAAGACTGATTGAGAGATCATTCTTCTTGGGCACTATGTGGAATTGGGATGAAGATTAGAGGTATTCTCAAGTCTTGTTTTTTTAATTTCACTTCATCAAGGTAGCTTTCTATTCTTTGTTCTAGATTTCAAAGTTACATATTATCTCTTATGAATGAAGTAGATCTGTGTTTGTTGCTTCCACTGTGTGTTTTGTATGAGATGCAAAACCAGATTTTCCAATAATAATTGAATCTGATGATGTGATGAAATTGTCAATGAGTTGCAGGCTTCGAATCACTCCAATGGGTACCTGTAGGTTAAGAACAAAAGGACCAATTAGAAGGCATCGATGTGGTACTGGCCAAGAACCCTCTGAAGGTCAAGTTAGCGAATAAGAAATCTCTATGAACTCTTTAGTGAGAGATCTAGGGATTTCTGCGTACCTTAAAAAAGTGGAGGTCTGGTGCCTATATAGCAGTGAATGGTGAATCGAGATCCTTCAAAGTAGGGATCTTTTCTTGTTGGAAGGGTCTAGCACTTAGGGTTTCCAAGATTTTAGGGTGTCTCCATATGAGAGAGACATGAGTGAGTAATGGGCTTTATTTTGCGTGTTATGCAAGGTGTTTCCATGTATAGGTATTCGTAGAGACCAAGTCAAGCCATGCTGGACCTATCTACCTCTTCATCCCGTCGGCCTTTTGCCCTGTCCACAGGTTCCCCTATCGTCACCCTGGGTCTTCCGTTTGTTTCTGTGGAATCGATGGGCCCGTTGGCGCTATCAGCTTCTTTTTGTGATGCATCTAGGAGTACTTTGTCTCTGTCTAAAATATCCCTATCAGCTGCCCCCTACTCCGTGGTCCCGTCAGCTTTAACTAACGGGCCGCGGAGTACATGAGTATTTATGACTATTAATTAGATTCTTTATAAGAGAGAGAGCCATTAAATGTCATAGGCAACCCTAAGTTTTAAATGCTAGGTGACATGTGGCACTTACTGGTTGACCTCATTTCTAATCAGAAGCGTCGCTTCGTATACTTCCCTTCTCCCTATAAATAGTTCTTCCCCCTTAGGTTATTACCTTTTACCTTGTTCATTTCTTGAAAGCTCTAGAGGTCAGAATTCTAGTGTTGCGTAACCGTCATCATGTGCTTTGTCATTTTCAAAGAATCCATCATTCCAAGCCGTCATTCGTCCCTTGTAAGTTTTTTCCATGCCTTGTTATTACTTACAATTTATCTTCTTAGTTGGTCATTACTTTGCTTGGAGACTCGTCAAATAGGCTCTTAGAATACCTCCGGCGCTTGTAGGTGAATATATGTCAGGTGGTAGAGAAGTGATGAGTGAACAATCGTCGTCAATCCGTGAGGATGCGGGCTACGATGAGGTCTATCCGTTAGGGCGCGAGCCCGAGGAAGATGTAACCTAGTCCCCAAAGAGGGATTCGTGTATTCATTCTCCTGCCGAGGAGGAGGAGGAGTATGAAGAGGATGAGGAAGGGGAAAAAGGGGGTAATGAGGAAGAGGAAGAGGAAGAGGGAGAGGGAGATGGAGAGGAGGATGATGAGGAGGATATAGAGGATGACGAGGACAGGGGTGATGAACAGATGGTGGGCCAAGCAGACGGCGCCGGGTCCAGGCCCTTAATTCTTTCTCTGATATGGACAATGAACGACTTCTACCTGACCATGTCTCGAACATCTTCAACAAACTTCGTGATTGTTTCCAAATTCCTAAGAACATCCCCATCCGTCTGCCTAGGAAATTTGAGAGGTGTTACTCAGGGAAGACGACAGATGTTAGCATGTATGATGCCATGTTTATTGCAGGCCTTAGGTTGCCACTGATGAAGTTATACCGTCAGTTAGCCAACGACCTAGGTCTATCCTTCAGCCAAATAGCACCCAACGCATGGAGGATATTCCTCAGAGCTGAAGTAATATGGGGTCAGCTAAGTGGTGGCAATCGTTGGCTTACCCTTGATAAGTTCTTCCATTGCTACAAGCCTCAGCAGATCTCCTCGTCGAAGGGTATTTACTGCTTCTTAGCGAGGAAGACGTCGCTTAGGCTGGTGTCTGATATACCCAATTCAAATAGGAATTAGAAGAACATATACTTTTTTGTCAAGGGGACGAATTGGGTGTGTAAGCCTAATGAGTGGGATAGTATGCCCAACAAATTTGATAATACTTAGGGCATAGTGAGGGAGTCAAGTGTTTCGTCTATTTTTATTTTTACCTCCTCGACTACTTTTGTTATGTATCTAACATGCCTTTCTCTTTTTTGTTTTTCAGCCCAAGTCCATCCACAAATTAGCAACGAATAGGAAGCTTTCATCCATCGTGTTCTGGAGATTCCTTTTGAAGAAAGGAAGTGGAAGTGATGAGAATCAACAAGCATTCCAGGATCCATTGCATGTTCCAGTTGGGCCTATAATTAAAGCAAGATCCAAGGAGATCAAAGAAGCACTTAATGGGCTGATTCAAGAGATTTAGGCTGATTCTAACATAGGACATTCCAAGCTTGGCCCAAAGGAAGATGAAGGCATAATAAATTTAATCCAAACTATTGAGGGCTGATCTGGCTGAATTGGGCGTGATTTATGGCGTGGATTAATGGCTGATTGATTTTTCAGCTCCATATCGTTAATAGACATTTTTCCTACTCTGAAGCTTCTAATTTCGGACCAAATCTACCTTAATTTTAGGCTTTTATTATTTAAAACGTTTTTTTTAGCTATTTTCCTATTTTGGATATGCTAATTTTAGACCAAATCAACTTTTATTTAGGATTTTATTATTTAGTACTTTTTTATTATTATATATTTTTCTATTTTCAATCATGCCTTATAAATAGCATGCATTCATTGTAATAGGGAATTATTGAAAAAAAAAAATCAGAAAAGGTGAGGCTTTGCTCTTCTTTTGGTTCTTCAAGAACTGTTAACTTATCAGGGATTCTTCCTTGTGGCGTTCAAACTTTATACCTTTGGTTTGTGATTCAATTATAATCATTGGGTCAAGGTGTTACACTTATACCTTTGGTTCGCGTTTTGATTATAAACGTTGGGTCAGGGTTTCTATCAAAAATCTGAATTTTAGTTTTCTTGGGCAAGTATTCAAATATTTTTGTTGGGTCTTAAAGTGTGTCGATTGAGGTTCGCATCAGGAAGGACTTAGTCACTCTCAACACCCTTCACTTGTACTGCTGTGGTCCCAAGTCAACGCCAGTAGCCCGATGATTACACGCCTTCTCCTGTCAACATAAGTCAACTTTTAATGTTCTATTTGGCCCGTCTGCTCTCTTTCTAATATGCCTTATCACCCTTTTGCAGAGATGGACGCAGGTAGACAGAGGGCGTTTGTGAGAAAGTTTGTTGCAGCACGTGAGCAGCAAGGTGGGGCCTCAGCGTCAACCTCCAAGGCGGGTGGCAAAGCAGCCCCTAAGAGAAAGAACGATGACAAGGATAGCCGTCCAACCTAGAAGGGGGCGGGCCAGTCCGTTGGGGACAAGCAGAAGTCCTCTTTACCCCTTCCTTCTCGTCATGGAGCCGGGAAGGGTTTGATGACGGGGAAGGGTCTCGTCACCCTCGATCATATCCAGCGTCTAGTCACGCACAAGGATTATGCCGTCAAGATGGTCAACTCAATCATCAAAGAGACGGATCTAGATCCTTGTAGTGAGTACTCCTCGGAAGATTTGGGAGCGTCTGGTCTATATGACCTATCTAGGGTATGTTGCCGGCACTCATGCTACTTGTGAATTTTTCTATGTCCTCCTTCTAACAATTTCCTTTTTTTCTCAGGCATTGGTGCAGATGAAAGCCCTTAAGGATAGGTACGTGGCCAACGAGGGGGTGAACTGACTGTTCCACAAGCATCAAGAGATTAAGAATAAAGAGAGGAATTAGTTCAAAAAGGCCATCCGCACTCTTAATAAGGAACTAATGGCGACGCTTGCTAAGCTGAAAGAGGAGACCCGTCTTAGGGAGGAGGCAGAGAAGGCGAAGACCAATTTGACGACGGAGCTAACGACCTTTCGTGAGCATATGGACAAGGCCAAGGTAGACGTCGTGGCGGAGTACTGTGCCTCTCAGCCTTTCTTCGACGCATGTGGCGCTTATTACGGTGACTGTTTCGATGAGTGCTTGAAATAGGTGGAAGCTGTTTACCCCATTCTTGATCTGTCCTAAATCGCAATAGACGACACAGTCCTGTCGACTCCTGGAGGAGATGACACCGTTAGCGATGAGACTGTTTACTCTGTTCATACGGTTGAGTAAGAGGTGAAGGACATTGACTGTGTGGTCATCGCCCAGCCTTCCCTTGAAGGCCCCGACGCTGTTGTGGTCTTGTCCTCTGTGGACCCGACGACTGTTGATGGCTTGTCTGCCGTGAATCCAGCCGCTTTTAATGCTCCTCCATCCTGATTTCCCTCATCCTCCTTTGTATTTTAGTTTTTGTAGGGTTATTTGTAAGACAATAATTAATGCCCCCTTCTTTTGGGTTTTACGTAAAAACATTTACCCTTTTGGGTTACATCTACTGTTTTTATCTGTTGCCTATACTTGTTATATTTTCTTTTTATTATAACCGTGTGTATGCCCCTGTTGTATTGGTACCGTTGATATTCTATTCTATCCATCCGCCCTATAGATTGGACTTGGTAAAATTTCTAAGACTAGGTACCTGTCGGTATCTTTGGTCATCCATCCACCCTGTAGCTGGGACTTTGTAAAATTTTCAAGACGAAGCACCCGTCGATATCCTTGGTCGTCCATTCACCCTGTAGGTAGGACTGTAAGATTTCCAAGACCAGGTAGCCATTGGTATCCTTGGTCGTTCATCCACCCCGTAACTAGGACTGTAAAATTTCTAAACTAGGTACCCGTCGGTATCCTTGGTCATCCGTCCACCACATAGGTAGGACTTTGTAAAATTTCTAAACCAAGTACCCGTCGGTATCCTTGGTCATCCGTCCACCACATAGGTAGGACTTCGTAAAATTTCTAAGCTAGGTACCCGTCGGTATCCTTGGTCGTCCGTCTACCCTGTAGATAGGACTTTGTAAAATTTCTAAGACCAGGTACCCGTCGGTATCCTATTGAAATTCACTAACAAAAATCTCCTATTACAATACTTATACATGGATATTTATAGCTTAAGGGTTAGTTCTTGGGGCTGACATCATCCATAACTAATTCACATTTATCACATACAATAATACAATATTAACATATTAATCACACGTTATATTTAATGTAGCACATGGCTTCTAACAACTTACCAAAATCTAGAATGTGCATGTACCCTCCCCTCTTAGTATAAAAAAAACCTTAGTCCCACATCGATTGTGGTGATGTGTGTTTGTGGACTCATATACCGCTCCGCGGTACAAATTGCCGCATGCAGTTTTTGTACTGGCGTGTGGTGTTGAGTTCCATTTCCCCCCTCCCCTCTGAGTATCAAAAAAAAAAATAAAAGAATGTGCATGTGCCTTTAACTAATTTTCCATCCAATTTTAAAATATTACAACAAACTTGGCACATGTTTAGTTAGTTACATTGAGCACATGAGACGTGAAATACATTCATTAGGTTTGTCTTGCCTTGTTCCATGTCACTCCCTTCTGCCATATCACCATGCTATGTCAACATTCTAGGCTCCCTAGTTGGCATCTAATCCTTGAGCTTTCCTACCTGCTTTATTATTTTTGTTAAATTCTATATTTTTGGTCCTCAACTTCATGCCTCATGGGTTTTTTTAAAGAGGGGGTGCTCTATCGTCTCTTTCAAAAAAAAAAAAAAAGGGGGTGGGACACTTCTGATTTGACCACCCTTGGCCCCATTGCCATTCCTAGTTGGCATCTGATCCTTGAGGTTTCCTACTTGCTTTATTATTTTTGTTAAATTCTATATTATGTCCTTAACCTTTGACATTTATTTAGTTCGTATACTTTATAAATATTTTTTTAAATATCCTTTATTTTTTTTCTAGGAAAATATCATTTATTAGCATCTAATAGATGAAAAATTCTAACATGACAAAAAAAAAATTCATATTTTGTTATATGCTCCACATTATCAAAGTGACTTTAATTCCATGAATTTCATTTTCTATGTCAACACTTTTCAACCGTCACATGACAATAAAGACTTTTTTTGAAACATTTTAAAGTAGAAGAATTATTTTGAAACTAAGGTCAAAGGTCAAATATTGATGAGGAAATATATAATTTGGACACGGCTTAAGCCATATAATTTAACCTATTACTATTTAAGAACCCAACATTAATTCTATTATAAAAAATTAAAAACTAAAATTCCTATCCACCTTACCCTCTCTAGGTTATAACTTACAAGGATATTTTAAAAAATGTACGTGACTTTAGACTAGGGATGGCAATTTTGCCCTGCCCCTCCTTACTTCATCATGCGCGGGTTTTCTCCACCCCGCAAAGGTGGTAGGGTGGGAATGAGACGAGATTTTAGCCTAAACAAACATATCATTAGCTTATTTTATTTTACCTAAGATGACTCTCTACCTCTCTTTTTTCTCTAACAAGGTTAGAAATAAGGTACCAATTTTCACATTTTCTTTTGTCTTTATTAGAAACAAATTAATATACTATTGAATCATTAATTTTGTATTATGAGATTTTTGTTTTTGTTGTGATATTGTCTTGTTAAACATTTTGATAATATTATTCAATTTTTGCTAAAATCTAGTTTGATTTAATGGGATAAATTTATTTGTAATTTCAAGTATATTTTTATTAATAAAACAGGTTTTATTAAGAAAAAATTGTAATAGTTGTGGGCAAATTAATAAGTAGAGTTTTACAGGGTGAGACGGAGCTTCGCATGGCCCCAAGGGGCAGAAATAGGGCAAAAAAAATTTTCCCGTCGTTTTCATGATCCGTTGGAATCACCGTTGCATTTGATCGGAAAGGCTAATCGGCTTTGAGAAAGAGTTGATCAGTGAGAGTGAGGTGAGAAAGGAAATGAGAAAAAGAGAGTGAGGTGAGTCAGAGGTAGAGAGAGGAGAGAGAAAAAAAGAATAAAAAAGTCATTTACACGGTGATCAATAACTGTGCATACATGCACGGTTACTATCCATTTACACGGCCATGATGTATATTTGCACATTTTTACAAATACTGATGTGAGTGTTTTTTGGATTAAAATGTTTAAAATTGGTACTTTTTTCTATTTTAGAAGATTATAGATGAGCTGATGTGGTTGTTTTAACTTTTTAGTATCATGATAATTTAGTCTCTACCGTAATCTCTTGAATGGAAATTGCTGACGTAGCTAACGACCAAAATAAAAAATTAATTTCCACTGATGTGGCAATAAACTAATTTTTTTATTTTGGCCATTTGTCACATCAGTAATTTCCATCCAAGAAATAACATGAACTAAATTGACACAATACTGAAAAGTTAAAAACCAATTAACACAATTGAAAAGTTAAAAACCAAATTGAAATATGATAGATGATGTAAATGATAAGGATTAAATACTTAGTTTACCCATAATTTTATAAAACCTATTGTTAATGCAACCTCAAAATAAAATTCCTGATTCTGTCCTTGATTAAGATATAATTGATCAGACAACCACAAAGAACGCCTACTTAACGTAGAACAAACTCATTTCTATTTTCATCCAAAGCTGTCAAGACATAAATAAGTACATTATATACTAGCCCAGAATCCTCTGTTGCTCCCATACATCAGCATTTAAGGGAGACAAACTCACAGTGCAACATTTGCTAATTAACTACATAATTCAACTTCATTTCTATCTTTAACTCCAACATAAGTTCCTTTTTTTTCAGCTATAAGTAATTTCCTTTCAAGAGATGGGTTGCAATCCCTTTTTCTCCTGTAGTCAAAACCACGATTGCTTTTATAGACAAACCATCGGGTTAAAATATCTAATTTAAAATATGATTAATTTCCAGTTCCAATGTTTTACTTTATACCCCTATGTCAGTGAAGGGTGTTTCTTTTTCATTCCACACCTCAAGCATATAAAATCTACCACTGCAAGGAGCGAACTCTTCGGAGTACACGTGGTGGTCTTCGATTCTCCACAACTGGGATAACTTTTTCCATGATCTGCAAGGGAAAAAAAATATGTCAACTGATAAGTTATTTAGTAGACCCTTATTGTTCCTGATCTGGTCTGAACACTTCCAAATCCTCTCTAACGTGTTTCAGAACTGTACAAACACTGATGCTCAAAGTTTAAATCATGAACCGGTGAAGTCTCATACAGTAAAAATTGAGTTGATCAGTATCCTTAAATTGAGTTACTACAACAATCCTCCCAAATTAACCTAGCACACCCTTCACAAAAATGACCTTCCCAGGATTATATGTTCTAGGGGAACCTATAGGGATGTTCCCCAAAAAGGCTTAAAATGCAACTAGCATCATAATAGTTAACTACATTGCTTACTGCATATTCTATTTGGACAAAGTTTTCCTACAAACTAGCAAGGGCTACAAACTCCCAAAAAAAAATTAATATGACCACATATTTTGAAAATGTAACCAAATGATTGAATGTTCTTTATGTTCTTAAAATGCATGTAAAATTTCGTTCAAATTGGATATTATTTACTCTTCGATCTATAAACTTATATTTTATGCCTAATTTAAGACTACAAAAATTTGAAATTTAAATATTTGATTGATGACACAGCTATTTATCTATCTTTGATCTTCTTGAAATTTGCAAGCATGAAAAATATTACAATAAGAAAATGCAATCTAATGGTGTATTTGTCAAAATTCACACATCCAATAAAAATATATATGATGGGAGTTTTTAGCCATTGCCTACAAACTAGTTTGTTGGCAAACTTTGTTCATTGTAGGCAAACTTTGTTCATTCTATTTTACTTCATCTCATTCATTTTATATTCATGACTTGGATTTTTTAATCCTTTAGAATCCTAGAATTAAACCTATATTCTTTTTCTTTTTTACATTGATAATCTCATAACTTTTTTTTTCTTTGATAATATCTCACTTTTCTCAATCAAAACTTTTGACAAAACCTTTAGGCTTCAGAAGTTATAAAATTCATTGTGTGCTACAAAACATGTAGACAAGAGGTTTGCTCAAAGTTTTCTAATTAGTACAAAACAAAGTTGTATCTTTCTCAACACCTCTTACCCCCAAAACTTTTTTCTATTTCTAATGGAGCCAACACTAATGACTGATCCATTTACTCATTAACAACTCTGTTCACAATAATGACCTAGACGTTTTTGTTATTTAGTAAATTCAAGCATATAAAGGTCATAATATTTCTCAATGACTGCACTACATATTATCTTTCAATTGAATTTGAAAAGGTGTGATATGGTAGGTAGATGAGTAGCCTTTAAGGTGTGAGTTAAAAAGTTAGAACTGTCTTTCTCTAAAGTTCTACATTAGTAGGTGATGTTAACACTTACAACATCATTAAATTCTGTGAAAATTAACCAAATTGGTTAAAGAATCTAAGTACAAGAGAGCCAAGCGTTAAAAACCAAACAGCGTATCTCAGTATTTTAAGGCATGCCAGAAGGGTGATAATTGTCGTTACCCCAAATGAAACTCCTCTCATTCTACTAACTAGAGTTGAGACAACATCATAAAACATTTGATGGTATCCAAATCTCTATTATATATTCAAAGCAGATTCTTAGGAAAATTATAGTCCTAACATTTCTAAAATTGCTCACTGTCATGAGGTATGCTAACTATGCAAGACTTATGCCACCTTAATAGTAGGGTTATGTTAAATAGTAATTACTAACACTAAATAAAAATAAAATTGAGTAGGTATTAAAAGCCAAAGAGAAGGAAAATGAAGCATTCTTAATCATAACTTCAGTTGCAATTAAATTTAAATACAATGAATCTTTTGAGCAACTACTAAATGTCATTACCACCAGAATATGAAATGAAGTTTAGCATAATACAACCAAAAATGCAGTATAAACAACTTTTATGCATAGAAACACAAGGAAAAAAAAATGCAAAATCAGAAGAGACCAAACCTAATAAACAACCTATCAAAAGAAATTATATAAGAAACTATGTGCAAAATTGGTTCAAATTACCCGAATTGGACATATACTTCAGTGGCAAATCTTAATAAGTCATCTGTATGATATAAATTCTAATATCTTACCTTTAAAACCATTTTCAGTGAATTTACTTCCTTCGAAAAAATTAAAAAAATGTAAGATGTTTGCTTTGAGTCTTTTTAATAAAAATAGACATTTGAAGAAAAATTCACAAAGAAAGAAGAAGTTTTATTTAAAAAATGTTCTGAAAAAAAATGAAAATGAAGCAATACTTGATCATAACTATATAAACATAAATTTAAATGCAATGAATCTTTTGAGCAACCACATGTACATAATGTCATTACCACCAGAATATGAAACGAAGTTTAACATAAATACAACCAAAACGGCAACATAAACAACTTTGCAAACAAATAGAAACATGAGGAAAAATAATGCAGAGTCAGAAGGGACCAAACCTAATAAACAACCTATCAAAAGAAATTATATGCAAAAATCACTTCAAATTGCACAGAAGACTACCTGAATTGGACATGTATGTAGTGACAAATCCATTAATAAGTCATCTGTATGATTTTATAAATTCTGAAGAATCATACCTTTAAAACTATTTTCAGTGAATTTTACTGCCTTAGAAACAAGTAAAAAAATATGCCAGATACTTGCTGTGTCTTTTTCATTAAAAAAAAAAAAGAGGTTTGAAGAACAATTCACAAAGGAGAAATTTTATTTAAAAAATGTTTTGAAAAAAAGGAACCACCATGCAATGCCCATGGTAAAATGCAACATTTATCACCGGTTCTATTAGAATTAGAGACAACTTCTACACTGATTCATAAAAGAAATGAAAAGTTCTACTTTGAGAAAAAATTAATAAAAAGAATTAATTAGACAAAATATGTTCTGGCGGTAACTCCTCTGCAATAATAATGGAAATGCGTTGCATGCATCATGTTTTGAAACATACCATCAACAAATGCAAGAATGGAAAGGGAAAAAAAATTCATTCGATACTAAATGGCATAGAATTCACAGTTGCTGCGATAATTACATAACAAAACTATTTGGACTCCATGAACAAGAGATGGTAACAAACAGATTTTGTCTATCTAATTTGCAAGCGCATGAATTTAAAAAATGCTCTTAAAATTCAACAGTCAACCACAATTTATACAGTTACTTTTTTATCGATGCAATTTATATTGTTATAAAACCCATGAAATTTACAGTTCAACGATAATATATACAAACTTTATTAATGGAATTAATTATGCTTTGGTAACACCTTTCCTTACATGTATAACCAGATTTTTCCATTTAAGCAATCTAACCAACTACTAGCCAATTAAAAAATAAAATAAAAAACCCGCACAGCATGGGTTATACAAGGCTAGTGAATCATAAAATCCAAGTTTATTTCCTTTTCAAATAGCAAAACTTCACAAGGTTATTTACTTTTTCAGTATGTTAATGATATTATCCAATTTCTCAAAGTAAAAAGAGTAATTCTCAACGCCTAATTTCCAAACTCCAACATAAACATTTAACAGGAAAATGTAAATATAAATAACAAAACAAGAGGTTTTCAGTTTCAAATCTTTTTTTCCCTCAAATCAATCACCATCTAAATCTACAATAACTTCCTTTTGATAAAAAAGCGCAAAATAATCAAATGCAAACATGTCACTTGTGCTATATTTATAAAAGAATACCAACGTAAAAAGAAAAGGCAGCACCTGCTTAAACCTCTCCTTAGTCTTCTCAGCCTGCAAAAGAAAAGGAAAATACATTTAATAGCAGAAACAATTATTATTTTTTATTTTTTAAGGAATTCCTACCAAACTACATGACACAGCATAAGAATTAAAGGGAAAAAAACTTGATGGCATCAGAAAAAGGGAATGAACATGGAATCAGAACCAAAGTTGTTATAGATTACAAATACTTGATGCTGTAGCGAAGCTGAATTGGATTTGATCGTAGCTAATCAATTCTCAAGCAGCACCAAATTCCATAATGGAAAAATGAAATATCACCTTGCCAGCATGGATATGACAATTTTATAGAACCTAGGGATAATGCCATCCATCACCATGTAACTAAAGCCTAGTTCACTCACACCACATGGATCCTCGGCTAAAATGTTGATGTTATTCTTAAAATGTTTCTCCCACAGTAATAGCTTACTGGCATCAGGGGCATCTACATAGTGTGAGAATAATACAAACCCTAAAAGAAAAGCATGCTAATTGCAAACTACATTAGGTCGAAATCCAAGTTCAAAGTTGAGCATAGAACTTGCAGCATGGTTTGAACTTAAAAGTAGAGTGTAGAAACATACCATCACCACCACACACACCCAAAAAAAAAAAAAAAAGGAGAGCCAGCAACTAATAATTAGATCTAAATAACTTTTCCTAAAGATAGGGGAAAAAAAATTCAACATACTTCTCAGTTTAACAATGCACAATATATACACATCTATGATACATATCCTAATTCCTGCAAGACTCAATTTATTCACATATAACAAAGGAAAGGAAACAGGCATAAGATGTACGCAGACTTGATTTCTATAATCAGTCATAAAAAACGAGTTGCCATCTTCTTCAATACTAAATTGTACACAGTCACTGATATTAATTTTTAGGATTATTAATTACAGATGCACTGAATTAAGAAGCCTAGCATTGAAAAGAAGATGAATAAAAACGTAAACATTTACATTTGCTAAAGAAATAGAAAGGTCAAACAGAATTGAATATTGCAGAGAGCAAGTCCCAAGTAATTGGAATCCAAGGCTTTTTGTTTTGTCTAGTTGTTGTTGTTGTTGGTATGATGGTTGATGTTGTTGGGTTGGGTATACCAACATCAAAAACACGTTTGCTCAAGAAAGTCTATATGTCTCCAACAAAAGAGTGTAAACCAACAAGAGAATAATTTTGTATAAATCCAAAAAAAAAAGAAAGCAGCAGTAGTAGTACCTTGTCTTTAAGAAGCAAACCATTCTCCTCTTCTAGTCTAACAGCTAGTGATTCTAATTCATTTTGGTATGCCTATTATAATAAATAATAATTACATAAGGCAAATGAATGAAAGAAAATAAATAAATAAATTTAGAAATGAAAAATTGGAAACCTAATTAATAATAATAATAATAATAATGGTACCTGCTTCCTCTCCCTGGACCTTGCGGCGGATTCACGGTTCTTGATCATGCGGCGTTGCCTCTGCTGTGCAGCCTTATCCAAGGGCTCCAAGACGCGAGGCCTCTTACCGAGTCTGGCTGAACCATTATTATTATTAGGGAAGGCGAGAATGGAAGCACCACCAAGGTGCTCCTCCTTCATCATCTTCACATCTTCTTCGTTTTCGTCTTGGTCTTGTACCGCCCCGGCCTTGACTAAAAAGTCCTCTAGAGTCATCATTTCGTCGTCGTCGTGTTGTTCCTGCTTGCAGACCTTGCGCTCGCCGGAGACGATCTCGCGCCAGACCTCATCGACGGTTTTAGAAATGGGAATGGGATTAGGGGTTTCGATAAGGGTGATTTGGGCGTCGAGGAGGAGGGAAGAGTCTGTGGTGGCGGTGGTGGTGGTGGTTTGATCGAGCGATTTGGTAGGGGACGATGACGATAAAGAAGAAGAAGAAGAAGAAGAGCGTGGTGTAGGTAGATCCGATTTTCTCGTCATCACCTTCGACGACGCCATGCCTTGCCTAATTTCTTTGTTTCTACTAATAATAATAATAATAAATATAAATAAAAAGCTAAAAGGGGTCCGTCGTCCTCCTTCGTTTCATTTCATTAGTGTCTCAGTAAGTAGTGAAGTTAGAGAGAGTGTGAAGAGTGTTTTTTTTTTTTTTTTTTTATAATTAAAAAATAAAAAATAAAAAAGGTTTCTTCTTCTTCTTCTTCTTCTTGTGTTAATACAAGGGCAAGGGGAAGGGAAGGGGGGTTTTTTGAATCAATAATTGGTGAATGTTTGTCTGCTTCTTTTCTCTTCTTTTTTTTCTTTTTTTGGATTGGTTGGGATCCCGGATAGAGAGAATATATACATGGAACCGGGGGTTTGGGTGGAGAGCCAGTTGAACGATTATTTGGGGTTTGTTTCGTTCTTTTGTTATTATTATTATTATTTTTCTTTTTCTTTTGTTATTATTGTTGGGTGATCGAGTGGATCAAAATTTTTTTTCTTTTTTCTTTTTGAGAGAAACGATAGATAGAAGTGGCTTAATTTCAAACTTCTAATATATATATGAAATGTAAATTTTAAAAATTTAATGGTAGATTACAAGTTTTTCATATTCTCAAGTAAAATTTTCTTCAAATTAAATGCTATTTATTATTCGACCAATAAACTTATTTTTCATACGTAATTTTATTTCATAACAACTTAAAATTTAAAATTTGATTTGACATATGATGGGGACTAAGTTAAAGATGTTCGTTCATGATGATCATCCACAGTCATTGATAGTCCCGATTATATCCTCGTCCATAGAAAAGACAGTGGACAAGAGTAACTTTAATCTTCGTCCTTCGCATGGTACCCGCCAAACGAAGATGAGGCCATTCACCCACAATCAATGACGACCATGACAATAATGAGTCGTCGTACCATTGGAGAGACAAAGATCTTATCATTAACACTCCACAGGGACATTACAGACACCACATTGAAACCACCATTAAAGCACCACCAACAGCTAGAAGGAAGAAACAAGTGCATATATTTACCAGCACCCCAAGACCTGAGAAGGTATTGAAAACTCTAGCTAATACTCATATTCTAGTATTGACTCTTCTTTTTTCTTCTAGCCATTCTGACTTTACCATCAGAGACTTTGTGGCAGGCACCACACCGATGACCTACACTTCTTTCATTCTTCATTTACCTTTTCAGGATCTTGTTGGTTGTGGACAACTTTCCCTTTAGATGATCATTCTAATTGACGATTTTAGCATCATCAGTTTGGCGCCATCTGTGAGGAACGACTTTCTTCGCACCTAGGTTCGAAAGCACAGTTCCACTCAACTCACAAGTCCAGATGGAATCCAATGTTAACCAAGATCCTGAAGCATTAGCTCTACAAATTCAGACGCTCGCAGCCACTATGGAGGAGCTTACCAGACAGAACCAAGAGATGGGGCTGTGACTACAACAAAAAGATAATTGCTTGGAGACCAATGGGGACAATGACGGAGACAGCCAGAAAAGACAACCAGGTAGTCTAGAAGGGGCGAGCTCAGATCTTTTCAAAGAAATAAGAAAAGAGATGGACGAGCTAAGGAACGTGATTAAGGAGAAAACAGACTAGAGCTTAGACAGAATGGTTAGGAAGACAGATTCACCCTTTACCATGGCAGTCCTGGAATGCCCGATACCCTCAAAGTTTCGTCTGTCGCAGCTCGAGCCATTCGAAAAATTGAAGGGTCCTTTGGATCACCTCAACACTTTTAAGACGACTTTGGGTCTCCAACAACCCCCTAACGAGATACTATGTCGTTCTTTCCCCACTACCCTCAAAGAAGCAGCCAGGGAGTGGTTCACTAAGCTACCAACATTGTCCATTAATAACTTCGAGCAGCTAGGTAGTTCCTTCCTTCGTCACTTCGTCGGGAGGCAGCGCCCAAAAAGGCCAGCAGATCATTTGCTCATCATCAGGTAAGGAGAGAAGGAAACCTTGAGATCGTATGTAACGCGTTTCACTAGAGAAACTTTGGAGGTAGACGAAGCAAATGATAAAGTATAGCTGACAACCTTCAAGGCTAGATTGAAGTCCAAAGAGTTCGTGGTCTCCCTAGTGAAGAATCCCCTTAAGATAATGGCGGAAATGCTCTTGAAGGCGCAGAAGTATATGAATGCTAAGGACGCCTTGGCAGCAATAGAAGGGGTAGAGAAGCCTAAGGAGAAGAAGAAAAGAGAAAGAAGATAACCGAAGAGGACGAAAAAGGGATCGGGAAGATCGCCAAAATGTTGAAGCGAACAACGAAGAGATGACAAAAACCCTCATACAATAAAGTTCACTCATTTAGTTATGTCCGTTGACTAGATTTTGGCGCAAATTAAAAATGAACACTACCTCAAATGGCTTAGGCCATTACACTTGTCGCCCAATGTGCACGACAAGAGGAAATACTGCCATTTCCACAAAGATCACGGGCATTACACAGAGGACTGCAAGGACTTGAAGAAGCAGATAGAAGAGCTTATACGAAAAAGGGAAGTCGCAGAAGTTCGTGAAAAAGGGAGATTCCAGCAGATCTAGGGATGATAACAAGGGTCAACACGAAGTCCCTCAGAGGGACGAAGACCACATGCCCCTTCGTCCACAAAGTGCCATAGGGGAGATAAAGACTATCATATGAGGGTCATTCAAGTCCCTTAGGAAGTCATACTAGAGGCAAGTGAACAGCGTTAATAGCATGCCACCTCTAAAGTAAAGGCGGACGGACCAAGATATGCTATTCTTAGAAGAAAATGCCAAAGGGGTGAAACAGCCTTATGATGACCCGTTGGTCATTATGCTCATGATTGAAGGATTCAATACTAGAAGGGTTTTGGTAGACAATGGAAGCTCGACAAATATCATTTACCTCTTTGCCTTCCAGCAGTTAAAAGTAGACCCAAAGAGACTTCGTCCATTCGAATCCCCCCTCGTCAGTTTCAGTGGAGACAAGGTGAACCCTCGGGGAATTGTAACGCTGACGGTCACGGCTGGCTCGTACCCCCTTCAAGTAACTAATAAACACAACTTCTTGGTAGTAGACTCACCTTTGTCCTACAATGTAATCATAGGAAGGTCTACCTTCAATCGTTGGAAAGTAGCCACTTCCACGTATTGCCTGAAGTTGAAGTTCCCAATAGAACAGGGAATTGGGGAAATAAAAGGAGATTAGGTGCTAGCACGAGAATGTTACTAGGCCATTTTAGCATCAAAAGAAAATCATACATGGATAATTGAAGAAAAGACGCCGAAAATTGCCGAGAAACTAGAGACAATTAAGTTGGTCGAGGGAGATCCAACAAAGACGACCCAAGTAGGGACTAGTTTGAACCTCTAGACAAAGAAAGAAATCATCAACTTTCTGAGGAGTAACCTAGACGTATTTACTTGGAATTATGAAGATATGCCTAGCATACCAGTAGACATCATTTAACACTGCCTAAATGTGGATTTTAAGAAGAAAACCGTCCAATAGAGAAGAAGAGTTTTTGCTTCTAAACGAAACAAAGCAGTCATGGACGAGGTGAAAAAACTACTTGCTGCTAACTTCATCAGAGAAGTATACTATCTCGAGTGGTTGGCCAACGTCATCATAGTAAAAAAGGCAAACGGGAAATGGAAATATTGCATCAACTTCACGGATTTAAATAGCGCCTGCCCGAAGGACAGCTTCCCTCTGCTTAGGATTGACCACCTTGTGGACTCGACGGCTGGGCAGAAGCTTCTTACCTTGACGGACACCTTCTTTGGATACAACCAAATACAGATGGCAGAGGAGGATTAAGAGAAGATCGCCTTCATCACCAACTAGGGACTTTATTACTATACGGTCATGCCTTTTGGCTTGAAGAACGCAAGAGCCACGTACCAGAGATTGGTAAACCAGATGTTCAGCAAGCAGATTAGGGGGAACGTAGAGGTATATGTGGACCACATGCTTGTCAAGAGTAAAAAAGAGAAAAATCATCTAGACGATTTCAAGGAGACATTCAACACACTCAAGCAATATAGTATGAAGCTGAACCCGGCCAAATGTGCCTTTGGAGTCTCCTCTGAAAAGTTCCTCAGCTTCATGGTATCACAAAGAGAAATAGAAGCAAATCCAGAAAATGTGAAAGCCATCCTCGAGATGTCCTCCCCAAAGACGATCAAAGAAGTGCAATCTCTAACGAGAAGGGTGGCAGCCCTCAACAGGTTCGTCTCTAAAGCAATAGACAAATGCCCTCCTTTCTTCAAGATCTTGAAACAGGCTTTCATCTAGACGAATGAGTGTGAAGCTGCATTCCAGGAGCTAAAGCGTTACTTAAGCAACCCCCTCACTCCTAAGTCTGTCTATGGAGCTCTGCCATAAGGAAAGAAGTAAGTAAAGTTCTTGCTCATCGCTATCGACTACTTCACGAAGTGGGAGGAGGCAGAAGCATTAGCCACAATCACAGAAGCGAAGGTACAAAGTTTTGTATGAAAAAATATTGTATGCAGGTTTGGGATCCCATAGACGATCATCTCGGATAATGGTCGTTAGTTCGACAGTCAAGGATTCAAATCATTTTGTACAAGCCTTAGCATCAAAAACAAATATTCATCCTCGGGACATCCTCAAGCCAATGGACAGACGGAAGTATCGAATCAAACATTACTGAAGATCATCAAGGCCTGATTAGTGGGGGCAAAGGGAGCATGGACTGAAGAGTTACTGAGCATTTTATGGGCTTACAGAACCACAGCAAGAACCCCAATAGGAGAGACGTCCTTCAACCTGACATATGGCACAGAGGCAGTCATCCTTGTCAAAAAAGGGCTCACTAGCCTCAGGAAGGAGTTATTTGACGAACGTAGTAACGACGACCAATTGAAGCTGAACCTGGATTGTATGGACGAAGTTAGAGACCAAACCTCTTAGAGAATGGCCAAGTACCAGCAGAAGATGGCCGAGTACTACAACCAAAGGGTAAAGCTCAAAAGGTTCAACATCGGAGACCTCGTCTTGCAAAAAATGACACTTGCAACGAAGGATCCAGCATAAGGCAAATTAGGGCCAACATGGGAAATGTTAGGATTAGTGCCCTTAAATCCTATTTGTGATGCTATGTATGATATTAAGTGTGACATTGTGTTTGACATTATGTATGACTTAATATTATGTTTAATAAATTTGTTTTATTATTATCTGAAATAATGGTAACATGAATATTAGGACATTATCACATAGTCCATGAGATGCATAGTATGTGATTTATGTGAAGAGTCAAAGAAGATATAAATTACAAGTTTTTTGTAAACTCAAAACTATAGTTCGTAGTCGGTGATGAAATTGGGCATTTCATCTGCGAAGACTATAACATATCAACTACGATGATTTGTCTTGATCATGGAAGTGGAGACTTCTAGTTGATGTGTTAATATGTTTTAAGAGTTAAGACATACTGAACTGGACCGCTGTGAGATTTATTATTCTCCTAAAGACTGTCAAATGAATAATAAATCTCAGAACTTACATTTGCATGAACTCTTAATCATGAGAGAATAATGGACCTGATCATAAGGTATAGGTTGCTTTGATATATCAGGAGTGAGATCTAAAGTAACGGTCAAAACCTCAGTATGTTGGGCAGCCACATTTTGTGTTGATGGAACATATATTCTCAAGATGGAATTCATAGTCTCTTAACGGAGATATAAAATATTCCCTTGAAATAAGTTTAATGAGTTTGTTATTTAGAAAGTTAGGCCTAACCACTTTAGTAAGTAGTTACTAAAGTATATATTTATGAAATTAGATTTCATAAATATATGATAAATAACTTAAAGGATTAAACCGGGTACTCAAGAATCAAGATGTAGTAATTTACAAAGTGGCAGTCTACATTAATGACTTTGTATTACTACGAATATTTTATGAAGGGGTTAAATGTATAATAAAGTCTTGGGATATAATTTATTGATAAGGCCTAGAATGCAACTATATTTATATAGTGGTATTAAATATAGTTAATGGTAACTTTGGACTTGTCAAGAGTTGACAGAAAAGCTTAAGGCCCATTGGAGCTAGTGTCTTATTGGTCCCTTTTGGTCCCACTCCAAGCCACACACTTAAGCCCAATTGGTAAGGCCCAAAAGGCCAGCCCAATTAGATAATTGGTTAAATGTAAAGGGAAAAACGTTCAGAATTTTATATGTAAGAAACATCATTGTGAAATGGTGGGTATGTGAGTGTTTATCACTCTCAAATCATCCCTTTGTTACCAATTGAGAGACCACACATCTTGGGCGTTAGTGGAATTGGAGTGAAGATTAAAAGTATTCCCAAGTGCTTCGATCTTTGGTTTTGAAATTCACCGCTTCAAGGTACGATCTCTTGTTCTCAAATTCTAAAATTTACTCAGTGCATGTTATCAATATCGAATGAAGTAGATCCGTTTAAAACTTATTTTTCCGCTGCGTTCATCTTTAATTCCATCAAATTCCATCAGGAAGGACCATATAAAGTCGTCCACTACTCTTGACGTGGAAGTTATCACCTAGAAGACCTGGATGGGAACAAGTTGCCTCGCCCATGGAATGTTGAACATCTAAAAAGGTATTACAAGTAGAAACTGTAGCCCGTTTGTGAGCAATCAGTGATACCTAATGTTTCTTTTCTTTTAAGAAGATCAATAAACTCATTATCCAGTGTTTAACACATCCTACCTAACTTTTCCCCTTATGTCTGAACTAAATTGCCAATGGGATACAAAAATTCTCTACCAAAAAAAAAAAAAAAAAATGATGATAAGATTCCTTATATGGATGTACATCATCCAAAAAAAAAAAAAAAAAAGAGACAATAAGATTCCTTAAATGGATATACATTGTCCACAAAAAAATAGACGATAAGATTCTTTAAATGGATGTATATCGTCCACAAAAAAAAAAAAAAGAAAAAGGAAAAAAAAAGACGATAAAATTCCTTAAATAGATGTACATCGTCCACACAAAGAAAAGATGATAAGATTCCTTCAATGGATGTAGATCGTCCCAGATTAATCTAAAAAGATAAAATTCCTCAAAAGGATGTAAATCGTTTTAAAGATTCCCTAAGTGGATGTACATCATCCACAAAAGGATGTAAATCATTTCTAAGTCCCGAGAAGGACGAAGAGCATAAATTTTTCTCTAAGTCCCAAGAAGGACGAAGAGCATGCTCCAACAAAAATTTTTCTCTAAGTCCCAAGAAGGATGAAGAGCATGTTCCAACAAAAAATTTTTCTCTACGTCCCAAGAAGGACGAAGAGCATTCTCCAGCAAAGAAAAGCAAGACAAGAAATATAAACCATTCACAAATCATACGAAGGAAATAAACACACACACACACACATATATATATATATATATAAAGGTTATAAATTGTTCAATAGCCCCAAAACATGCAGGGCATCCAAAAGGTGTAAATTGTTCAACAGCCCTAAAACATGTAGGGCAAACAAAAACAAAAACAAAGAGAAAAAAGAGAGAAGCTAAGCTGAGGGAGCATCGTCCCCTTTTTCAGGTGCCGGAGGGCTTCAGCAGCAGCAGCCTGCGCTGCTTCGTCCGCTTCGATCTCATTGTCTATGGCCTTAAAGTCCAAATCCTCCAGATTAGTCTTAGGATCGTGCTTCACTAAATATCTCCTTAACAGTTCAAAACCTTTAAAGTACCAACCAAATAAAACTGCATTATACTCGTCCGTGAGTTGGAAAGCGTGGATGGCCTTGGCAACAGTATTCTTCATTTTCTGGTTAACAGCGGTGATCTGCTCATCCTTCTGCTTCACCAGCAGCTTCTTTGCATTCAGTTGATCAGTTAAGGCTTGGATCTTTTCTTTGGACGAGTTGTTGGCATCCATGGCCTCTATCAAATCCAACCTAAGGCCAGAAGCTTCTGCCTCCAGCGCTTCCGCCTTGGAGGTGGCCACCACAGTTTTCTCCTCACTCATCAGGTATTGGGAAGTAATGTGCATCGTCTCTCCCAACACCTGGCAATCATAGTCACATAAAGAATTAAGATCAGTAGAGACAATCTACGCCTAAGGACAGAAGAAAGAAGAAATAAAATAAAGAGAAATGATAAACTACCTAGACGAGCTTATGCACGTGACGGTTCACCATCTCGTGGGAGGGCACGACAGAGATTTCCTTTAACTCCTCAGGAGTCACGACCTCATTTGTTCGAGTCACAGCCGTCCCAGCATCCCCCCAGATGCTGGCCCCCACTTTCTTTTTCCCTTTGTCTCTAGTCTTGCGTTTCTTGGTACGAGGAATGACTGCCTCGATAAAAACGCTTGGGGAAGCGGCATGCCCCTCATCCAAGGTAGGAATGGACAATCCTTTCTCCGTCACTTCTTTTTCCTTTTCCTTTTCTATAACCCTCAACCTCCGCGTACCGATGCTGGAGAAGGGCTCATTCTTCTTCGACTTGATTTTGGCATACAACTCTTGGTTAAACTTGGTCATCATCTTTGCAAAAAGGAAAAACAAAGTCAAAATTAGAAAAAGAAGGCGAAAGGAAGAAAAGACGATCCATTTCAGACTTCCTCTCTTCCTGATGAATTGCATATAGGACGTAGTGAGAAGGCTCTGGTCCAAAGCAATGATGAGCCAAAGTTCGTGGATTAACCAGCTCTTTAAAATCTTCAATAGTACTAGCGTACTTAATAGCCTCTTGAACACGCTCCTCGAAACTACTCTCGAGCTCAGGATGCTCTTTCACTAAAAAGAAGAAGAATACACAAGGTTAGAATGGACGATTAATACAAATAATAGAATGAAAAAGAAAAACATCTCATAAGAGGCAAACACACCAAGCTGAGGGGTCTCCCACCGGCGCAGTAGCCTAGGGACGTCCCCCCAAAAGTTGTCAGACAGTGTCTCCCAACCATCACCCGACACGAAGAAATACCTAGACTTCAAATAACGGAAGAATGATGGGAGGTTGACAACGAGACGAGACTTTCTATCCCAGGGCACCAGCTCATAATACCCATGTTAGAAAAAATAGATGTACGCAGCGAAAAAATTAACGGATCTACTTCATTTGCAATTGATAACATGCACTATGTAAGTTTCAGAAATTTAGAATAAGAAAGCGTACCTTGGTGTGGTGAAATTCAAAATTGAAGATCAAACGTTCTTGGGAAGACTTTTAATCTTCACTCCAATTCCACTTGATGCCCAAGATGTGTGGACTCTCAATCGGTAACAAAAGGGTGATTAGAGAGTGACAAAAACTCACATACACACCATTTCACAATGATGTTACTCTCTTCTCTCTTCAAATATTCTGAACGTTTTTCCCTTTTGTATCTAACCAATTATCTAATTGGGCTGGCCTTTTGGGCATTTCCAATTGGGCTTAAATATGTGGCCTGGAGTGGGATCAAAAGGGACCAATAAGACACTAGCTCCAATGGGTTTTGGGCTTTTCTGTCAACTCTTGACAAGTCCAAAGTTACCATTAACTATATTTAATACTACTATATAAATATAGTTGCACTCTAGGCCTTATCAATAAATTATATTCCAAGACTTATTGTACATGCAACCCCTTCATTAAAATATTTGTAGTAATACAAAGTTATAAAATGTTGACTGCCACTTTGTAGATTACTACATCTTAATCCTTGAGTACCCAGTTTAATCCTTTATGTTATTCAATATATATTTATAAAATCCAATTTCACAAATATATATACTTTAGTAACTCATTACCAAAGTGGTCGAGCCCAACACTCTGAATAACCAAACCCATTAAACTTATCTCAAGGGAATATTTTATATTTCCGTTAAGAGATTATGAATTCCATCTTGAGAATATATGTTCCATCAACATTAAATGCGGCTGCCCAACATACTGAGGTTTTGACCGTAACTAATAGATCTCACTTCTGATATATCAAAGCAACCTACATCTCATGATCAGGTCTATTATTCTCTCAGGATTTAAAGTTGATGTAAATAGAAGTCGTGAGATTTATTATTCATTTGATAGTCATTAGGAGAATAATAAATCTCACAGCAGTCCAGTTCAATATGTCTTAACTCTTAAAACATATCAACATACCAACTAGAAGTCTCCACTTCCATGATCAAGACAAATCATCGTAGTTGATATGTTATAGTCTTCGCAGATGAAACGTCCAATTTCATCACCGACTATGAACAAAAATTCTAAGTTTACAAAGAACTTCTGACTTATATCTTTCTGTGACTTTTCACATAAATCACATACTATGCATCTCATGGACTAAAATAATGTCCTATTAATTCATTTATAAATAGTCTCATATAACTAAACAACTTAATTATTTATGACATGTCAAGAAATTGGATTTTAGGGCATAAATCCCAACAACCCAAACTCCTTGGACTCTTTCAAGTGATAGAGGTGGACGAACTCATTGAGCGTGATCATATCCCCATCAGCTATGGTCGTCCAAATCACCATACAGCTTATGAAGATTCTCCAAGAATTCGACATAAGCTACCCCGGAGCTATGCTCAGGTGGTGGAGAAGCTCCATTATGAATGGGTGGACAAGAAATCTGAGGCCACACAAGAATGCAGCCTCATAAAAACAAACCTCGCCATGAGCGAAGGCACATGCCTTTTCCTCCTTCCTAGGGAGATGAACCCTGGTCTCTTCAGGGAACTGGAACCTATCCCTGAACCTACTAAAAGTATCTACTTTCAAAGAACACCCTTCTTTAAGGGCATGAAAGGCTCTGGGTGTAGCAGAAACAGAAGGGCGAGAGGACGAAGGTATGAAAGAAGGCACAGAGGTAGTTGTATCTGTGTCAGCACTAGATGAAAAACCAGTCTCCAAGTCACTCGATCTAACCTCAGACTTCATACTTTCCCTCCTTAAAACCCTACGAACAAACTTAAACTAAGCTAAAGATTGGCACAACAATGGGTAGGATTACCCAACACCAAACCAAGGTTACTATGTAGTCGTTGGTCACTAGAGGAGTCTAATAGCACCCCTAAACGAGCAAAAAAGAAGGCAACCAAGGGAGAAGTGTGCCTAATTTCAGAATAATCAACCAATAAGGGGAGCAATACAACTCTATAAAGGAAATAGGAGAACAAAGAAAGGAAAGCAGTAAAACTCCAAAAGGAAAAAAGACGTAAAAAAGGGCGTACCTGAGAGAAGGAAGAAATTGAGATGACAGAGAGCAAAACACACAAAGGAGGAAGGAGTAGCTATGAAGTCAGAAAAACTAAACGCAGGGAAAAATGAAGAAATGGGAGGAGAAAGGCATGGGTTAAAAAGATTTTCCTCGAAAAGCGTGGGAAAGCTAAAAGGCTTCATCGGAAACGAGACCCTTCAGCCAGTCAAAATGTGACACGTGGCCACGATGCAAGCCACGCCGCCACTGAGCAATCAATGCGGGGAGTGGAACCCCAAGCGCCATAACCATAAAAAAATAAAAAAAAATAAAAAAAAACTCTCCATATTTCTATGATCGTCCCAAAGTTGGATGACCTCAGAATGGAGGGGTAGCTAATAGTCCTGATTATATCCTCATCCATAGAAAAGATAGTGGATGAGAGTAACTTCAATCTTCGTCCTTCCTATGGTACCCGCAAGACGAAGATGAAGCCATTCACCCATAATCAATGACAAAGCGTTACATGACAATAATGAGTCTCTATACCGTTGGAGAGACAAAGATCTTATCATTAACACCCTACAGGGACGTTACAGACATGACATTGAAACCACCATTAAAGCACCACCAACGGCTAAAAGGAAGAAACAAGCGCATATATATACCAGTGCCCCAAGACCTGAGAAGGTACTGAAACTCTAGCTAATACTCCCTCATATTCTAGTACTAACTCTTCTTTTTTCTTCTAGCCATTCTAAATTTACCATCGGAGGATTTGTGGCAAGCACCAAACCAGTAACCCACACTTCTTTCATTCTTTATTTCCCTTTTCAGGATTTTGTTGGTTGTGGACGGCTTTCCCTCTAGACAATCATTCTGACTGACGATTTCAACATCATTAGTCACTGCATCCATAACTTGACCACATCCAGGAAATCTTAAGAAAAGGATAACAAGAACATTGTACTTAGGAAACAATCAACAAGACCAGGTAGGCCATCCATAGTGCAAACATAAGGATGACCTTGGTGAAATCTACAAAAGGACTTCTCATAAACTTCCTTATGATTTGACCATGGTGTACTACTCTCAAAGTGCGAAAGAAGTTCCTTGTAATTCGCCCCACGTACTCCATTTATCCATTTTCTCCATTAACTACTCGCATCACCCATAATGGTGGTAGATTCGAACAAGAAGACCCACTTTTAACTCTCTATAAAAGGAACAAGTCCTATTCGCCCAAGGTAAGTCCTACCATTCACTATTTTTCCATTCCTTGTGTTCTAGAGAGAAAACTGACTTAACCGTCGGAGAGTCCTTAGCCGGGTTACACCAATCACCCTTGACAGTTCTTTATTTTCTTTTCAGGACCAAAAAGCCACTACCATAGCCCGAAACATTCCAGCCTACTGATTTTCGTGCATCATCAGTTGGTGCCGTCTATGGGAAAGATAAGGGAAAAAGTTTCTAAGTGTTAACTTTTCTGCTTTTTCCAAGACAAAAAGGCTGCATGGTTTAGACTAAGTCAATGGCCACTAGTCCAGGACACCAGGAGAGTGGAAACACTCCACCACCCCCTATGACCGTTTTATCCATTTTCTCCATTAACTACTCACACCACCCACAATGGTGGTAGATCTGAACAAGTAGACCCACTTTTAACTCTCTATAAAAGGAACAAGTCCTATTCACCCAAGATAAGTCTTACCATTCACTATTTTTCCTTCCTTATGTTCTAGGGAGAAAATTGACTTAACAGTTGGAGAGTCCTTGGCCAGGTTACACCAATCACCATTGACAGTTCTTTAGTTTCTTTTCAGGACCAAAAAGCCACAACCATAGCCCGAAGCATTCCAGCCTACTGATTTTCGTGCATTATCAGTTGGCACCGTCTGTGGGGAAGATAAGGAAAAAAAGTTTCTAAGTGTTAACTTTTTTGCTCTCTCTAAGACAAAAAGGCTGCATGGTTCAGACTAGGTCAATGGCCACTAGTCCAGGGCACCAGGAGAGTGGAAACGCCTCCAGTCACCCAAATCGTGCACCACCACCCCCTATGACTGTCCCATAGCAGTTGCAGTCCATGGCAATAGTGATGACAGAACTAACACAACAAAACCAGAAGTTAATTAGAAAAGTTAATAGACAACGTCATCAGCAGCATGGTAGAGAATGAAGCTAAAATTTAAAGAATGAAGGGGCTAAGAACAATGCTGAAGGAGACTAGTCCAGAGGTACCCACACTCGTAGAGTACCACATTTGGAGAGGGAGATGGACCAGATGAAAAAAGCCATGGAAGAGATGAAGGATTCCATGAGGAGAGCAAAACATGTGGATGATCTCGTCCACAAGACTGATTCCCCCTTCATTGCATCCATTACAAGTCATCCCCTGTCTTCCACGTTCAAAATGCCTACCCTAGACTCATATGATGGGACGCGTGACCCTTACGATCATATTGCCACATTCAAAACAACCATGCATCTTCAAGGTGTTCTAGACGAAATCATGTATAGAGCCTTTCCTACCACCTTGAAAGGCCTAGCCAGAGTATGGTTTAGTAAGGTACCGCCAAATACCATAATTTTGTTTTAGGAGTTAAGTAAGTTGTTCGTCAACAACTTTGTTGGGGGACAAAGGCAAAAGCGTTCCTCGTCCAATCTGTTGAACATTAAACAAGGAGAAAATGAAAGTCCACATACTTTTATTAGCTGTTTTAATAGGGAATCTCTGTTGGTGGATGAGATGGATGACAAGATCCTCTTTGCAGCTTTCTACAATGTAGTCAGTTCAAACCTGTTCATTCACAAGCTGTACGACCAGGAGCCTCAAACAATGGCTGAGTTGATACATTTAGCCCAAAGTTTCATGAATGCAGAAGATGCAATTATTGCCAAGAAGAAGAAGAAAGGTGAACGACTAGAAAATAGCTATATACACCATCTAGAGTAAGGTCCTTGTCCAAAGAAAGCCAAAATAAGGGAGAAAAGGGATCGCGACGACAAGAAAGCAGGGTCGTCTTCAAGACGATACTCTAACTACACTCCCTTGAATACTCTGCTTGATCAAGTATTAATGCAGATCAAAGACGATCCATCCTTGAAGTGGCCCGAAAGGATGAAAGGAGATCCTAGCAAGCAGAACAAAAGCAAGTACTGTTGTTTTCAACCCGACCATGGAGATGATACAGATGAATGCTATGACTTGAAGCAACAAATTGAAGCTCTTATTAAGTTGAAAAAGTTAAAAAATTTTCTTGGGTGAGACCACAAGGACGAAAGATAGCCAATGAAAGGCAAAGCAGAGGAATTAGCATGTCCACCGCTTGGAGAAATAACGATCATTGTAGGAGGTACATCAATAGGAAACTCGTCCAAAGCTAAGAAGACCTACCTACGGGAAGTCCAAAATGTTCAAATATCTGGACGACCACAAAAAATGATCAGAGAAGATGAGCCGGCCATTACTTTTTGATGAGCCAAGGATGTATTGACTCATTTGGTAAATTAATCAATTAATTAGCCAAATGAAATTAATTAGATTCAATTTCATGCAATAAGCATGGTAACACAAATAAATCACCAACTAAGTTAAATGCAGCGGAAAATAAATTTGACACAGGTGATTTGTTTACAAATAGGAAAAATCATTGAGGCAAAACCCCACCAGATGAATTTAGGGTCATCATTCCCGAAAATCCACTATTATCAAAACAAGCAGTTACAAGTAAAAGGAATTCTAGTACCTAATACCAACCTACAATTGAACCTTAACCCCAATACCCAATTGGACTTGTGATGTAGCGGCAATCTCTCCTTTCAATGCACGAATCCTGGTACGTGACTAACCAATGATGTATGAATCCCAGTACGTGACTAACTCCACAGTAACCCTTTGATTGTTGTAGTTGATTTGCAGCAGCTTCACATAGAACACCAATCATATCTTCAATGTTGGTGCAAGAGACTTTGCTTGGGTACAGAACCTAAAGGCGTACAAGAAACGCATAAAGAACTTTTTCTTCTGTAGGAGGAGGCTAGGGTTTCAAAAAGAAAACATTATGAAGCTCTCTAGGGTTAGGTTTTTCTTTTTCCACCTCCTTTAAATAGGAGATTAATGGGCTCTCCTATTCCAAATAGGTTTACACAAACCTTGGGCTTTCCTAGTCCAATAAGAATTATACAAACCCATAAACCTTGGGTTTTCCTAGTCCTATAAGGATTATACAAACCTATAAACAAATAGCCTTTTAGAATAAAAACATTACTGGCTATAGTCTAAATCCCGTAAGCTCGATAGATCGAGACATGTGTCGAGTTTTAATGAATCTTGACAGATCTAGCTTTTATCGAAAAGGTATCGAGACTTGCAAATTGCACTTTTCTTGAGCAGTTCTTAAGTAATCTTCATGTCTTTAATTTAACTACTTTTATTGATCAACTTGAACCTTCTTAGATCTATCCAAATACAAATAAAGTGCATTTTGTCAAAGGATATGCCAATTACATAAAAATATGTCTTTAACACTTTTACAGACGAAGATGCGAGACGACTGCACCATCCTCATGATGATGCGATTGTCATTACTTTGACGATTGCAAATTATACAGCTAGAAGGGTGTTAATAGATTTGGGAGTTCAGCAAACATCCTCTATTATCTAGCCTTCCAGCAAATGCAAATTAATAAAGAATTACTTCGTCTAGTAAATGTGCCATTGATCGGGTTTGGAGAATGAAAGTTTTACCAATAGGCACCATCTCTCTGCCAATCATAGTTGGCTCTTACCCACAATAAATCAATAAGGATGTGAATTTTCTTGTTGTAGATTGTTCATCTTCATACAATACCATTATTGGACAACCAACTTTGAACAGTTAGAGGGCTGCAACGTCCACTTACCATTTGTCTGTTAAGTTCCTAACAGAGTATGGCATTGGAGAAGTACAAGGAGATCAATTAATAGCTAGAGAATGTTACTTAGCAATGATCGTCATGGACGAGCAGATGCAAACAATGAGCATTGAAGAAAGAAGAATATTGGTGGAGCCAATTAAGATATTAGAAGATGTACCATTGGATGAGTCCAACCCAAAAAAGTTTACTAGGATTGGAACAAGTATGGGGGAGAAGACGAAGCAAGAATATGTTGGGTTCCTTAAACAGAGTATAGATGTTTTTGCTTGGAGCCATGAAGACATGCTTGGGATTGACCCAAGTGTGATTTCTCATTGTCTAAACGTGTCCTCGTCCTACAAGCTTGTTCGTTAGAAGAATAGAGTGTTTGCCTCAGAACGAGATAATGCCATCAAGGAAGAAGTCCATAAGTTAGTCACTGCGGAGTTCATTCGCGAAGTTTATTACCCTGATTGGCTAGCTAATGTAGTGATGATAAAAAATGTTAATGGTAAATGGAAGATGTGCGTGGACTTAACAGATTTAAATAAGGCATGCCCAAAAGATAGCTACCCTCTTCCACGCATTGATCAGTTGGTGGATTCAACAGCTGGATACTAGTTGCTAAGTTTCATGGATGCGTTCTCAAGGTACAACTAGATTAAGATGGACGAGGCAAATCAGGAGCAAACATCCTTTATCACAAGCGAAGGTTTGTTTTGTTATAAAGTGATGTCATTTAGTCTGAAAAATGCAGGAGCTACTTACTAGTCAACCATATGTTTTGTCCACAAATTTGGGCGAAACGTTGAAGTATACGTGGATGATATGTTGGTTAAAAACGCGAGGGAGATGCAACATTTGGATGACCTTCAAGAAACCTTTGATACACTTAGGCGATATAAGATGAAGTTGAATTCAAGAAAATGTGCCTTCGGAGTTATATCAAGGAAATTCCTTGGTTTTATGGTTTCACAAAGAGGGATTAAAGCAAACCCTAATAAGATCCAAGCGATTCTGAACATGGAGCCCTCAAAGAGTATCAAGGACGTCTAGAGCCTTATTAGGTGAGTAGCTGCCCTTAACAGGTTTGTTTCAAAAGCTACTGACAAATGTTTACCATTCTTCAAAGTAACAAGAACAGCATTTGAATGGACGGATGAGTGCCAACAAGTATTTGAAAACTTAAAGGCTTATCTTGCTTCAACTGCGCTGTTAAGCCCGCCTAAACCTAGAGAAGAGTTGTATCTCTACCTAGGAGTATCCTTTCGTGTAGTAAGCTCAGCCTTGAACAAAGAGGAGGAAAAGTTACAGAAACCCGTCTACTACACCAGCAAAGCTTTAAGGGGAGTAGAAGGACGATATCCGCCCATGGAAAAGCTTTCATTTTCATTAGTGATAGCAACAAGGAAGCTCAGGCCTTATTTTCAAGCTTACATAATCAATGTCTTGACAAATCACCCGCTAAAGAAGGCCATAAACAAGTTAGAGGCCGCTGGACGACTAATCCAATGGGCAGTAGAACTTAGTGAGTTTGATGTGTGATACAAACCAAGAAAAGCGTTAAAATCTCAAGTCCTAGTGGATTTCATTGCCAAATTCACTCCTGCTAGTAGTAATCAAAATGAAGACTAGGGGACAAAGCAGTGGGTCATCCATGTGGATGGCTTGTCTACATAGTATTCATGAGGAATTGGGGTAATTTACGCTCACCAGAAGGGATCATCTAGAGTATGCAGTCCATCTACAGTTCCAGACAACCAATAATGAAACTAAATATAAAGCCCTAAATCAAGGTTTGGAGTTAGCTAGATCACTTAGAGCAGACTCTATCCTCGTCCAAGGAGACTCGTAGTTAATAATGGGTCAAATAAATGGAACATGTGAAGCTAAGGAGGAACGGATGAAGAAGTACTTGGGTAAAGTTAAGTAGTCATCAAAAGCTTCACAACAACTTAATATTAGTAGATACCAAGGGAGGATAATATGGAAGCTGACATCTTAGCCAAGACGGCATCTGCAGATGAAATGATGAGTGATCAAATCGAAATGTAGTACATCCCAAGTATTGACAAGAGGGGTTTTTCTCAACCCTACCTGAGGTGTTTAAATCCAAACAAATCTATTTATTTCCTAGGAGACATCCATGAGGGGGCTTGCGGGAACCATTCAGGGGCCAGATCCCTCGTCTACAAGATTGTCCATGTAGGATATTACTGGCCGTCTATACAAGCAGATGCTAAAGTTTATGTTAAAGTATGTGATAAGTGTCAAAGGTACAGCAACATACCTAGGCAAGCATCAGAGTATCTTACTCTAATAGTGGCCCTTTGGCCTTTTGCCTAGTAGGAACTTGACATCCTTGGTCCTTTTTACTTTACCAAATGGGTGGAACTAGAGCCCATGGTGAGAATCACTGAGAAAAATGTTAGAAACTTCGTCTGGAAGAACATAATCTGCCACTTCGGAATTCCTAGGGTGCTTGTCTTAGACAACGGATGCCAATTTGACAATACATACATCAGAGACTTTTGTGAACAATTGGGGATTAGAAATCATTATTCCTTACACTCCCACTTGATGAAAATATAAATGTACGCAGCGGAAAATTAACGGATCTATTTCATTCGTAATTGATAACATGTACTATGTAAATTTCAGAATATAAGAACAAAAGAGTGTACCTTGGTATGGTGAATTTCAAAACAAAGATTAGAAGTTCTTGGGAACACTTTTAATCTTCACTCCAATTCCACTAACATCCAAGAAGTGTGGTCTCTCAATCAATTATATGAGTTTGTTCTAGAGAGAATGAAAGAGTGTCTAACACTCACATACATACCATTTCATGAACTTGTTGTTCTTCCTTTTCTTAAAAAAAAAATCTGTATGTTTCTCTCAATATGACTGATTATCTAATTGGGCTAGCCTTTAGGGCCTTTCCAATTGGGCTTAAATATGTGGCTTAGAGTGGGACCAAAAAGGGAACAAATAAGATACTAGCTCCAATGAGCCTTGGGCTTTTCTGTCAACTCTTGACAAGTCCAAAATTTTCATTAATTATATTTAATACCACTATATAAATATAATTGCACTCTAGGCCTTATTAATAAATTATATCTCAAGAATTTATTGTACGTGTAACCCCTTCATAAAATATTCGTAGTAATACAAAGTCATTAAAGTAGACTGCCACTTTGTAAATTGCTATATCTTAATCCTTGAGTAACTGGTTTAATCCTTTAAGTTATTTATCATATATTTATGAAATCCAATTTCATAAATATATACTTTAGTAACTATTTACTAAAGTAGTTAAGCCTAACATTCTGAATAACAAACCCATTAAACTTATCTCAATGGAATATTTTGTATCTCCGTTAAGAAACTATGAATTCCATCTTAAGAATATATGTTCCATCAACACTAAATGTGGTTGCTCAACATACTGAGTTTTTGACCGTAACTTTAGATATCACTCTTAATATATCAAAGCAACCTACACCTCATGATCAGGTTTATTATTCTCTCAGGATTAAGAGTTTATGTAAATATAAGTCGTGAAATTTATTATTCAATTGAAAGTCGTTAGGAGAATAATAAATCTCACAGCGGTCCAGTTCAATATGTCTTAACTCTTAAAACATATCAACATATCAACTAGAAATCACCACTTCTATGATCAAGACAAATCATCTTAGTTAATATATTATAATCTTCGCAGATGAAATGCCCAATTTCATCACCGACTATGAACTAAAATTCTGAGTTTACAAAGAACTTGTGATTTATATATTTTGTAACTTTTCACATAAATCACATACTATGCATCTCATGAACTATATGATAATGTCCGAATATTTATGTTACCATTATTTCAAATAATAATAATAAAACAACTTTATTAATTACAATATTAAGTCATACATCATGTCATACATAATGTCATGGGAACTTGCTCCATTCTTACTACACCAAGGCTAGAAAGGAATTTCTTGAGCCATACAGCTTCTTTTGCCGCTTCACAAGCAGCATCATATTCTGCCTCCATGGTGGAGTCTACAATACAAGATTGTTTAACACTCCTCCAACTTATGGCTCCACCTCCCAAGGTGAATACACATCATGATGTGGACTTTATGAAATCTAGATCCGACTGAAAATCTGAATTTGTATAGCCAATGGGTATCAAATCCTAACACTGATAAACAAGCATATAATCTCTCGTTCTCCGTAGATACTTGAGAATATGCTTTACAGCTTACCAATGTTTTGGTCCTGGATTTGATTGATATCGGCTGACCATGCCAACTAAATACAGATATCTGGTCTAGTACAAAGCATGGCATACATGAGACTTCCTACTGCAGAAGCATAAGGAACTTGTCTCATCATATCTTCTTTCTCTTGAGTCTTAGGCCTTTGGTCATCAGACAGAGGAACTCCATGTCTAAAAGAAAGTAATCCTTTCTTGGAGTTTTGCATGCTAAACCATTCTAAAACTTTATTTATATCTAGCTTGTGATAAGCTTAACATCTTATTCTTACAATCTCACCAAAGCTTAACCCCTAGAATAAAGTTAGCCTCACCCAAGTCCTTCATATCAAATTGGCTTGACAACCAAATCTTTACCGATGACATTACCCCTACATCATTTCCAATGAGTAGAATATCATCAATAAAGCACTAGGAACATTACTACTTTATCCCGATGTGTTTTGTATACACATGGTTCATCAAGATTTTGATCAAAACCAAATGGCTTGATTGCTTGATCAAATCTGATGTTTCATGATCTAGATGCTTGTTTAAGTCCATAAATGGACATTTTCAACTTACACACCATATGCTCTTGGTTCTTTGCTATGAAACCTTCTGGTTGCATCATATAGATTTTCTCTTCAAGATTGCCATTAAGAAATGCAGCCTTGACATCCATTTGCCAAATCTTATAATCATAATGAGCAGTAATGGATAAGAGAATTTTGATAGATTTAAGCATTGATACTAGTGAAAAGGTTTCTTCATAATCAATACCTTCTTTTTGAGTATATCTTTTCGCCACTAGCCTTGCTTTAAAGGTTTCAACCTTTCCATCCATCTCTCTCTTTCTCTTTTAAACCCATTTGCAACCAACAGGTTTAATGCCGTTAGGCGCCTTTACAAGATCCCAAACTTGATTGGAATACATAGAATCTAATTCAGATTTCAAAACTCTGACCCAATGATGTGCATCTATATCATTCATCGCCTCTTCATAAGTGTAGGGATCGATTCAGCCTCTTCTAAGATAGCTTCATAAGTTTCTCCCAAACCTATAAATCTTATAGGAGGCCGAACAATTCTCCCACTACGACGAGGCACCTGTGTACTAGTCATCTCATGAGTAATATCTTGTGGTGTATCTAATACAGCCACATCATCCCTAGTTTCATCCATTGGTTGTTTATTTACAGGTTCATTCATTTTAGCATAAACAACTCTACTTCTAGGAGTGTAATCATTCATATAGTCATTTTTCAAAAATTTGGCATTTGTGCTAACAAACACTTTATTATCTTTATGACTATAGAATAAACCTCAAACAGTTCCTTTTGGATACCCTGCAAAGAAAACCACTTCTATTTTAGACTGTAACTTGTCAAACTTTCCTTTTAACACATGTGCAGGACAATCCCAAATATGGAGATGTCTCATACTAGGCTTATGCCCATTCCACAATTCCACAAGTGTTTTAGGAACAGACTTTGGAGGTACTAAATTCAGAAGATACATTGCAATATTTAAGGCATATCCCCAAAAAGAAATAGGTATAGTCGAATAACTCATCACGGACCTAACCATATCTAAAAGAGTCCTATTCCTTCTTTCTACTACACCATTTTGTTGTGGAGTTCCAAATGCAGTCAATTGGAATACAATCCCATTTTTAGTTAAGTAATCCTTAAAATCCCCAAAAAGGTATTCGCCACCACGATTAGATCGAATGACCTTTATGCGTTTCCCTAATTGATTCTCAACTTCATCCTTAAATTCTTTGAACTTTTCAAAGGCTTCGGACTTCTATTTCATTATGTACACATAACCGAATCTAGAATAATCATTAGTAAAAGTAATGAAATACTCATAGCCACCTCTTGCCTGGATTGACATAGGACCACATTCATCTGAATGAACTAATTCAAGCAACTCTTGGGCTCTTCTACCTTTTGCATTAAAAGGTCATTTGGTCATTTTGCCCTCCAAACAAGATTCACAAACTGGAAATTCATCAAAGTCCAATGGCTCTAAGAGTCCATCTTTGATCAGTCTTTGAATTCTGTTTGGATTAATAGGACCCAAAAGCAAGTGCCAAAGATATGCATCATTTGTAGAAGGAAACTTTATCTTTAATGATTTTACATGAGAGTCATTATCTAATTCAGAATTATATAATTCATGCTTATCAGGGGTTAAAATATAAAGACCATCCACAATATTGCCATAACAGATAAACATTTTACCCTTCTTTATTACAACATTGTTTTTAAGGATAACACAATATCCATGTTTACCCAAATAATTCCTACGAACATTAGGTACATACAGATAGTCTTCCAATATTAAAATTCTAGACTCAAAACATAAATTATAAATACCAACAGCTACAACCGGAATCCTGCTTCCATTAGCCAAAGTAAGAAACAATTCCCCTTTATTAAATTTTTTGGTCTCCTGGAACCCTTGCAAAGAATTACAGATATGATTAGTACAACCTGAATCCACACACCAGAAATTTGTGGGATTTTGTACCAAACATATTTTAAGGAGGAATGAACTATTCATACCTTTATTATTGGTAGCCTTGAATTTTGGACAATTCCTCTTCCAATGTCCTTTCTCACCATAATGGAAACACTTTCCTTTGATCTTATTTCCTTTATCAACAACTCCTAAGGCAATTTGTTTACCATCTTGCTTGGTGAAGTCCTTCTTCTTCTTCTTCTTCTTCTTACCCTAACCTTTCGACTTAGGTTGAGAAGTAGAAGCTTCACCAATATTGGCTTCAACATTAGAAGTACCAAGGATGCCTTCTGCCGCTACCAATTCAGACAATGTATAAATCTTTTTGTTCATATTATAGTTAAGTTTGAATTCCTTGAATGATTTTGTTAGTGACTAGAGTATCATATTCACTTGGGACTCTCCATCAATATCGGCACCTAAAACCTCCAGTGTATTCAGATTAGAGATCATTGTAAGACAATGCTTCCTTACTGAACTGCCTTCAGCCATTTTGGTATTATAAATTTGTCTCATGGTTTCTTGCCTTGTAGAACGGCCTTGCTTACCAAACATCTCCTTCAGACTTAGCATAATGTCAGAAGCTAGTTCTACATCCTACATTTGATGTTATAGAACATTTGAGATAGATGCTAGGATGTAGAACTTGGCCATCTCATTAGATTTTTGCCAACGATCATATCGCTATTTTTCCTCAAGAAGAGCATCTAATAAAGGAGAGTTAGGACATGGTTGAGTAAGCACATATTTGTGCTCTTCAATTGTAAGAACAATATCCAAATTTCTTTTCCAGTCAATATAGTTGGATCCAATCAGTTTATTTTGATTAAGAATAGTAACAAGTGGGCTAAATGATGCCATGTTCAAATCTGAAAATAATAAACATGAACATACTAAGTAAACTGGACATTATCAATTTAGCATATAAACATATAGTATAGAACCTTAATAAAACCATAATATAATATATGCAACGACAACTCAATCCCATATTTAATATCCCTCAGCATAGAGTGAACATTAAATACTATGATTGATTGAGAACTATTCTCATTATTAGTGCTATTATGATAACTCTTATCAAACACTAATAATATGCCGCTATACGTTTGGCCTCTAAATAATAATAGTAAGAACTCAGCATAAAGGATACTATAATATCTAGTATTGTGTATACCATTGTCTAGAATCATGTGTAGCGACATTTCATCCTCTTAACATGCTTATTTTGTAGTACCATAATTCAAAACACCCTCCGCATGGAATGCAAAGCTCGAAGCTAAGACAAGGTGTTTGATCAAACTACTATACCAAGAAATTCAATCTTGTAGAACCATGAAATAAATACTTTGCGTATGGAATGCTAAGCTCGAAGCAAAGACAAAGTATATATTTCACACTACTATGAACCGACAATGGAGGCCGTGAGATCCAAACCTTGTATCTCTCTCCCACTTGATGTTTTAAAAGAAGGTTTTTAATTATAAAACATGCATAATATAATTACACATAGCCTTGCACTTTTAAAACTTGAAAACACTTAGAAAAAATCAGAATTCCCGATTCTTGATCGATGCTTGATCGCTTCTTGATCGATTGAGCTTCTGAATTTCCAGTCTCAATCGATCGAACGTGTATCTCAATCGATCGAGAAAAGTTCTGGCTGCTTGATTGAAACTCGATTGCTGCTTGATCAATCGAGTTTCATGAATTTTGAATTTCTAGAAATTTTAACAAGGCAGTTTTTTAACGTTTTTCATGAACAAACAACCATCATATGAACATGATAGACAGAGATTGATATCAAAACTAAATTCCATTGATGCTATAGCCTTAAATTTCAATTTAACATACTTAAATTCAAATTTAAACAACATCATTACATCAATATCAGTTTCCATCAAATCATAGTTTCAACAACAATGCAGAAAATTAAATATTTATAATCTTCTAACACCATGAAACTAATATCTCTAATTCCAAAAATCACAAAACATGTTATACAGTTCGAAATTGAAGACCGCTCTGATACTATTTGATGGAAATATAAATGTACACAGTGGAAAATTAATGGATCTACTTCATTTGCAATTGATAGCATGTACTATATAAATTTCAGAATTTAAAAACAAGAGAGTGTACCTTGGTATGGTGAATTTCAAAACAAAATTAGAAGTTCTTGGGAAAACTTTTAATCTTCACTCCAATTCCACTAACGCCTAAGAATTGTGGTCTCTCAATTAGTTATATGATTTTGTTATAAAGAGAATGAGAGAGTGTCCAACACTTACATACATACCATTTCATGAACTTGTTGTTCTTCCTCTTCTTAACAAAAAATCTGTATGTTTCTCTCAATATGACTAATTTTCTAATTGGGCCAGCCTTTAGGACCTTTGCAATTGGGCTTTAATATGTGGCTTGGAATGGGACCAAGAAAGGAACAAATAAGACACTAGCTCCAATGGGTCTTGGGCTTTTCTGTCAACTCTTGACAAGTTAAAAGTTTCTATTAATTATGTTTAATACCACTATATAAATATAATTGCACTCTAGGCCTTATTAATAAATTATATCCCAAGACTTTATTATACATGCAACCCTTTCATAAAATATTTGTAGTAATACAAAGTCATGAAAGTAGACTGCCACTTTGTAAATTACTACATCTTAATCATTGAGTACCTGATTTAATCCTTTAAGTTATTCATCATATATTTATGAAATCTTCATAAATATATACTTTAGTAACTATTTACTAAAGTAGTTAGGCCTAATATTTTGAATAACAAACCCATTAAACTTATTTCAAGGGAATATTTTCTATTTCCGTTAAGAGACTATGAATTCCATCTTGAGAATATATGTTCCATCAACACTAAATATGGCTGCCCAACATACTGAGGTTTTGACCGTAACTTTAGATCTTACTCCTAATATATTAAAGTAACCTACACCTCATGATCAGGTCTATTATTCTCTTAGGATTAAGAGATCATGCAAATATAAGTCCTGAGATTTATTATTCAATTAATTAGGAGAATAATAAATCTCACAGTGGTCCAGTTCAATATGTCTTAACTTTTAAAATATATTAACATATCAACTAGAAGTCACCACTTCCATGATCAAGAAAAATCATCTTAGTTAATATGTTATAGTCTTCACAGATGAAATGCCCAATTTCATCATCGACTACGAACTAAAATTTTGAGTTTACAAAGAACTTGTGACTTATATCTTCTGTGACTTTTCACATAAATTACATACTATGCATCTAATGGACTATATGATAATGTTCGAATATTCATGTTACCATTATTTCAAATTATAATAATAAAACAACTTTATTAATTACAATATTAAGTCATACATCATGTCATACATAATATCATACATTCCATTATACAATAGGATTCAAAAGCACTAAACCCAACACCACCTACAGGACAATGGACAAGTTGAAGTTTCAAACCGATCTTTGCTGAAGATCATCAAGACCCAGCTTAAGGGGGCAAAAGTGATATGGCCGGACAAACTACCCAACGTCCTTTGGGCGTACAGTACGATAGTAAGGACTCCAACTGGAGAGACTCCTTTTAAGTTGGCATATGGAAGTGACGCGGTCATACCTGCGGAGGTTGGTCTAACTAGCTACAGGGTGGCTCATTACAACAACAAGGAGAATGAAAAACAGCTTCGTCTAAGCCTTGACCTTATGGATGAGGTGTGGATGGAGGCAGAATGGAGGGTGGCTCGTTACAAAAAATTGATAGCCAAGCATCATGATGCGCTGGTGAAGCCAAGATAGTTCAACATTAGAGATCTTATCCTAAAGAGGGTGTCCATGGTTGCAAAGGACCTCGCTCATGGAAAGTTAAGGCCTAACTGGGAAGGACCATACAAAGTCATCAATTCCAAAAGACGAGGTTCATACTACTTGGAAGCCTTGGAAGGACGAAAGCTGAAGTACCCGTGGAATGTGGAGCACTTGAGGAAGTACTATCAGTAAAAAAGACTCGTCGAGAAGGTCAGCATGGATGAGTCTAAAGATTGCTAGTGATTTCTAATAGTTTATCTATGTTATCTTTTAGCACATATGTTTTTCAACAGTATCTTATGTTTTCTAGCATTTGAATTCCCTAAAAAGCACTAGCTACTAGCGTGTGCTATGGACGATGTCATGAACAAAGTCCTTGTATATAAAGTAATTTGAATTTCCTAAAAAGGACTAAGTACTAGCATGGACGATGTTTTTGCACAATTCTACGTACTAAGTTCTCTGATGTTTATGGACGATGTTATGTACAGCTATTATATATAAAGTAGCTTGAATTCTCTAATTTAAGAGTTGATTGTGAAATTAACGTCCATATTAAATTAAAAGCATTTAAAATCTTTGGACACGAAAATGTATTGTCATGAACCATCCTTAGACGAGGAAAAGGCAAATTGCCATAAAACCTAAGGCAATAGTGATAAGTGCAAAGGGAAGGAATAAACCTCCCAGTACACTCATCCAAAAAATTAAGGATGAAGAAAAGTATGCATGCGACACTTTTTATGGGCAATGGTCCAACCTACTAGATAATCCAAGCTATGGATAAAAAGAATGGCCAGGCAAAGTTCCAAGAATAAGTCTAAGGACGAGGAAAATATACATTCCAAAATGAAGTCCTAAACATGGACGAGAAACACTTGGAATTAAATTTGGCAATAACAATATGGATAAAAACGCATTTATATATAAAAAAGGTGGACGACTATCGTCCAAAAACCCTTAAGAGAGTTAAGCCTAAAAAAGGCAATTGTATCAAGACTCATCTTTAAACATGGACGAGCCAAATGTACTTGGATAAGCTTAAAGTGGTCCAAAACAACAGACCCTTGCATTTTTCCTCTGGTATGCTTCTCTAATATCTCTTTCTTCATGCATTTCACGCATTTAGACCTAGGTTTTAGGTTTTCTTGAAATTTTTGGGGTTTTTGAAAATCTTTGAGTATTTTGTGAAATTTTTGGGTTGTGCTTTGTTTATATGATGTTATATGCTCTTGCATTGCATTCCATTTGCACTTTCACAATGTTTCATGCATTTTAGATGTGTGTTTATATGTTGAAACTTGTGTGTGGTTAGGATTGGATTGGGTTGAACCCATGATGCAAATTTTCTTTGCACGTCACATGCTTATGCATTGTTCACGCATACGTACCTTTTTCATTTTTTGGGTACTCTTTGTTGATGGTGCTTTTCTGTTTGTCTCCCTCTCTCCCTCTCTCTCTTTCTCATAGTCTGCGCATGGCACCTAAGCGCAAATCTGCTCCGTTCCAGAATCCTCTTTGTTCTGGGGTATCTTCTTCTGATCCTAATCCTCTTTAGGTTCAGTTCCGTGATGAGAAGGCCCGAAAGGACTTATCAGAGAACATCTCCAGACGTGATGTTCATTCTGAGCGCCGCGTGATTCTATTGGATATTTATGATACTACTCTACCCACTGTCATTCACAGTAAGGGATGAGAATCTCTATGTGAGATACCCGTGAGTTGTCCCACTGTGATCATTCAAGAGTTCTACTCTAACATGCACGGTTTCAATACCTCTATACCTCAATTTGCTACGCGCATTCGAGGTACACGTATCGTAGTCACCCCAGAGATCGTTTCCGAGGTACTACACGTTCCAAGGGTATCGCATCTTGATTACCCTTCGTGTCCACGTCTAAGGACTGTGGCCAAAGATGAACTTCTGTCTCTCTTTTATAAGACACCTTCTTCATGGGGTGATCATTAAAACACCTTATACTCAGGATTTGCAAAAGGTTCGAGATTCCTTAATATGATGATGACATTTTTTCTCCATCCCTTGTCTCATTATAACTCCATTACAGAGCCTTGTGCTTGGTGTTTGCTTTCCCTCATTGAGGACCTTACTATAGACTTTCCCTCTCATTTCATTCTCTCCCTCATAGATGTCTATAAGGATACGGCGACCCGTGATAAGCTTATCTTTCCTTCTGCTATCATGAGGATCATCCGCCATTTTTCTGCTCCTTATCCTATGTCTTCTCACTTCACATCATAGGTGCCATCAGCGCGGCATCTATTCAACGGAGCGAGGCCCAACTTCGACCAAAGCAGCCACGGACCGAGACGGGGACTCCTCCAGCCCATTTAGCTCCATCCAACTCTGCTCCTTCTACTTCTAGTGTACTTGGTTGGTTTTTTCTAATTAAATTTCTTACATTACTTATGAAAAAAAAAATTGTGATAAAAAAAAACTTTAAGCAAAAAGATCTTTAACACTTAGAGCCGTTTCCAAGGTACGATTATAAAGTGATTAATAATTCTTGATCATTTGGAGAAATATGGTTGATAGAAGACCAAGAAAGCCAATAAATAAGTCAGAAAATAGTCCAAGTCTTCACTTGATTTTGATGGTTTCCAAAGAATTTGACTATTTTCTTATATTTCTTGTATCCAAGATTTTATTATTAATATGATGTAGTAGCCTCCATGAGAGAGTTTTAACAATCATTTTGTCATTATAATTTTCTAGGAGAGTCTCTCCTTTTCCTTTTGGACTTGGGGATTCCTAGTAGATTCTAGGGTTATTTAATTATTTAGAAGCTGGCTACAACCAAATACATGCTTCCATCCATTGTTAGGGGTTTAAATTGTGTTGGGTGGGTGGGTGAATTTACGAAGCAAAATGAAAAAAAGGACTCTGAAAAATAAATTAATTTGGCCCTTTTCACAATATTCAGAAAAAAAATAATGAAATACTACTTGCCAGCAAATTGTTAGTGCACTGTGTTTTGGGTTCCTAAAGGCCATAGAGAAATAGCAAAAGAAATGTTAGGGTCATATTTTCTATGTAATTGGGTAGATCTAAGTTGGGTTTAATGTATCAAGTAGTATGTTGTTCAAACATATCAAGTGGTATCATTAAAGACAATGATCTAAGAAACAAGTGAAGAAAAGTTGTTTCATTAAATCTCGATACTAGCTCAACAGATGCTGCTATCGAAGATTAATGGAGAAGCTCGACACAAGCTCGATCTATCGAGATCTACAATTTCAGAAATCTTAGATCTAAAATTTAGCCCATGATGACTTGAATGATTAGGGTTTCTCTTCTTACAACCCTAGTCATATATAAAGCTTATTTTCAAAGTTATTATACACAAAACAGAGACCTAGAACATATACACTCTGTGAGAAGCTACTGCGTTTGTGCACCTTAAGGTTTTGTAACCAAATGCTTCTTGATCTCCATCGTTTATGAAGTGAAGAACTTTGCAGCCAACAATAATCAATAAGTTGCTAGAGTTAGTCACATACTGGGATCCATGGAAAGGAGTTAGTCACAGATTAGAGATTTGTGCTACAAAGAAAAGTAGTTTGGTGATTTGTTGATGCCTCCATGATTTGCATGTAATTTGACCTAATTAATCAACTTAGGTTATTGAATAAATTAATCGGGTTCAATCTTTCTTAACCCAACAAGTGGTATCAAAGCGGGCACACTCTGATTAGGTTTTAATCTTTGCTGTGTGATCCATTGACCCCCGTTATTATGGATCATGGATAATCATTAATTATACCTCCCCTTTTTATGGTACTAGCTATGCATACTGGAAAGTACGCTTGAAAGCTTTTTTGCTGTCTTTAGATGAAAAGGTATGGCTAATTGTCGAGGTTGGATGGACCAAACCTACTGATCCGCCAACGTCTTGGGATGATGACAAGATCAAAGCTGCAAATTTCAACAGTTGAGCATTGAATGCAAATGACAAGAAGTTCATCAAGAATGCGAATGTCAAAGCAAGTGACAAGGATTGCAAACAATTTGGATTCTCTCAATTTAAGTAGGGGTGGCAAAATTGGACATGACCCGCAAACCCGACACTACACGACATGAAATTAGCAGGTTATGAGTTGAGACTTGACTAGTTCGTGTCATATTCGGGTTGACATGGTTGACTCGTTTAATAAACGGGTTGGGTTAGTATTGAACATATAGAACCTGTTTGACCCATTTGACCCGTTTAATTAAATGACATTTTTCCAATATACCCTTCAAACTCTAGGTATATAAACTTATTAGTTGTTGTGGTTTATTTTCTTTGACATATTGTGATTGATTATTTGTGATATTGTGATATGCTTTAATTTTGAATGATTATTTGTTATGCAATTACTCATTAGTTCTGAATTTTATATTAAAAAAATTTATTTGTTTGTTTTTCATAATTTTTTTTTTTCTATTTTGATAAAATTTGATAAACAGGTCGACACGACTGACCCGTTTAATAAATGGGTCATGTTAGAGTTGAGGAATCTTGACCCGTTTAATAACATGTCGGGTTAGTGTTGACCTATCTCAACGAATACTCATGAGTTGACACGACACGAACTCGACACGCGAACACGAATTGCCACCCCTAAATTTAAGTCTCAATATAAATTCAAGACAGAATCTAAAGATGTTGGACAAAGTAGCAACACTTTAGCTAGTCTAAAGTGTTATGGGTGTTAAGGGTACAAACACAAGAAACAAGAATGTCCTACCTATCTCAAGTCAACTGGCAAAAGCAAAACCCTAGCTACCACCTTCACTGATACTGAATCAGAAGCCGATTCAAAGGATAGCGATCAAGAAGGAACATTCATGGCCTTCACAGAAACTATTGAATCCTCCAAGGAATCTGAAGAATCGGTTGATGAGCGAGAGGAACTGATGGAGTCAATTTGAGAAGATGGATGAAAAAGATCACATCCATACTGCCTACTCAAAGCTTTACAAGAATTATGAGAAGTATGAAAAGCTTTATATGCTAGCTACAAGGAAGCTAAGTAAAGTGGAGTTGCAACAAGAGGAACTCTCCACTAAAGTTGATGAAGCAAATGAAACCATTGGTGGACTGCGGTTTGAAAACAACTTCTTGGCTGAAAAGACCAAGAAATTGGATGCAGTGTTGTTTCAGGTGAGAGCTCAATTGGAAAGAACTTCAAGTGCTAAGCTAGATGAAATGCTAAATTTCCAAAAGGCTGCATCTGATAAAACTGGCCTCGGGTATGATCACTCTCTCTCTCTTCTTGTGATACTTCCTTTAGTGCTTTACATAATGTTACTTTTGTTCCTCTTGCTTCTAATGTTAAACCTGAGATAACTGAGCCTAAAATAGACATTGTTAGTGAGGATAAACATGATAAGGGTAAATCCATTCTAGGAGCACCCCCTAAGTTTGTTTAGAAAGAAACTAAGTAGAATAATCATCGCTTTACTAAAAAGAAGTCTCAACTGAAGAAGCCTTACTTTTGTCATCACTGTGGAGCATTGGGACACACTCGTCCAAATTGCTATAAGTGGCTTGCTACATAACAAAGCAATAGTGTGTCATCTTTTGGAAGCCAAAATCAACTTCAAAACTCATTGACTCATCTTGGAGATCTTCTAAAGGCCGTGTTGTTTTTTACAAACTTCAGCGGGTTTAATCCTCCTTCCTATTCACCTAAGCAGAGGTTTCAGAAAATGAAAGCTTGTTCTTCCTCCAAATCCCTCGTTTGGAAGGAAAAAGACTTCTTTAAGTGATTCATTTACTTATCTTGCATCTATTATGTGTTTTGGTTGTTTTGAGTCAGTCTAGTTTCACTGCCTTTTACTTATGCTTGTTTGCTTGTTTTGTTCATTGCTTTCAAATTAAAAAAAAAAGGGGGAAAAATCTGAAAAAAAAAAATATATATATATATATATACACACAAAAACAGTCTATGTTTGTGTATACTGGTACTTGTGTACCTTTGGATGGCCATTGAAACAAGGTTTCTTAACTTTGTATCTCCTATAACTTAGATGAGCATCTTCATGCACAACTAAGCAATGTGAGCTTTGTGACTCGTTATGTGATTTGTATGATTTGGTTAATCTTTTATCATTCACATCTTTATCACTCTTTTTGACGGGAATGACTAAAAAATCTTAAGAGAAAGGCATAAATAACCATTTGGCCACCAAAACTCGTCAATCATAAATATATGTGTGCAATTCATAAAAGTCATACTAGGTAAGGTGTAACACTTGCACAGCAAGAACAAGATGTTTGGCTAACATAATTAGGTACTTCTTTTATCTCTCCCATATGCCCATGCTTGATATGCCTTATTGTACTTAAAAGAAAAATATGAAAAGAACTTGAAAAGTAAAAAGAAATCAAAATACTTTTACATATGGTTGCAAGCGTGTTTCTAGGAGATGTGGGAGTTATATGATGTACCTCAAAGGTAATGGTTTCCATTAAACAGTTATGATTGTGTGTGAGTGTTCTTAATTCTCTTATATCATTATTGTCATATGATGAGACATTTATGCTCTCTTACAAAAGTTTCACACACAACATGCAACTTAATGCTACTCTTGATACTACTATACATGTACAATGTGATTTGGCCATCACAAGGAATACATGCGGTAGTATAAGCTTACTAAATTGTCTTAACTTGTTTTTGAAAATAAAATTGATTAGACTTGTTTATTGTTTTTGGATCTAAGAATACTTTGCATCTAGAGTTTTTAATGTATTTAAGTGCTCAACATGCTTCTTTGATGTTTGATATGGTGTCTATCTTGTTTGCATTCATCTCACGTGTTTTTCCTCCTATAAAAAAACCATGTTTTTGTTTACTCGATACTAGCTCAATAGAAGCTCGATACCTTCTCGATGCCTCTCGACACAAGCCTCTTCTATCGAACTTTTCTGGGTTTTTCTCAATACCACTCGATACATAGCTAGATCCATCGAGCCTTTTTTTTGAATTCTTGGTTCACTCGGTAGAAGCTCGACGCCTCTCTTGATACATCTTAGATTTTAACCGTCGACAACTCCTCGATACTTCTCGATCTATCGAGATTTTGTTCTTGACACCTCTCGATACCTCCTCGATCTATCGAGATGCCTAGATCTATATATTCTCGAGGGTCAACCTGGTTTCATTCTCACTCAAACACCTTGATACCTCTTCATTTCCTCTCGATCCAAACCCTTCTTTTTCACCAAAATCCTTCTTCCAACCTCAATTTTAGCCTATTCCAAGCTTCTATTCATTGGTATGTGGTCTTAATCCCTCTTTTTCTTCATTCTTCATGCATTTTCATACATTTAGACACCTAGGTTTTCATATTTTTGGGAAATTTTGGGGTTTTTGTGATTTTGTGATAAATTTTAGGTTGGGTTTTGTTGAGATGATCTCACATGATCATGCATTGCATTCTCTAAGCATTATAATCATGTTTTCATGCATTCTAGGTTGTGTGATTGATTATCAAATGTGAGTGCTATAGTTTGGATTGAGTTTTTGCCCATGATGAATTTTTTTGGGCACGTTACATGCTCATGCATTACCATGCATTATTCTTTTCTTCTCTATCTTCCCAGGGCATCGTTTTCTGCTGTGTCTTTTGTTTGCTCTTTCCTCTTTCCTTTAGCTTCTGGCAATGGCATCCAAGAAATTCATTCCTTTGAAGAACCCAATATCTTGTCGTGGTTCTTCATCTTCTTCTTCTCTTCCTTCAAGAGATAGGTTCCATAATTCAAAATCCTAAAAGGGTTTTGATGATAACTTTTGTGATTAGGTGGTTTATTCAGAATGCCAAGTCATTTTGTCTGATTTTTTAGACACTCCTCTACCCGTTGCATTTAGCACTCGAGGTTGGGAATCTCTTTGCGAGAAACCCTCTAGATGTCCCAGCGTGTTTATATAGGAGTTCTACTCCAACATACACCCTATCAATACCTTTTTCCCTTAGTTTACTATGATATTCCAAGGAACACATATCGTAGTTACACCGGAGCTCATTTCTGATGTACTATATGTCCTTAGGGTAGATTGTTCAGACTATCCTAGTCATCCTCGTCTCCGTTTCATCTCTTGAGATAGGTTGGCCTCACATTTCTATGAGAAAGCCATGGTGTGGGATGATCTTCTTAACTTCACCACACATGACTTTGCTAAGGGTCCAAAGATCCTTAATATGGTAATGAACTTTGTTCTCACTACACGGTCTCACTATAACACTATCACTGAGCCTCGTGCTCATTTTCTTTTCTCTTTCTTGGAAGGTTTCTTTATAGACTTTCCTTTACACATGATAATATCTATAATAGATATCTATCAAGACACTACTACACGTGATAAGCTTATTTTCCCTTTAGCTAGCACACACATTCTCACACACATGCACGTTCCTATTCCTTTTTCCCCTTTCTTCTCTATCATGGGTGCTATCAGTCAAGAATTTATGTGAAGGAGCGCTACTCAGCTAGCGGCCAAGGCCAAGCAGCCTTATGAGGAGTCTACTCCCACCTAGTAAAAGGAGGCTGACATTCGAGCTGCTGAGGATGCTACCTATCCCTCTCCACCCTCTCTTACGTCTGCTCCTTCTTCTTTTTCTGGAGTAAAGGCATCTCTCGCTATTATCATGGATCAGTTTTAGTTCATGCGTGCTGATTTTGATAGGCGTCTTGACCATCTTTTTGATGAAATGTGTTAGATGAACACCAGGATTGGTCGTATCGCTCGCTGACAGTATTGTCTTGGTGGCTTCGCTCCTTCTCCCTCACCTAATCCTTTTGTGGAGCCCTTTGCTAGTGGAGATGATGATAGTGATGATGCTTCTGGCTCTGCTCGTGATGATGATATGATTGTTTCTTAGTGATTCACCCTTTGTCACTCGTGACAAAAAGGGGGAGTAGTTTTGGTGGTTGTTAGGATATATATGAGAATTGTTAAAGACATGTGTTATGTAAATTGGCTAATCCTTTGACAAAATGCACTTTACTTGTAATTGGGTAGATCTATGATGGATTTAGTACTTCAAGAAATATGATGTTCAAGCCAAGTATTAAAGTCATGAAGATTGGACCAAGAAACAAGTGAAGAAAAGTTGTTCATTAAAGCTTGATAGATACCTTGACAAAAACAGTATCTATCGAGATTTAAGAATGAAGCTTGTTAGAAGTTCGATAGAAGCTGAATCTGTCGAGATCTATGAAATCAGAATTTCCAGAATTGATTTTTGGCTCATGTTGATATGTATGTGTAGGGTTTCTTTTCTCACAACCCTAGACATATATAAGGCTTATTTTAAATGCTGTTACATATGTAGAACACATGGAGAACACATGTATTGAGTGACCTAGTGCCTTATTCTGTCTGCAAGAAGTTACTACATCTTTTGTGCCTTAGGGTTTTGTAACCAAGTACTTCTTGATCTTCATTGTTGATGAAGTGAAGAACTTTGCGGCCAACAACCTTCTTCAAGTTACTGGAGTTAGTCACGTACTAGGATCCATTCATCATTGGTTAGTCACGTACTAGGGATAAAGGTTTTATACTAGATCTGAAACTTCTCTTTACTATAGTGAATTGCTTTTCGGGAAGTTTTCCCCCCAGGATTTTTACTGTGAAATTAGTTTGTTTCATTGGTTTTCCTAGGTCATCATATCTTGTCTTATTTACTACTTCATTGTGCATGATATTGACATGATATTGATGTTTGTTTGTTTTAATAAAGTTTATTCATAATAAATCTAATTAACAATTTGGGTTTAAAATTTGTTAATTCTATTAACAGGAGTCTAAATTTCCTAACAATGGTTATAAGAGAGTAGTCATGTTGTTAAGGGGAGAGCCAGACTAGTGATAGAGGGAGAGTTCTTTTGAGATATGTAGTGAGGTTTTTGTTGTACAGTTTTCATTTCATGTACCATTGTCTTGTGACCACTTTACATACATTTTATTCTTTTGATATATTTGATGATGTATGTTTCTCACCTTTATCTCACATGTGTTGTTTCTTTTTCTCTCTTTATATACATGTTTCTTACTTTATATAACTTGTCTATATTTCACACTTGATGCCTTGATTGATCTTGTTTGAGCGTTTCAGCTAAGATAGGTTGCAAGTCTTTCATGTCGTGATCTCTCTTCTTACAAAATTTTTCAAGAGTTCATTGTATTAGTTAGACTTATGTACTTCTTGTGTAATAGTTATGGAGATTGTTGTTTTATACTTCTCTCATAATTATGCTTGTGGTTTTGTCATGGATTGCCAAAAAGAGAGATTGTTAGGGTCATATTTTCTTTGTAATTGGCTAATCCTTTAAGAAAACGCACTTTACTCATAATTGTGTAAATCTAAGTTGGGTTTAATGTATCAAGTAGCATGTTGTTCAAACATATCAAGTGATATCATTAAAGACATGAAGGTTGATCTAAGAAACAAGTGAAGAAATGTTGTTTCATTAAATCTCGACACTAGCTCGACAGATGCTGGTATCAAAGATTAATGAAGAAGCTTGACACAAGCATGATCTATTGAGATCTACGATTTCAAAAATCTCAGATCTGAAATTTGGCCCATGATGACTTGAATAATTAGGGTTTCCCTTCTTATAACCCCAGTCATATATTAGACTTATTTTAAAAGTCATCATACACGAAAACAAGGACCTAGAACATATACACTGTGAGAAACTACTACATTTATGCACCTTAGGGTTTTGTAACCAAATGCTTCTTGATCTTCATTGTTTATGAAGTGAAGAACTTTGCAACTAACAAAAATCAATCAAGTTGCTAAAGTTAGTCATGTAATGGGATCCTTGCAAAGGAATTAGTCACAGATTGGAGATTTGTGCCACAGAGGAAAGAAGTCTGCTACAAGTTCAAGTTCAATTGAGTATTGAAGCAAAGGTTCAATTATAGGTTGGTATATTGGGATAGGCTAGGGTAGTGGTAAGATTTCTCATACTTGTAACCGCTTGATTATTGATTAGTGAATTCTTGGGAGTGGCAACCTTAAATTCACCTGGTGAGATTTTTGCCTTGTGAGAGATTTCCTCATTTGTCAACAAATCACCGTGTCTATTTAATTTCCGCTGCACTTAGTTTATTTGGTGATTTGTTGGTGTCTCCACGATTTGCATGTAATTTTACCTAATTAATCAACTTGGGTAATTGAATAAATTAACTAGGGTCAATCTTTCTTAACCCAACAAGATAGAGCATACAAAGCAATCTGCTAATAAAGTGATCACAAGAAACAAATTAAATTGCAATTTTTTTTTTTTTTTTGAAGACGTGGAATCTCACCATGGCAAGGCCCATTGGACCCACCCTTGGGGAGTAAACCATAAATACACAACCCCACTCGCTAGATCTGTTATCATGTAAAAATTACAATAAAACTTTTTTTTTTTTGATAAATAAATTGCAATGATACATTGATGTAACAGGAATTTCAAAATTGCGGACCTCTTACATCCTGCCAAAAGATGAGGATCGCGGCCCAAAGGATAGAATTCTACCCCTGCCGACCTTACAAAGGTGCTGAAGTTAGCATGAGTTGCCAGCCTAACCTGATGATCAAACTCCTGCAAATGAACACTGAATCATTTTCAATAACATATCAAATAATTAAAGATAAAGCAGAGAAGAAACTGCCAAGGACCAAGGTCCTGTCTTCCTATAAATTAGGGAGGGAAGCGTGATATTGTGAAATCAGAGATTTATTATGCCTGCCTAAGTGTAATGATATAAGATCAGTTTCAATTTGAATGGATTATAGTTGCTAATAAAAAGCTTTTCACCATCCCAGTAGCCCTAAAATTGAAAAATATGAGTTGCAGAATACAGAAGCAACAACTGAGAGATAAATTAGAAAGCACTCATGTACGGAAATGATATATCTATCTGTGGATTGATTACCTAGAAAAAAAATACAACTTAGAAACCCACCCAACTGAATAAGATAGAGACCACTAACACAAAAAAGCAAATTTTCCACCCAATTTTTGTAGATTGTCAGTTCAACCATAAAATGAATTGATGCACTAAATTTAATTTCCTGAGGAAACCAACTCCTAAACAATATCCATGTCATTATATTAAAACCTTAAACGCCTAATGTGATAAGACCCTGGAATTGGTGACGTACAACAAGGTAAACTAGCAAATTATTGCAAATACCTGCAAGTCTCTTTGCTATAGCTAGGAAAGGCTGTACATCTCCTCTTGTGCCGACCACAAGAAGGGTAATATTCAACTTGGGAATTGATTTATTGGATTCAGAAGTGATACCATCAATATTGATAGGTGTCCTTTCGGCAGTGTGAAGCTCCAACAATTCCGAAGCTACAGGTGCACTTTTGGTGATATCAACTTCTACGGTATTATCATTTTGTCTTTACTAGGTTCACAATAAGTTTTTTCTGAATACCAACAAAAGAAGTAATCATGATCGGTAAAAGAAAAACCATACATGAACCACAAAGACAAGCACTGAGGTCTAGAAAAAGGAGGAACAAAGAACCCTATGTGTTATGAGTTCCTCAACAAAGCACTTAACAGATATTGACTGATAAAAATGCCAGGTGTACTACAAAGAGTAACAGAGAAATAGAACCATTCATAATATAAACTATTGTTCACAGATGAGGTCCGGTCAATATCTGGTAGCCTCAATTATTGCAGCTATTACATCACTTGGTAATGATAATGATGGAGACATGCAGCGGCGATGCCATGTTGGAGTGAGGGTGTTCCCAGGAACACCCTGACTTGAAAAAAAAAATTATATATATAATAATAAATTTTTATTTATTTATTTACCCTTAAAAAAAAAATTGAGGAACACCCTCAAAGAAAAATTAGGAACACCCTCGGATAAAAAGAAATTTATTTGTTCTACTTTCAAGCAAAAAAAAAAAAAAAGCCCAAAAAAAATTTGTACTAAAATCTGGAAAAAAAAAAAATTTGTAACAGAGCAAGCCCACAAAAAAGGCCAACATCAATCCTAAACGTAAAGCAAACCCAATCTAAACAAAAATACACAACCCAACAGATGGTAAAAATGTAAAGCAAACCCACGTATTCTAAAAAAAAAAAAAAACCAAAACCTAATATATGCTGCAAAACACTAAATCAGAAACCTCAAATCACTAAATCAGAAAATCACTAAAGCAAACCTAAAGACAAAAATGTTAACAGAGCAATGCAGCCAACGCTGCAACCCAAGCCAACAGACGGATCGGGCATCGCCGCATCAGACATCGGTCAGCCAACACAACTCGAGCTCCAGTCCAGAGCACATCGCATCGGGATTCGGGCATCGGAGATGAGGAGATCGCTCACTGGATCAGATTGGAGATCGTCGCTCGCTTCGTCACTCAGCTCGGTCACGTCGCTCACTCCGTCGCTCAGCTTGGTCACGTCGCTCGCTCCGTCGCTCGTCACTCGGCTTGCTCCGTTGCTCGTCGCTCGGCTTGCTCCGATGCTTCTCAACCTTATGCTCAAGGTATTTCATAACTTTTCTCTATTTTTCTCTCTGACTCTTTCTCTCTTTATCTGAAAAATGTGAAATCTGAAATGAAATGAATATATATATATATATATATATCTCTCTCTCTCTCTCTCTCTCTCTCTCTTTATTCTTTAAGACTTTAACCGTTTAACTTTAATACCTTATCTGATTCTTTTGAACAATTGTGATTGGCTCAACTTAGTTTTAACTTTATTACATTTTTGCCCTGTTCTTGACTTTTTCTTTTTGGCTTTATCTGTTGGTGTTGGTCTGTGTTGAAGTTGGTGAGACTTGGTGAGATACAATTAATTGTCTTGTTGTGATTTGTGATTATGAAATTTTCTGAGTGGCAACTGGCTCTTGTGATTGGGGGACTTGTCTTATTGTCTGTTGAGTGGGGTGGGGTGGATGGGCACATGGCACATGGGGCGGGTGAGGTATTTGAATTGGGGAAAGTAAATACTGTGCTAGTACAACTAATAAATAATAATTTAATTAATCAATAATTAATTAAGGGAAACAACTAATAAATAATAATTAATAATTTAATTAATCAATATATTATGAAAGATAAATAAATTAAATTATGTTGGCTAAATAACAATTAATAATTTTATAATTAATGATACAATAATATAACAAAATATAGTTTATAAAAGACAAACAAATTAATGAAACAACTAAACAACAATAATTAATAATTTTATTAATATTTCAAATGAATTTATAGTTTATTCTTTATTCTTTTGTTAGATTCATCTCTTGTGTAAGATTCATCTTCATCTCCTTGATGATGGCTTTGGATCTTTCAACTAAAATAAAAATTTAGGGACACCCTAAAAAAATTTCCTGGAGTCGCCACTAGAGACATGATGCTCTTCTTTGAAGTTTAAACAACAGGCACAGGATCGAAGGCCACACAAGAGGGATTATGTCATTCCCCATAAAATAAATTAGAGATAGCATGCAACTGTGCAGACATTAAAATCTCGGTCATGCATGTTTCATGTGTATAAACAATGCCAAACTCATGTATTTCGTAAAGTCATCCCACTGAATATATAAGCTGACTTGGTAAAGTCATCTTATAGTTTAGCGTCTAAGATTTTAAATGGATTATCAAAACAATCAAATTCTAACTTGCAAAACAACTGATTATTAAACCAAATCAAATCAAACTAATGGGATAAAGAAAAAGAACTTGTGATTGGGAATTGGAATACTAAAATACATAAATATGCATAAAAGTGAATACAAATTTGTCAAAAAAGAGAAACAAATGCGATGTGACAATTAAATAAATAATAACAAAAAGCATCATTAGCGGAAAAAAAAAAGGTTGAAACAATAAAAGAATCCACTAAAAAAGAAATAAAATTGGAGAGAGAGAGAGTATTGATCTTTTTGTCATGAACATCTTGGAAGGAATAGGGAAGAGAGGTGGAAATGAAGTAAAGAGAAATTTATAAGAAAATAAAGATGGAGGAATGGTTGAAGTAGGTGAAAGGTTGAACATTTAAAAAGACAATGATTAAAAAAATATAGTAGTGGTAGAATTTGTGAAGATGGTGAAAATTTAAAAATATATAAAGGAATCAAATGTATTTTTTTTTTTTTTTAAACAATGATTGGAAGAGATGAAAAATTGAACTAAGAAAACAATGGTTGAAGAAGATGAAAGGTTTAATAAACTAAAAAAAAAAAAAAAAAAAAAAAGATTTTAATGAACTGGTGCAAAAAGAAATTTGTAAATTTTATTGAAAGACTTCCCTATTATATATACTATAAATAGATATTTATAAACATTGTTTTTGGCTTTTGACTATTCATTGATTTTATTTTTTTAGTTATTAACATCTAAATTAAAGTAGATGAATATGTAAAGACAAAATTATATGTAAAGTTAAAACTACCCGAGATAAATGTGTAAAGTCAATTTTTTTATACATTTAATAAAGAAATTGAATAAAGTACAAATTGCAAAAAAAAAAAAAAAAAGAAAAAAAAAAAAGAAAGGATATTAATGACATGGTGCAAAATAAATTTGTAAAATTTATTGCAAAACTTCCATATTATATATACTACAAATAGATATGTGTAAACATTTTTTTTTAGCTTTTGATTATTCATTGATTTTATTTTTTAGCTATAAACATCTAAATTAAAGTAGATGAATATGTAAAGACAAAATTATATGTAATTAAAGTTAAAACTGCCCAAGATAAATGTGTAAAATCAATCTATTTATATATTTAATATTGTCAACAAAAAATAGGAATAAAAAATAAATTAGAAAATGAATAATTACATGGCTAATGACGTGGCAAATGAGGTGACGTAACATGAGTATAACAACAATAAAAACTACAAAAATACAATTTTGTATACCCAAAAGGATTAAAAAATAAACAAAACTTAGTAAAGTCTCATAGTTTAGCATCAAAGATTCTAAATGGATTATCAAAAAAATCAAATTCTAACTTGCAAAACAACTAATTATTAATCCAAATCCAATCAAACCAATGGGATAAAGAAAAGAACTTGTGATTGGGAATTGGAATACCAAAATACATAAATATGCATAAAAGTCAATACAAATTTGTCAAAAATGATAGGCAAAAAATGTATTGACTCATTTGGTAAATTAATCAATTAATTACCCAAGTTAATTAATTAAGTCAATTTAACATGCAATAGCGTGGTAGCACAAACAAATCACCAAATAACTAAATGCAGCGGAAAATAAATTTGACACAAGTGGTTTGTTTACGAATGGGGAAAACTACTAAGACAAAACCCCACTGGGTGAATTTAATGTCACTACTCTCGAGAATCCATTATTATCAATCACAAGCGGTTAAAAGTAAAAGGAATCCCAGTACCCAATACCAACTTACAATTGAACCCTTACCCCAATTTCCAATTGAACTTGTATTGTAGTGGCAATCTCTCCATTCAATGCACGAATCCTCGTACGTGACTAACCAATGATGCACAGATCATAGTACGTGACTAACCAATGATGCATGGATCCCAGTACGTGACTAACACACCAACTTGAGGAAGATGTTGGTTGCAAAGTTCTTCAATTCATCCAACAATGAAGATTAGGAAGCTCCTTGGTCACAACCCTTGGCGTAAAGACGCAGTAGCTTCTACAGAGAATATGATGAACTAGAGCAAATTATGTCTCTCGTCACAATATGCATGTATTATCACTTTGCATCATCTTGCATCCTTGTGGCAGCTCTTAAAATAATCCTTATATATATTTAGGGTTGTGAGAAAAGAAATCATACAAATACTCAAGGATATGCATGTAATCAGATCTGGCAAATCTGATATCGTAATTCTTGACAGATACAACTTCTGTTGAGCTTCTGTTGAGCTTCAACATTAAATCTCGATACAAGTCTTTTTGTCAAGACTATTATCAAGTTTTAATAAACAGCACTTCCTTCACTTGTTTTTTGGTCAGATTTGCATATCTTCAATACTAAACTTGAACACTTGTTTCCAGAAGTACTAAACCCATCATAGATCTACCCAATTACAAGTATAGTGTGTTTTGTCAAAGGATTAGCCAATTACATAAAATATGTCCCTAAAAATCTCCCCCTTTGGCAATCCGTGACAAAACCACAACAAACTCATGAATCATGAGAGGAGTCTTAAATCACTAAACTCATAATCACTTGTTGAAAAACAAAATAAATCTAACCCTAACATAAACTATTGAAAAAATTTGCAAGAAGAGAGTTCATGGCATGGTAGACTTTCACAACCTGTTTTTCTGAAACACTTAAACAAAACTTTTCAAGGTATCATGTGTGAAACAGAAGTAAAGATTATGCACATAAAGAAACATGTGTATAAAGAGAGAAAAGAAACAACACATGTAGAGATAGGTGAAGAAAAACATACATCATATATATATATATATATATATATGAAAATAAAGTACAATGTATGTCAATAAATGGTCATAAGACCAGTATACATGAGGCTAATATAAAAAGAAAGAAAAGAAAAGTACATGTAAACCTCACTACATCTCTCAAAAGATATACACACTCCCCTTAACAAAAATGTTTTATACTAACTCTCTTCCTAAGTACAAGACTACTCTCAACCCAAAACTACTTCCCCTTTTTGTCATGAATGAAAAAGGGTAAGTCATTAAGAGGTTGTCATCTCGTAATCACCAAAAAAGCTAGCATCATCATCCTTATCTGCTGAAACCTCTAGAGAAGCAACAAAACCACCAAGGCGAGCCGTCTACGTGCTACACGGCTGACACGGGTGTTCACCTGACACATCTCATTAGTGAAAGAGTCAAGGTGAGCATCCATATGCTAAAACTGCTCTATGATAGCCTCCAAGGTCACATCAACTGCCGAAAAAGAAGGAGTAAAGGTGGAAGGAGTTGAGAAGGAGGGAGGAGCAGCAGAAGAAGTAGGAGCATCTGTCTCCATCTGAGGCCACTTCGGTCAAAGCTGGGCCTCGCTTTGCCAAACAGAACCGATGCTGATGGCACCCATAGTGGTGAAATAAGGAGAGTCGAGAATGAGGATGGAGAAGTGGCGAAGGATCCGTGTGATAGCTGAAGGAAAGATAAGCTTATCACAGGTCACCGTATCCTGATGCACATCGAGAATAGATGTGATGAAGTGAGAAGGGAAGTTAATAGAAAGGTCCTCAAGAAGAGACAAAAGAAAACGAGCATGAGGCTTTATGATAGAGTTATAGTGAGACAATGGAGTAAGAGTAAATGTCATCACCATATTAAGGAACCTCGGACCTTTTGCAAAGCTCAAGCATGGGGTGTTTTGCTTGCCCCCCTCCCCCCCCCCCTCCCATATGGAAGGTGTTTCACAAAAGTGAGATAGAAGCTCGTCTTTGGACACAGTCCTAAGATGCTCATAGCCAGGGTAGTCAGGTTACACTATTCGTGGAACATGTAATACCTCGGATATAAGATTCGGGGTAACTACAATACGTGTACCTCAAAATGTAGTGGCAAACTGAGGTACAGAGGTATTGATACCATGTATATTGGAGTAAAACTCCTGTAGAAACACAATGGGACACCTCAAGGGACTCTCAAGTAGAGATTCCCAGCCCCGAGCCCGAATGATGGCGGGGAGAGGAGTGTCGGAAAAGTCCGACAGAATAACATGGCTCTCCGGATGAACACCACGTTTCTAAAAGTTCTCCAAGAAGTCCTTTTAGGCATTCTCATAATGGAACCGAATGGAGAGGAGGGATAGGATCAGAAGAAGAAGACCCAGAACCAAGAGGATTCTGAGCCGGAATGGATTTACACGCTTTGGGTGCATGGCGCAATATATTCGAGAAAGAGAGAGAGAGAGAGAACATAATCACAACACAGAAACAAAGAATAGAAAGGAAAAGAAAAGATACGTATGCATGAAATATGCATGAACATGTGACATGTAATATTTAAAAAGCATCATAGGTAAAACCCAATCCAAACCTACCAGTACACATTCCAATAATCAAACACACATCTACAATGCATGAAACATTGTTGAAATGCAATGAGAATGCAATGCATGAGCAGATAACATCAAATCAAAAACACCCAACCCAACAATTTCACAAAAATCTCAAAAACCCCAAAAGTTTTCAAAAACCCCATAACCTAGGTCTAAAATGCATGAATGCATGTAAATGAAGGGTTGAAGAACACATACCAAGTGATTGAGGCTTGATTTAGGCCAAAAATCATGAGGGTTGAAGGTTTTGAGTGAAAGAAAAGTGTTTGGGAGGAGAGAAAAGAAATTATATCGAGAGAGAGAAGTGAAAAAGAGATCTATTTCGCGCTCAGCCTATATATAGAAATTGCAACTCGATGGATCGAAGTATCTATCGAGGTGCTATGGACAAAAACACTTCGATGGATCGTGAATCTATCTGCCAGACAGAAGGTTTAGAAAATTGGCTAGATGGATCAAAGAAGCTGTCAAGAATCTATTGAGGAGAAACCTAAAAATCTCGATGGATTGAGAATCCGTTAAGATCTATTAAGAAAATGAGAAAGAAGGGCTCGATAGAAGGGAATCTGTCGAGGATCTGTCAAGAAGCTGTCGAGCTTGAAAAAGAAGGTTTTTCAAGAAGGGAAAAACACATAAAGATGAATGCAATAAGCAAGCAACTCAACCAAAGATCCAATAAACAAGTTAAGCTCTCAAAACATCTCTCAACAAAATAAGCAAAGCATTCAAGATCCAAAACACACACACACACACACACTAAATAAGTCTAAACAATTTTATATTTCAAAAACAAGTTAAGACAGTTTAGTGAGCATATATTAACACATGTATTCCTTGTGATGGCCAAATCACATTGTACCTGCACATGTATCAAAAGTAGTAAAGAGTTTGCGTGTTGTGTGTGAAAACATAGCAAGAATGCATAAGTGTCTCATATTATGACAATTTGAGATATGAGAAAATCAAATACACTCACACACAATCATAACTGCTTGATGGGGACTATCACCTTTGAGGTACATCCTATAACTCCCACATCTTCTAGAAACATACTAGCAATCATATTTAAAAGCATTTTGATTCTTTTTTTTTTCTTTGCATATTTTTTTCTTTTTGAGCATGGCATTCGCAGGCATATAAAAAAGAGAAAAGAAATACCCAATTACGTAAGCTTAAGCATCACAATTTTGCTATGCCGAAGCACACAGATGTTATACATGATTGGCCGGCTTTAGTAGTGAGATGGTTATTTATGCCTTTCTCTTTGGATTTTCTAGTCCTTCCCGTCAAAAAGAGTGATATGAGTGTTAAGATATAAGAGACAATCTTAATCATACTCATTACAAATACAAGCCACAAAACTCACTTGCTTAGTTGTGTATTGAGATGCTCACTAAGTTACAAGAGATACAAAGTTTAGAAAACTTTGGTTCACTGGTCATCCAAGGTACACAAGTACCAAAATACACAAACACATACTATTTTTGTATTTTTCTGATTTTTCAATTTTTTTATTTTTTATTTTATTGATATGAAAAGAAAAATAAACAAAAAAAACTGAAAAACAACCAAACAAAAACATAAAGAAACACACAAAGCATAAAACTAGATTGACTCAAAATAAGAAAACAAAACAAACAAGTAATGCATAACCATAGGGGGAGAGAGAGAAAAAGTGACTAAATCACTTTGAGCCTTTTTCATTCCACACCTTGGAAGAACCTTTCCTTTACGCAAACCTTGGATCTAGAGGTGAGGGGGAAGAATTGAAACCGTTCAAATTCGAAAGGAACATGAGAGCCTTAATAAGATCTCCAAGATGAGCAAAAGAGGATGGAAACTGATTCTGGTTTCCACACAAGAGCATACTATTGCTTTGTTGAGTGGCTGACCACTTGTAGCAAATTGGACGAGTATGCCCTAAAGCTCCACAATGATGACAGAAATGCGACTTCTTTTTGTTAGGGTTTGTGCCATAAAAATCCAATTTATTGGCATGTTACAAATAATTAAGTTGTTTAATTATATGAGACTGTCTACTTATGAACTAATGAGACATTATCTTAGTCCATGAGATGCATAGTATGTGATTTATGTGAAAAGTCACAGAAGATATAAATCACAAGTTCTTTGCAAACTCAAAATTTTTAGTTCGTAGTAGGTGATGAAATTGGGCGTTTCATCTGCGAAGACTATAACATATCAACTAAGATGATTTGTCTTAATCATGGAAATGGAGACTTCTAGTTGGTATGTTGATATGTTTTAATAATTAAGACATATTGAACAGAACCGTTGTGAGATTTATTATCCTCCTAACGACTGTCAATTAAATAATAAATGTCACGACTTCTATTTACATCAACTCTAAATCCTTAGAGAATAATGGACCTGATCATGAGATGTAGGTTGCTTTGATATATCAGGAGTGAGATCTATAAGTAACGGTCAAAACCTCAGTATATTGGGCAACCACATTTAGTGTTGATGGAACATATATTCTCAAGATGGAATTCATAATCTCTTAACGGAGATATAAAATATTCCCTTGAGATAAGTTTAATGGGTTTGGTTATTCAGAGTGTTGGGCCCAACCACTTTAGTGAAGAGTTACTAAAGTATATATATTTATGAAATTGGATTTCATAAATATATATTGAATAGCATAAAGGATTAAACCGAGTACTCAAGGATTAAGATGTAGTAATCTACAAAGTAACAGTCAACATTCATGACTTTGTATTACTATGAATATTTTAATGAAGGGGTTGCATGTATAATAAAGTCTTGAAATATAATTTAATAGATAAGGTCTAGAGTGCAACTATATTTATATAGTAGTATTAAATATAGTTAATGGTAACTTTGGACTTGTCAAGAGTTGACAGAAAAACCCAAGGCCCATTGGAGCTAATGTCTTATTGGTCCCTTTTGGTCCTACTCCAAGCCACATACTTGAGCCCAATTGGAATTGCCCAAAAGGCTAGTCCAATTAGATAATTAGTTATATATAAGGAGAGAAAGATACAGAATTTCATTAAGCCTTTTTCATAAGGTTTTTCATTGAGTCTTTCATAAGAGTTCTCATAAGATATGAAATGGTTTCTTATGTGAGTGTTGGACACTCTTTATTCTCTTCTTGGAAACTGATTGAGAGACCACACATCTTGGGCATTAAGTGGAATTGGAGTGAAGATTAAAAGTCTTCCCAAGAACTTCTAATCTTCGGTTTTGAATTTCACTGCACCAAGATACGCTTTCTATTCTTTGTTCTAGAATTCATGGTTACATGTTATCTTTCATGATTGAAGTAGATCCATGTTTGTTGCTTCCGCTGTGTGTTTTGTATGAGATACAAAACCAGATTTCCCAACAAATGGTATCAGAGCGGTCTTCAATATCATGATTGTATATCATGTGATTGGATTTTAGAATTAAAGAAAAACGGTTTCTTGATGTTCAACGTTGTTTCATTAATATTTTTTATTAAAATATATGTGGATTCATGTGAGTATTGAATTCATTCGCATGATGATGTTCAATGTTGTTTCAAGTATAGTTATTGAAAGTTATTGAGATAACCGTTCATGATGATGACAATTATATTGCATTGGTGCCATGCCTTATTAATTGCCTGGATATGGTTATATGAATCTATTTGTAATAACCATCATGTGCGTGAAGTAGTTCTTGTCAATGGTAGTTATTGAAATGAAGGGTAGTTATTTTAATGCTCTGACCGATATATCCAAACCGTCTTGAAGTTTATGTTTTGGATATAGTTATTCAAATAACTATCATTTGCATGTATCAATTCATTGCACCACTTTGATCCTTCATTGCATGGCTTGGAAGTTAATGCACCGCTTGGATAAAGATATATATGGATTCATAAGCATTCAAATTATTGATATAAGGTAGTGATACAATGTTTCTAGCATGTGTTAATTGCCTTGGATGCCTTGGATCTGTTTGCTAATTTTGATGTGAGTGTTTCATATGTTGCAAATTATATGGAGATTCACGGATATAAATGATATCATGTAAGTAGTTTTGTGATTGTATGATACAGCCCACTTTAATTTAATTTCTTTGAATGTTTGCATTCATAGAATTAGAGATAATAATTTCATGTTGTTAGAAAATAAAGCATTTATTTTTCTGCATGGACATTAAAATTATTGTTTGATAAAAACTGATGTTGATGTTATGATATTGTTTAAATTTCAATTTAAGTATGTTAAATTGATCTTTAAGGCTATAGCATCGATGAAATTCAGTTTTGATATCATTCTCTGACTATCATATTCGTATGTTAGTTGTTTGTTCAAGAAAAACCGTAGAAAACTGCCTTAGAAAATTTCTGGAAATTCAAGTTTCACGAGTTTCGATCGATCGAAAATCACTTTTGATCGATCGAGTGAAATAGTGATCAGACTTTTTAAATAGATTGATTTTCGATTGATAGTCGATCGATCGAATTTGTTTTTTGATCGATCGAGAGGCAATCAAGTATCGATCGAACAAGTCAAGTGGTCAAGTTCGAATTTTTTAATTTTTTCGACCGATCGAGGTACACATTCAATCGATCGAAAGAAAGAAAATCAAAATTTTTTCTAAGTGTTTTCAAGTTTTTTAAGAGCAAGGTTATGTGTGATTAGATTACACATGGTTCTAACCAAAAGACCTAATGAGATCAAAGATATTAGTTAAATAGAACTCTTTGTACTAAATCATTTTATGATTAATAGTCCTTAATTTATTTTAATTAGAGGTTTTTAATGAGATTAAAATTCTAATTAAAGTTATATATAATTTCTAATAAGATTAGAATACTTTATCTAGTAAATTAATGATAGAGTTCTATATAACTAATTTTTGATTCATTAGTGTTTAAGGAATCCTAAATAGTTTAGGACTTCCATTTTAGTTATTGATTCTAATGAAATTAGAGTCTTCAACAAGTAAAAGTTATTAGTTGTGATGGGATCACAATTATTTAAGAAAAACCCAAATAATGAGTGGGAGTTCTTGAAATAACCCTTTTGTTAAGTTTATTGTAATGTGAGTAGATACTTCGTCTTGACTTCGAGTCTTGCATGGAGGGTATTTACTTCACAGATTACAAGGTTAAATTTCTTTGTGATTGCGCGAATGTTCGTTACGCTATTGTGACATGACTTAATTACATCACATTGAATTTAAACAATTAAACACATTTAATGTGTAGGGTTAAAATTGTGATTAGATCACAATAATTTCAAGACAATCCACTTGTTTTAAAATATCTAGTGGGAGAAAGATACAAGGGTTGGATCTCACGGCCTCCATTTACAGTTCATAGTGGTGTGGGGTAAACATCTCATCTTGGCCTCGAGCCTTGCATTCAATGCAAAGGATGTTTATTTCATGGTACTACAAGATTGAATTTCCTGGTTTATAGTGGTTTGATCAAACACTTTATCTTAGCTTCGAGCTTTGCATTCCATGCGAAAGGTGTTTTTATCATGGTACTACAAAATAAGCCTGTTAAAGGGATGAAATGTGGCTACACATGATTCTAGACAATGGTGTACACTAGACTAAGTTTAATAGTATCCTCTATGCTAAGTTTTTGCTATTATTACTTAGAGGCCAAAGGAAGAGCGGAAAATTATTTTTGTTTGGTAAGAGTTACCATGATAACATTAATAATGAGAATAATTCTTGTCTGATCATAGTGGTTGATATTCACTCTATGCTGAGGAATATTAATTGCGAAATTAAGTTGTCGTTGCACCTAATATAGTATGTGTTTTGGGTTTCATACTATATGGTTATAGATGCAAAATATAATGTTCATGTAATTATGTTCATAGTCTCAAAATAAAAATGTCATAAATTTTGTTCTCTAGCTACTATTTTAAGTCAATCACATTAACTAAGAAATAATTTTGGACATGATGCTTAAAGGAGCTGAAGTACATATTTATGTTTTCAATTCAGCATTGTCATAATTTCCTTTGCATGATGCATTGATGGAAGACAGCTTATGATATGATCATAGTTTCCATCGAAATGCTAAAATATTACATGAGCTTCTATCTCAATTGTGCTACTGCATAAGATGCAAGAGTTAGTACTAGACTTAGACTTTATATTAAGTCTAAATGAGATGTTTGGTATGAATCATATTGAGTGCTAAGAAAAGCTTAAGAAGTTCCAATTCTATGTCATTTTATGAAAATATTTTAATTTTAAAATGAATTGGAATTCTTGGATGTTGAGATTAAATGTTAATCTCATTTGGATATGATCCACAAGTCCTTGTTAGAATCATTTGATCAATTCAGATTATTTTGAAAATAAGTAAATTCTTTTATATTATCTGAATTGATGAGTGAGTTCTACGCAACAGAAGACATCCTAAAAGCTAAGGCTATGATCAATATGATTTAATTCAAATTCTTAGCTTGAACCGAAAGGTAAGGGTGATAAGAAGAGGAATTAAAATACCAAACAGTTGGACAAGTTAGTTGCCTTAGTAATTGCCAAAAGGAAATTAGTCTCAAAAGCATGACCAAAAAGAAATTGTTTCTATTTTGGTAAAGTTAAGAATTGTCTATGATTGTTTTCTAGATGGAAATTTACATGTTTTACTTTTTAAAGAGAAAGTTTTCATCCTTTTGTATTGTATGTTTTTGCACTTATGTCTAGATCTTATTAATCTAAGTGTTATTCAAGATTGGTGAAAGATGGGTTTTTAGAACCATTATTTTGCTATATTCACAATCTATAAATTCTATTTAGAGGATAATATGATCTAGTGCTCCTTTTTGTAAAGGAATGAAGTTCCAATGACTTCTTTAAGTCAGTGCATACATAAAGGAGGAATAGAGCTCTTTTAAAGTAAAAGTTGATTGTTCTAGAAGAAAAATGTCAGCATTTGTTGTAGGACAACTATAAAATATATTTAGAAATGAGATAGTTGTATTAGATACACCACAAGACGTTATTCTACATATATAGCTAGTACACGGGTACAATATCGTAGTGGGAGGATTACCAAATAAATTCATACTTTTGGAATATACTTTTGAAGTCATTTCACAAGGATATGAATTTGATCCTCGGTCTTACATAAAGGCAATAGATGATATGAATATGGATTACTGGATCAAGGTTATGTGAATAGAATTAGATTCTATTTAAAGTCTAGAACTTGTAGAGGTGCTTAATTGCATTAAGCCTATTGTTTTCAAACATGTCTACAAGTAAATGAGATTGATAGATTTGAAGGTGCAAACTTTCAAAGTCAAGACTAGTGGAGAAAAGATTTATTCAGAAAGAAATGGTTCGATTATGAAAAAAAATTTTCACCAATAGTCAAGTTTGACTCTATCTAGATTCTCTCATCCATTATATTTCATTTGGATGAAATATGGCAATGGATATCAAGAAAGCTTCTTTTAGTAGCAATCTTGAGGAAGACATCTATATGATGTAACTAGACTTGTTCATAGCAAAGAACTAGTGGTGATTAGCATGCAAGTTGCTTAAAGTCCATTTATGGACTAATGCAAGCATCTAGGTCATATATATCATCTTTGATCAAGCAATCAAATTATTTGATTTTGATCAAGTATTAAAAGGCCTTAAGTGTGTAAAAGTTATATAGAATAATGAAGTTCTTAATGTATGTTGATGACATTCTAATCATTTAGGATGATGTAGAGTTATTGTCATCAACAGAATTTTTTGTTGTCTAGTCCAGTATGATATAAAATACTTGGGAAAGACTAATCACATCCTAAGAATTATAACTTTGTTAAAATTCAGAAATTAGGATGTTAGGTCTATCTCAAACTGCTTAAGTAGATTAGATTCTAACCAAGTATAGCACATAATACTTCAAGAAATGATTCTTTCCTTTTAAGTTTGAAGTTCCTTTATAAAAGGACTATGGTCCTAAGACATATAAAAGGAAGAGCATATAAGACGGTTCCTTATATCAAATCAATAGGAAGTCTTTATGCTATGCTAAATACTAGGCTAAATGTCTATTTTGCGGTGGGCATAGTAAGAAAATATTAAGTGAATCAAAAATCACTTAATTTAGTGGGAGTAAAGCATATACTCAAATATCTTAGAAGAATGAGGGATTATATGCTTGTCCACCAAAGTGAGGTTTTGATGATTATTGGATATACAAATACTGACTTGTAGTTTGATTGTGATTCATGAAGTTGGACTTCAGGATATGTGTTCATCCTAAGTGGTGAAGATACACATTAAGTATAAGTATTATCTCATTAGAGAGATATGAGTACGTGATATAGTAATAGTAGAAAATATAATTTATACAATAAATCTGGTTGAAACTTGTTTCCAAGCCTTGCCTTAGAGTGACTATAAAATTACTCTAAAGGGAGATAAGTGTCGGATATGTAGTAAATTGTCTTTGAGGGCAAGTGGGAGATTGTTAGGGTTTGTGAACTAAAAATCTAATTTATTAGCATGTTATAAATAATTAAATTATTTAATTATATGAGACTATCTATTTATGAACTAATGGGACATTATCTTAGTCCATGAGATGCATAGTATATGATTTATGTGAAAAGTCACAAAAGATATAAATCACAAGTTCTTTGTAAACTCAGAATTTTTAGTTCGTAGTCAGTGATGAAATTGGGCATTTCATCTGCGAAGACTATAACATATCAACTAAGATGATTTGTCTTGATCATGGAAGTGGAGACTTCTAGTTGGTATGTTGATATGTTTTAATAGTTAAGACATATTAAACTGTGTTAGGAATTTAGACCCCTTAAAACAACAATTGTATTAACCTAGTTGATTAGCCAAGTGATTAACTTAGTCAAATTATGCAAATCTAGGTTATCACAATCAAACAATCATATTAAGAAAATATAGCAACGAAAATATAAATAACACAATGATATGATGACTCAGGAAATCACACCAGTAAAAACCTGAGGAGGATTTGACCTTGCTATCCTTAAGGTAAACTTGAATCAACTATATGGAAGAATCGAAGTTCATACAATGATACTTACAATCCCCCACGTTCGACTTCTTATTACTACCCACCAGTAGAGCTTACTGACACGACCACATGCAAGCTCCGAATTCACGGACTCCTTCTTTCTTAGATTCTCCACAAGTACAAGCACTCCCGCTTGTGTTTCTTTAAGCTCCTATAGCAGCAACTGAATGATCATCAAGATGTTGAAGCAATCTCCTTCTTGATAAACCTAAGTTTATGTGAAGAAAATCTCCTTAAGGATTTCACAAGAGATTCACATAAACAGCAATATGAGCAGCCAGAGCTACTCTAAAAACGTGGCTAGGGTTTCCTTTATATAATGGGAGAAGTAGATCTGAAACCCTAATCCTTAATGGGCTTGGGCTGAGTTGGAAAATTCTGCAGAAAAGCAATCTGCACGACTTTCAATTGATCAAGCCTAATTTTCGATCGATCGAGTCAGGCAGATTTACACAGTAAATTCTGTAGAACACTCAATTCCAACTTTACATAAAACATACTTTGAGCAAGTATAAAACAAGACTAAAATGTTTTGATTACGGTTTGCCAACATTATACATTAAAGTTTTAAATACATTAGTTCCTAAGTCTTTAGAACCTAACAAACTGAACCGCTGTGAGATTTATTATTCTCCTAACGACTGTCAATTGAATAATAAATCTCACGACTTCTATTTACATCAACTCTAAATCCTTAGAGAATAATGGACCTGATCATGAGATGTAGGTTGCTTTGATATATCAGGAGTGAGATTTATAACTAACAGTCAAAACCTCAGCATGTTGGGCAACTGCATTTAGTGTTGATGGAACATATATTCTTAAGATGGAATTCATAATCTCTTAACGGAGATATAAAATATTCCCTTGAGATAAATTTAATGGGTTTAGTTATTCAGAGTGTTGGGCCCAACCACTTTAGTAAGGAGTTACTAAAGTATATATATTTATGAAATTGAATTTCATAAATATATATTGAATAACATAAAGGATTAAACTAGGTACTCAAGGATTAAGATGTAGTAATCTACAAAGTAATAGTCAACATTCATGACTTTGTATTACTACAAATATTTTAATGAAGGGGTTGCATGTATAATAAAGTCTTAGGATATAATTTAATAGATAAGGCCTAGAGTGCAACTATATTTATATAGTGGTCTAGAGAATGGTCCATGCTTCCTTTGCAGTTTCAGTTGAGGACATTTTCTTGAACTCCTCATTCGTGACCGCACTGAAGATGGCATTCAATACTCTGCTGTTGAAGTTTGCCGCTTTGATCTTCGCATCATCCCAATTAGCCAGAACTTCTTTTGGCTTAGTCTAGCCAATTTCCATAGCTTGCCACACCTTCTCATCTAAAGACTGCAAGAAAACTCTCGTGTGTACTTTTCAATATGCATAGTTTATGCCATCAAATAAAGGAGATATAATAAGAGATTGTCATCTATCCATGACAAACAGGGGTCAATGGATCACACAACAAAAATTAAACCTAATCAGAGTGTGCCTGCTTTGATACCACTTAATAGGCCAAAAATGTATTGACCCCTTTGGTAAATTAATCAACTAATTATCCAAGTTAATTAATTAAGTCAATTTAACATGCAATAGCATGGTAGCATAAACAAATCACCAAATAACTAAAATGCAGCGGAAAATAAATTTGACACAGGTGATTTGTTTACGAATGGGGAAAACTACCGAGGCAAAACCCCACTAGGTGAATTTAATGTCACTATTCCCGATAATCCACTAGTATCAATCACAAACGGTTACAAGTAAAAGGAATCCCAGTATCCAATACCAACTTACAGTTGAACCTTTACCCCCAATACCCAATTGGACTTGTATTGTAGCGGCAACCTCTTCATTCAATGCACGAATCCAAGTATGTGACTAACCAATGATGCACAGATCACAGTACGTGATTAACACACCAACTTGAAGAAGATGTTGATTGAAAAGTTCTTTAGTTCATCCAATAATAAAGATCAGGAAGTTCCTTGGTCACAAAACCCTTGGCATAAAGACACAGTAGCTTCTATAGAGAATATGATGAACTAGAGCAAATTTTATCTCTGGTCACAATATGCATGTATTATCACTTTGCATCATCTTGCATCCTTGTGATGGCTCTTAAAATAATCTTTATATATGTCTAGGATTGTGAAAAAAGAAAGCCTACACAAATACGAATGGGGAAAACTACCGAGGCAAAACCCCACCGGGTGAATTTAATGTCACTATTCTCGAGAATCCACTAGTATCAATCACAAACGATTACAAGTAAAAGGAATCCCAGTATCCAATACCAACTTACAGTTGAACCTTTACCCCCAATACCCAATTGGACTTGTATTGTAGCGGCAACCTCTCCGTTCAATGCACGAATCCAAGTATGTGACTAATCAATGATGCACAGATCACAGTACGTGATTAAAACACCAACTTGAAGAAGATGTTGATTGCAAAGTTCTTTAGTTCATCCAATAATGAAGATCAGGAAGTTTCTTGGCCACAAAACCCTTGGCATAAAGACACAATAGCTTCTATAGAGAATATGATAAACTAGAGTAAATTATGTCTCTGGTCATAATATGCATGTATTATCACTTTGCATCATTTTGCATCCTTGTGATGGCTCTTAAAATAATCTTTATATATGTTTAAGATTGTGAAAAAAGAAACCCTACACAAATACTCAAGGATATGTGTGTAATCAGATTTTGAAAATCTGATTTCGTAATTCTCGACAGATACAGCTTATGTCGAGTTTCTGTTGAGTTTCAACATTAAATCTCGATACAACTCTTTCTGTCGAGACTACTATCGAGTTTTAATGAACAACACTTACTTCACTTGTTTCTTGGTCAAATTTGCATGGCTTCAATACTAAACTTGAACACTTGTTTCTTGCAATACTAAACACATCCTACGTCTACCCAATTACAAGTAAATTGCGTTTTGTCAAAGGATTAGCCAATTACATAAAATATGTCCATAACAAAAAAGATAAACAAATATGATGTAACAATTAAATCAATAATAACAAAACGCATCATTAGCCAAAAAAAAAAAAGATTGAAACAATAAAAGAATCCACGAAAAGAGAAACAAAATTGGAGAGAGAGAGAGAGAGAGAGAGAGAGTATTGATCTTTTTTGGCATGAACAACTTGAAAGGAATAGTAGAGAAAGGTGGAAATGAAGTAAAGAGAAATTTATAAGAAGACCAAGATGGAGAAGGGTTCATGTAGATAAAAGGTTGAAAATTTAAAATTACAATGATTAAGAAAATTTAGTAATGGTAGAATTTAAAAACATGGTGAAAATTTAAAAATATATAAAGGAATCAAATGAATTTTTTTTAAAAACAACGATTGGAAGAGATGAAAAATTGAACTAAGAAGACAATTGTTGAAGAAGATGAAAGGTTTAATAAACTAAAAATGAAAAAAAAAAAAGAAAAAAAAAAAGAAAGGATTTTAATGACGTGATGCAAAAAGAAATTTGTAAAATTTATTGCAAGACTTCCATGTTATATATACAATAGATATGTATAAACATTGTTTTTGGCTTGGTTATTCATGGATTTTATTTTTTTAGTTATAAATATCTAAATTAAAATAGACGAATATGTAAAAACAAAATTATATGTAAAGTCAAAAATACCCAAGATGAATGAGTAAAATCAATCTTTTAATATATTTAATATGGAAATTGAATAAGGTACAAATTGCAAAAAATAAGAAAAGATGTTAATGACATGATGCATGTAAGGAGCCTTTTTGAACTCCTAGCCCGAAAGTTGTATGGACTTAAGCCCAAAAAGTTCAAAATAATAAATTTGTAGAGAATGAGTTAGAAAACTAGATTTTAGTGAGTTAAGTATCGAGCCAATAGATTTTGATGACAAAGAAAGAAAAATAATAGACGTTCACTAAAGAAAAAGTCATCGGCCAAGTCCGAGGAGACTGATTCTAGTATATTGCTTTCGAAATTCAATTACAAGTTTGGTTCTAGGCTGCTACAATGTTTCTTTCTTGATTTTCCCATCCTCTCCCCTTCAAGGGTCTCTTACATTATATATTTCCCTCTTGGTGATCTTGGCCTTCCATTTGTTGATCATCCAAGCCACCACTTGAGTGCTCGTCTCATCAGACACCCCTTCTGGCTTTCTGTGAGTTGTGGTAGCCAAGACAACACTGTTCAGGGGTCTTCTCCACATAAATACGGCCAGAAAAGTAGCTGCAGTGCATTAAATGTAGTGATAACAGCTTTTCCTTAGGTACTTCCTAGCTTCCACTTTTTGATATACTCGAGATGTACGTTCCTGTCACTAGAGTTTCCTAGAAGGTTGTTTTGATCAATGGGTTCCATATCTAGTCCATGTTTAGCTTGTCCGAGGAGGTATTCCCCCTCGAACCACTTTTTCAGTCATATCATGTTCATAAAGGTCTGAACTTCAAACCACTAACTACTGCTTAATCGTCCTCGGATCACCCATGTTCTCGACTAAGGCCCAAGGCCTAATACCGGATTTGGGCATTTACCCCTACAGTGCAAAAATAAATTTGTAAAATTTATTGCAAAACTTCCATATTATATATACTATAGATAGAGATGTATAAACATTGTTTTTAGCTTTTGATTATTCATTGATTTTATTTTTTAGTTATAAACATCTAAATTAAAGTAGATGAATATGTAAAAATAAAATTATATGTAATTAAAGTTAAAACCGCCCAAGATAAATGTGCAAAGTCAGTTTATTTATAAATTTTAATATTGTCAACACAAAATAGGAATAAAAAATATATTAGAAAATGAATAATCATATGGCTAATGACGTGGCAGGTGAGATGATGCAACATGAGTATAACAACAATAAATATTACAAAAATACAAATTTGTACAACCAAAAGGATTAAAAAATAAACAAAACTTAGTAAAGTCTCATAGCTTAGCATCTAATATTCTAAATGGATTATCAAAAAAATCAAATTCTAACTTGTAAAATAACTAATTATTAATTCAAATAAAATCAAACCAATGGAATAAAGAAAAGAACTTGTGATTGGGAATTGAAATACCAAAATACGTAAATATGCATAAAAGTCAATACAAATTTGTCAAAAAGAGAAACGAATGTAATGTGACAATTAAATCAATAATAACAAAAAGCATCATTAGCGGAAAAAAAAAAAGTTTGAAACAATAAAAGAATCCACCAAAAGAGAAACAAAATTGGAGAGAGAGAGAGAGAGAGAGAGAGAGAGAGAGTATTGATCTGTTTTGGCATGAACAACTTGGAAGGAATAAGGGAGAGAAGTGAAAATGAAGTAAAGAGAAATTTATAAGAAAATCAAGATGGAGGAAGGGTTGAAGTAGATGAAAGGTTGAAAATTTAAAAAGACAATGATTAAGACAATTTAGTAATGGTAGAATTTGAAAAGATGACGAAAATTTAAAAATATATAAATGAATCAAATGAATTTTTTCAAAAAACAATGATTGGAAGAGATGAAAATTTGAACTAAGACAATGGTTGAAAAAGATGAAAGGTTTAATCAACTAAAAATGAAAAAAATTAAATTAAAAAATGATTTTAATGACCTAGTGCAAAAAGAAATTTGTAAAATTTATTGCAAGACTTCCATATTGTATATATTATAGATAGATATGTATATATATTGTTTTTGGCTTTTGATTATTCATTGATTTTAATTTTTAGTTATAGATATCTAAATTAAAGTAGATGAATATCTAAAAAAAAATTTATATGTAAAGTCAAAACTACCCAAGATGAATGTGTAAAGTCAAATTTTTAATATTTTTAATATAGAAATTCAATAAAGTAAAAATTGCCAAAAAAAAAAAAAAAAGATGTTAATGACGTGGTGCAAAAATAAATTTGTAAATTTATTGCAAAACTTCCATATTGTGTATACTATAGATAGATATGTATAAACATTGTTCTTTTAGTTATAAACATCTAAATTAAAGTAGATGAATATGTATGGACAAAATTATATGTAATTAAAGTTAAAACTACCCAAGAAATGTACAAAGTCAATCTATTTATATATTTAATATTGCCAACAAAAAATATGAATAAAAAAAAAATTAGAAAACAAATAATTATATAGCTAATGACGTGGTAGATGAAGTGACGCAACATGAATATAACAACAATAAATACTACAAAAATACAAATTTGTACAACCAAAAAAAAAAAAAAAAACTGATTAAAGTCTCATAGTTTAGCATCTAACATTCTAAATGGATTATCAAAAAAATCAAATTCTAACTTGCAAAACAACTAATTATTAATCCAAATCAAATCAAACCAATGGTTTAAAGAAAAGAACTTGTGATTGGGAATTGGAATACCAAAATACATAAATATGCATAAAAGTCAATACAAATTTGTCAAAAAAAGTCGTTGTTAGGGGTGTCCACGGGTCGGGTCGGGTCGATTTTCAACCCAGCCTGAACTCGACCCGCCGGCGTCGGGCGGACGGAAGACTGACCTGAGACCGACCGTCGGCGTCAATCGGTCGGATCGGTTCTCGGTTCGGGTGGAGATCGGGTCTGTTCGGGTGGAGATCGGGTTGTCGCCGAAACTGCAAAATGTCGCCAAAATCTGCAAATCATCGCCAGAAAATGTAAAAACTCACCAGATCTGCATCAAAATCGCTGAAAAATGCACCAAAATCGCTGAAATCTGCTGGGAATGGCCGGATCTTGCTAAATCTCACCACATATGGTTAAGAACTCGCTGGATCTCCTCGGATTTGAGCGTGATTTCGCCGGATTTGTATATAACTTTCGTCAGGTCGGGTGGCTCGGGTTTTGGAGAAGAAAACCCGCCACTTGACCCGCCGGCGTCGGGTTTTGGAGAAGGAAAACCAAAGCCGACCGACGGGAGCGTCGGTTGGGGCTGAACTCGGGTGGAGATTGGGCGGGTTAGTCAGTCTGGCGGGTCACAAGTGGGTCTGGACACCCCTAGTCGTTGTCATCATCATCACCAATTGTTGATTTTAATTAGAAATTTTCCTTTACAAAAATGATGATTACTAGAAATAAATTAACAACAATTTTTAAAGTAGCTTATCCAAACACTTACAATGACTTTAAAATTAGAAAACACACTTTTTCACATTTTTACCAAATACTTGTGGTTTTTAAAATTGTGTTTATAAAACGTGTGTTTCAAATGCAGTGTTTAAAACAACCTATCCAAACGGACCTAAAATGTAGCATGTTGGGTGATTACAAATTTCTAAATAAGCTATATGTTATATAGTTTATACCCTGTGCACAAAGCTATATCGTATCAATTTTAGATGAACATTGCACAAAGCTTTTGTTGTTACTAGTATTTGAACTCTGGCGCAAACTCATTAAATGGGACAAATTCGTTAATTAAACGCATATTTTTATTGATTTTTGAAAATTAGAAACTGAAAAAAGCCTTTTGCTTATTTTCAATTTCTGAAAACAAATTTTTTTTTTCTATACATTTTGGGTTACCAAACAAGTTTTTTAGTCTCAAAAATAGAAAATTATTTTTGGGAACAAAAAATAAGAGGAAAAAAAAAATTACCAAACATACTATTAGGTTTTATTGGAACCAGGTCCAACTAGATGATATTTTGAGAACTCTTCTATGCACCTAATATTTTAAGACCATTATTCAAAAGGAGACCAACATAATATTCTTAAAAAGTCAAATTTACAAATTACGACTAGTTTATTTCAATTAAAAATTGTGTGAAGATAATTTTCCACATTTTCTATTATTTAGTAGCATCAGAAAAAATGAGTCAAATAAAAACTAATTTTGGTCAATAAAAAAGTATGACTTATTTTAAAGATTGTTTTCCATTAAATTTTTTTAGAAAACAACTCTAACTCACGGCAAGTTAAATAAAAGAAGTTAGGAAATCATTTTACAACTCATTTAAGGTTGCTACCAAACATAAGAAAATAAGATAGTTTCATAAAAAATATTTTTTGAAAAATGACTCATTTTCTAGAAAACATCCTCTAACGTTTCTAGGATAAATTTATCATAAAATTCTAATATTTTAGTATGCTACAGGAGTGGTTTAGTTTTTGACCTAATAAGCACTTTTTTTTTTTAAATGTTTATAAGTTTAAAAGCAATATTCTAACTGTGGGTACCTAGGATGTACGGATCTTCGGGCCATGGGCCTTTTACACCGCATCCTCGGCATGTCCTTCAACGTCCTAGGCCGTCCTCGGACGGCTTTGCAACGTCCTAGGCATGCTTGGCAACGTCCTCGAACGGTGTCCTAGGAGTCCCACATCGAAAGAAAACCCCCCCACTTTCTACCTTATAAGCTTTGAAGCGAAGGGAGTAGTGTACCGCTAGTTTAGTTTATTCGAATAACTATAAACTAGCGGTACACTACTACCTTCGCTTCAAAGCTTATAAGGTAGAAAGTGGGGGGGTTTTCCTTCGATGTGGGACTCCTAGGATACCGTCCGAGGACGTTGCCATGCATGCCTAGGACGTTGCAAAGCCGTCCGAGGACGGCCTAGGACGTTGAAGGACATGCCGAGGATGCGGTGTAAAAGGCCCATGGCCCGAAAATCCGTACATCATAGGTACCCACACTGACATATATTCGAGTCATTAATGATGTGACAAAAATGAAATCACTTGTTTATCAACGAATGTTTAGAATGTTAAAAATTCCAACTCTTAAAGCTTATATCACATTGCAGAGGTACGCGGCAAATCCCATACCCCAATACATCCCCTTTTTTCCAATGATATTAAAAGAATATCATACAAATCAAATGATAACAGACAAAATGGTCTGCAACATCCAAACTTACTCGCATAACTATACCCTCACTTATCTATTACAAATCAATAAAGAACACTAATACTGTCAGACAAGATGTGAGAAAAACCTATGCTAAAATGTAATAGCACCTGTATCTATTTTTTTTTTAGTAAAACCTTTAAAGAAGACCTTGAATGAAATGAATGAAATGCAAGGTAATATGAAAAAAAAGTAAAACATAACTATACAAACAATACAAAATACAGTAAGAACTCTACAAACCACAAGGCAGGCAGCACCACTTCCCAATTTGAATAAAAACCCACTGCAGAGGGTTTAATTGTTCTTCTTTCTCCAAATATGCAGTAGGCAAGGGTAGCTCTGCAGGTAAATGCCGGTGAAATGCATCAACGGCAGCCGCAACACCATCTTCATTCTCTATCAACTTTGCTAGTTCCATTGCTTCAGATTTCACCTGGAAGTGTTATCCCATTAAGAACCAAAACATGTCTCACATTAGCAATGGGACTTCCCGTTAAAGTATATCTGTCAGACTAGAATCAAGGAACAAACTGATGAGACTCATGCAATAAGATAACAATGGACACTCATTCAGTTCTTTTAACTATTACTCTTTTTCTTTTCCATTAAAAAGAATAGAACAAACATCTTTAGGGGAAATAAGTAAAGAAAGAAATCTGTGTGCTAAAATCAGCTACAATACAGGTACATAACATTGCATATTCCTCAACTTTAAATTTTCTACCAAAGGTGGAATTAGCTAATATGCAAATTTTTAGTTTTTAGATGCGATATCTTTTTGGAGAAATCTGTGTGATAAATAAAGCATTTTTTTTTTTTTTTTAAAAAAAAGACAGCTTTTGCACACTCAACTCAGAACAATCCAATTAAGCCATGGTTGTCAAAATTGCGATCTAGATTGTAAGATTGCACGATTTTACGATCTCACCTCACCAAAACGTTTAGGATCGCACTAGGATCGTAAAAATGGTAGAATCATATATAGGATCGTATAAGATCGTAGAATCGTATGGGATCCTACCAATCCTACCAAAAACATAAATTTTTGTTTTTTTTTTTTTTTTTTTATGAGATAAATTTTTTGTTTTGATGAAGCTTTAAGGGTTTTTATTTTTTAATATTATGATAGTATGACTTTTTATTTTATTTTTATAAAATTATGTTAACCTTAGCAAATGTTTTTTAATTTCTAGTTCACTTGTAATCAAAATGAAGGAATGCTTCTTCATTTCTTAATGAAGAATTTGATGCTGGTTTTGCTCCCTTTTAAGCTATAATGTTGTTAAATTTGTTTGATCAATATACTAATTTGTGTTTTAATATTACTAAAATATTTTTTTTATATATAATTTTATCAATTATGCTTGTTTAGTTGTATTTGTATATTGATTGATTGATTTTTTTGAACATGCTCTTTAATTGTTGCTGAGTGATATAACTTGAATAGTTGAGTGTAAAATTATATCTTGATGTTTTTTGCAGCTCTAATATACAAATATATAATGTCTACATAGATGATGAAATGGATGATGATGATGATGATTAGGAATTTAGAACAATGGTTATAAGAACCTTAGAATGAGAATAATTAAATGTTCACTTCACCTTAATATTCATCTTGCTTTTGGATTTCATATTGTAGTTAGCTAGTTTCCATTTGCTAACTTATTTTGAATTTCAAACTTGGAACTTAGAACTTGGAAAATATTTTCCATATGTTTTGATAAATATTTTGGTATTTGGTTGCTTATTAAACATTTATTAAACTTTTAGATACATTGGGTTAAAACTTAAATATATTTGTTTCGTTAGTATAGACTTAGCGATATATGACATGCAAATTACATCATATGATGCAAATCTTAGTTTTTTTTATAGATGAATTTATAATTTACGTGATTATTCAACATACAAAGTCATTATCAATGCGTTTTTTGCTTTAAATATGAAAATACGCAGGATCTTACGATTCATAATCCAATCCTACGATTTACGATCCCACCTACCTTCAATAATCCTACATAAGATCCCGATTTTGACAACCTTGAATTAAGCCATAATCCCAACTAAATTGAGATTGGGATCGGCTTCATGGATCGATTTTCAACTAATCGTGTGGGTCACATAACATTTCCGCCATTCTATCCTATCTAAGATTGTACCAATAAATGACTAACTTGAGATGATATAAAAAATGCTGCTGTAATTAATTATAATTATATATGTGATCCTGCAGGAGATGATGCAAATATAGACATCAGAATTACCTCAGGCTGGAGCATGAAATTTATCGCGTTTGAGAGGCTCTCAACACTGAGCTGCGCTATCGGAATTGGTGCAGGTCCCAACCCTTTTTGATGTACTCTATCACCCCAGAAGAACTGATCACCAAAAAATGGAACTATGGTTGTTGGACACTGTAATTCATAAGTTAGGCATTAGACACGCATATAAATAAATACACTGTACTTCATAAGTGATTAATTATCATAAAAGAAATAAAGAATGAATTTGATTCCAAATGAAGTTTAATCATGTAGCTCAGAGATAGGCAAGCAATCATATAACTTAATTTCATTTCCTATTACATATTTACATCATATAAATTGACTCATTCCATTAATGTCATTTAAAAAAAAAAATCTAATGACAATATATATTTCAACGATATTGAAACATTCAGATTAATTCCAAACTCAGACACAATCAGAAACATCAGTAAAACCCTACTTGAAAAGTACATTACCCCAGCTTTTAGCCCTGTAGCTGTTGTTCCTGCACCACCATGATGAACCTGCATATATGTGGCAATTCAACATCCAGTCAAGGTCTCTTTTACATAAATGAACTTTATGATAAAAAAAATCTTGTATTTATAGTTCCCTCATTATACCATATCTATAAAAAAAAGTCAGGTGATGCAATTACAGATTTCTAAAAGATTGTTAAGATTACTTATCCCAAATACTTCAGCTGATAAGAAATTGTGAATTTAATCATTAATTGATATTTTGACATTGCCTGTCATGTGTGACTTAACTCCCCCTCAATAAGTTAGACCTAACATGTGGAGTAACCTTTTAATTAGGTGACAAAACTGAAACAGAGTTTGAACCTAGAAAGCACAGGTGTGGCTCCAAGGCTGCCGCACCCGCACCAGACACTCGGCAATGCGCCGATTCGCGTTCTTTTTTTTTTTTTTTTTTTCATTTCCCGATTCGCATCGATTCGACTCCAATTCCAGCCGAAACTGGCTGAAATACATGTTAAAAAAATAAAATAAAATAAAAACTTGAGTTGATTTCTTATTTGGTTATTAACTTATTATATATTTGTCACATTATTTGTAGGTTAAACAATTTAAATTGAAATTACTGAATTATTTGTAGTTATTATTACTTTTAAATTGGTATATGTTTACTAATAATTTGTAAATAAAAATATATTTAATAATTTATTAGTAAACGTATCCCGCCGCACCCACACCCTACTTTTTCAAAAATTGCCAAGTCCCACACCCGCATCCACACCCACACCCGCACCCGCACCCGAATCCGAATCCACACCCGTGCTTCATAGGTTTGAACTCAATACAGCATACTTTGATCATTAAAAATTACCACTTATCACAAAAAATTAAGCTGATAGAAAAAAGTAAATTTAATCATTTTACAAATATTCTAACATTGATAATCATATAGCAGTTCTTTAGTTGCTCTGCACATAGAATTGTGGTATTATTATTTATCTTAATTGAATCGTGCAAAATTCACTTAATTTCTACATAATCATAGTTCATTAATTACATTTACCCACATCCAAAAGTTTGCTTATGCAAAACATAAAGTGAAACTAACCACTGCAGAACATTGGGGAAACAACCAATCATGAGGGCATTCCTCTAAAAGGAAAACATTATCAGGAACCTCTGTAACTGCAAAAGACAAAGAATTATTAGAGTAATAATGCATGCTTATCACTCAAAATATATGAAACCAAAACTATTTTTTGGAAAGTATCAATAAAGAATATGCATTGACATACAAAGTAACATTGATTTGTTCTTCGATAAAGAAATTAAACATATCAAATAATAATGAGAGATGGTTGTCTATGGAGAGGGGGAGAGAGGGAGAGAGAGAGAGAGAGAGAGTATAATTTTCTAATGAGAAAAATGTGAAGGGGTTTAAATGGAAAATAAAGAAACTATAGGGTAGTGAAAAGGAAACTGTCTTAAAACTAATTTAAAACTTGGCACATGATAGACTTGTAATATAAAGATTCAAAGGTATAACTTATCATTAAAAATACCTGTCATAGGTAATTATGAAGAAAAGAACAATATAACTAAGATACAATTGAAGACCTTTCGTGGCATGCATACAATCTTTGAGGCCCTCAAAAACTCCACAGGAGCATAAGCTAAAGAGTAACATGCTGAATTATCATGGCATCAATATAACTTATCATTAAAAATACCTGTCATAGGTAATTATGAAGAAAAAAACAATATAACTAAGAACAATTGAAGAGCATGCATACAATCTTTGAGACCCTCAAAAACTCCACAGGAGCATAAGCTAAAGAGTGACATGCTAAATTATCATGTCATCAATAATACTAGAGGAATTCACTTTTTAGAGCATCCTAAAGATATGAGGTGTATCAAGGCTTCAAGGGATAGATTCTCATCCTTTCCAAGTTCATTTTTACAGCAGATATCTTGTCCAATTTGAACTAGTTTTTGTTAGTTATAATATAATCTGAACTAAAACAAAACCAGATCAATTTCGAACTAGTTTTATTTTACATCCAGTTTGACTAGGCTCAAGTTAGAACTGGTTTAGGTTAACATGCAATTTGTCTAACTCAATTTAAATTTTGTTTTACTTTTGCAGTTAGCTTGTATAGGCTATATATTCTAATAAACTTGATATGATTTTATTTCATCTTTAGTTGTCATTTGTCAAACACCTCCAAAATTAGGAAAAATAGCTCTTTTCATCTCATTCAAATAAAATCATTTTCGCTTGGAATATAATCCACTTCACTACAATTACTTTATCTGGTAAAGTTTATAGTAGTTGTTAACTTGTTATAAGTTAGGGTGTGATTCCATAGACAGCCTACTTAGTTTTATGTCCTCCCTAGTTCATCCTATAAACTCATATCCAAAAAAGTGCAATTTGACTGTTGAGATAGTTAAAAGTACTTTCCTCACTGAAAAAATTAAATAATAAAAGACAATAAAAAGTACTTCACTCTAGGTTGTAGAATTGTTTGCATTGTCTAACCAAGAATTTGTACTCACAACCTACCAGTGAGAATTTGGAAGAAATATACAGGCAAGTAAAAGAACTGTTCTCAACCAAATTAAAATTACTTACAATTTCCAAGACCTCCCCAGCCTCGGTCAATGATTCCTCTCTGCCCTGTAACTTTTAATGCCTCCAATAAAATGCCTGTGGTTTTCCTGGGATCCTCAAGAGGCTTAACAAAAGCATTATCAACAACAACACAAGCTTTAGTCCCAAAAAAATATTTATCAATATAGTTTCTCCAAAATTTGATAAAGAACAAGCAAATCGTACATAGCCAATAATATAACCAATACATAAAATTTAATGTCAATATTGATAGGCATGAATAGTATAATAGGAAAAGAAAAAAAAAAAACGAAATAAAAAAAATTAAAGGAAAGCCGTCTGCCACAAATATATTAAAGTCACCCTGATTGATGCAAACTTGAAAAAAATACTATCCCAATCCAAACATTGATGGGACATTTTTATGAGCACAAATGATAGGAAGAATCACAATCCACTATTCCATGTAAGGTACGCAGAGATATGATGGAAGAAAATTTAAGATTTCTGTCCATGCAAAGGCAGAAAGATAACTAACAACAATAAACACTAATAATAGTTCTGGTGATAACAGTGTTAAGACAAATTATGATTGGAAACTCATTCAAATCAGATTTGTCCATCATGTAATTTACTAATAGAATAGTGGGCCTCACCTCTTAAGAGGAATTTGGGCCCAAACGTGAGGGGGAGTGTTAGAATTGTGTGGTTAAATGATTAAATTTACCATATCCCAAAAGCTTTTATTTTTCATGTTCAAGGATTTTAGTTAAAATGCGCCACATCATGGATCTTGGGTTATTAGGTTGACATGGCTGCTAAGGCCGTAAAATAACTAACAACAATAGTTCTGGTGATAAACAATGTTTAAACAGTGCAATTGAAAATTCATTTCAAATCAAATTTGTCCATCATGTATATATGTAGTAATGAAAATATTTTTCATGTACAATGATATCAGCTAATACGCATCACAAGGGGAAGCAGTTGTAAACTATTTTGAAATGGAATTGTCTCAAGTTACTAACCGAACAATTTGGTCAAAAAATACAAGCATTGTCCTTGCTTAAGTTATCTAAAACAGTTCATATCTAACTTCTTTTGACATATAATTGACCAAGTAATACAATAGATACAAGTACTGATAGTGACATCTGTTGAAAAGTATACTTGATCCTTCATGTTTATTGCTAAAGTCATTCTATAATGATCAGTTGCCCTTAGTTACTGTAGCCAAAAAATTATAAACAAATCTATCAAATCAAGCCCAAGGAAATACAATGTCAAGCCCCATCCAGGACTCATTTACACACTAAAGACTGGCCAATTCATAAAGTAACTGGTGCATTTAATCTCTATGAGTAATATCACAGTATTTCAAATTTAGATATTAATAAGATAAGAACAAAAAACAAAAAACAAAAAATCTATAGAAAATCTAGAGAACATATAGAACAAAATACATGCTATAGAAAATCTATAGGACAAACTAGTGATTAGGCTAAGGCAGATCAGGTGACATCAAAGTATGAAACTATTCTATTAAATCATCATATCCAGGTTAAGGACACATCAACAATGTCAAGCAAAAAAAACTTGAAAATCTAAATAAATTCACCAACAGTTTTGAGAGGTCACCATACCATGCTCCCAAACCCAATATATATAGGTTCAGGTCCGTTTTGAATCCATTGAACAAACTTGTCCTGAGGCTGATACTTTGACCCAAGGTTTAAGAAACAAAAACCAACAACATCAACTAAAGGGCCCCAATCTGCAAAATAGTGAGTGAAGTCAATTCTTCTAATAAATTTGATATTTATGAACATAAATATTCGGGTTGAGCATTCCAAATTGTAAAGTTGAATTTATTCAACTATGTGTTGGTTTTATTCCATGCCAAATTTGCTTGTAATTCAGCATTTAAAAACCCTGTATTTAGGTGGGAATAATGTAAGGGCTATGTGTGAGAGAGTGTGAAAATTTAATCAAGAGTGTGCAACAAGAAGGTGACTCACAACTGGACTCGCGACTGACTCGCGAGTGGTGACTCACCAAAATGAAGCACATGTGTGAAGCATGCAGGAAGATAAAGAGTCAGGCCAGCTGGATCACTACAGGACAAAAAATACAATCTAGCCTAGTTTGGTAACTCGCGACTAAAACTCACAACTCATCCCAATCGCGAGTGACTCACCAGTGCACCATGTTTTGCTGAAAAGTGACTTTTCACACTCCATCTCATACCCTACTATAAATATCCTTATACCCACGAAACGTAGAGAGCATCCAGAGAGAATTTTGAGAAAGAAATTCTAGAGAAAAACAAGATTGATTCATCCACAATCTTATACACTTGATTCTCCAAATTTCTCTACTTTCACCATCTCCATTGTCATATCCATGAGAGGATCATAAACCAAATCCTTACCTTACCAAATTCAGAGTAGTGAGAAGGTTCTTGGTGTTTGGGATGCAGTTCAAGAGAAAACCAATTCATATTGGTTGATGCAATGAGCTAATTGTAGGATTCGAAAAGCTAGAGAAGACACGGTTCGGCATAACTTTGTTGGAGCAAGAAGTTTGGAGGGCTTAGGTGTATTGGGTAGATTAGGCTTGGAGGGTCTATGGCTATTCATGTATCCCAACTGATTTTCTAGTGGATCATTTACCACTTGGAGGGCGGCGGAGAGGTTTTTCGCCGAGTTTTTTGGTTTCCTCTTCGATAACACGTGACGGTGTTATCTTGTGTTTGCATCTCTCTTTCTCTTACTCTTAGCTTTTAATTTCTGCTAGTTGTGATTAATTAATGACTTAGAGTAGTTTGCTAATTTGGGTATTGCTTATATTTCATATTCCACACATATATTGTTTGAATATAAACTTGTATTGGAAAATTTGTTTTTGGGGTATAAACATTCACAAATGTTTTATACACTAAGTGAGTTTTCATAGATATTATTAAGACCATGAATGGTAAAAGTTTAGCTCTAAGCACTAGTAATTGATCATGAGTATGTGCAAAAGATTATATCTATGGTAAATTACCAGTACTCACAAAAGTTTAAGTGTGGAATTTTTTACTTTAAAATAGAGGTAGAGTGTGAAAACATGGTTCAAACTCAAGACCACCTACTTTGATACAATGATAAACTACCACTAGTCCCAAAAGCTTAAACTGAGAGAAAATGATGAATTTAATTACTTAACTATTATTCTAACACTTCCCCCTTGTGAAGTAGGAAATTATTCCATTGCATGCTCCTCTTCCTTGGCTCAAGTGGTGAAAAGAGGAAACCATGCTAGGATCTCTTGATTTATCTGCTTGGAAAGAAGGTTGCAGCAGTGGAAGTATTGGCTGTGTGGCCCATCTCAAATCGATATTAAACTATTAGGTCATCAAGTGACTACAGTACAGTGTACAGATAAAGTTTTTGTCATTCTCATAACATGTCAACTAAGTGTCTGACAAAGATACTGCCATTATATAATCAAACAAAAAGTTCTCTCTTAACTGTTGCAACTGAAAGCAATCTCCAGGATCATCAAAATTGACCTGCTGTGATTTGTTCATCTATACTAAAGTCTGGAACACATTGCAAGTGATGGACCACTCCAAAACAACAAAATACTGCTTATGGAGGTGTGGAAAAGAGACTAACAAAATGTTCAAATTCATTGATAGTTTCCAAGAGAGAAGTAGCTAGAATATGTTTGATGCCTAGAAGTTTCATCTTATTTGGGTGAGGTGGAGGGGAATGGGGAAGAGATTTATTTATAAACAGATCCACATCCTAGTTCAATTAAAAAGAACGAACTAATGACCTCTTTTACTTAGTCCTTTTACATCACAAAATACCCATATTGATGTCGGTACATAAAATTATGGGGAGAAGAACTGACTTATGATACAAATTTGATTTTGGGAGTGTGAACAGTACATCTCATATTGCTACCATTACAATATATGAAAGTCCAATTTCCAGTATGAAAAATGGTCCATGTTAAGAGATGCAAAAATCTTCAAAATCAACGAGAATAAAACAGACAACAGAACACATCTGGAAAGGAAAAAGTTTTGTCAAACCATCTAAGAGCTAGTATGAACCCAAGGACATAGTAATACTACAAGATCACTAGATGATCACTCTAATATAATTGACTGAGCAGAAGATGATTGACTGAACATTCATCCTTCTATGATATGCAAAATGACTCTTAACAACCATATAACATACTTCAATAGAATGTAATGACCAATTACTGAAGCCAAAAAAATAATCATCTTATGCGCTATGATTACCATACATTCTTGAACAAACAAAAAAATCCCTACCTGTTGGCTTTGGCACTAGATGGGGACTCCACATATAGCCTGTTGGCAAATGAGATATTGACCCGTGGTATGTACTGAAGTACGCAATAGGAGCAAGTTTCAACTTCCGTTTCCTGAAGTCGTTAATATATCCCCTCATGCCCCACCATATCAGTAAATCCACAACTATATATGAAAGCTGGATATAGCAAGGACAAATGGAATCAGAATTGTTGATGAAATCAGTCCAACAGTTCCTTCAATGAAATTAAATGATGTAAGCACCCAACTAGGAACATACCCAATAACCAGCACTTTGAGGTACACGTGCCAATGGGTGAGGGAATTCATAAGTTGGCCTGCCTATTGAAAAGAGATGTAAGAGGGTATAACTTAAAATATAAATTTTGATAAAATAAAACCAGCACTGAATGAACATAAGATGCTTTTGAAATTTAAAACTACTCTTTGATTTTTTTTTTTTTTTTTTTCACTCCTCTCCGGCTAAAAACACTGATCCAATATATGCGACAAAGACTCCCCCCTACCCCACCAAAAAAAAAAAAAAATGTTGGAACAGCTATTCTTACAGGTTATCATGTCTAATGCTTTCATCATGTCATTGTCATAATGCCAACATATATTTTCAATTAAGATAGGGGTGGCTCCCATTGATGAAAAGATGAGGGAGAGTTCTTTCAGTTGGTTTGACATGCAAAGGAGAGAGATCAATGCACCAATGAGGAATAGTGATGTGATTCAAGATAAGGTAATCAAAAGAGATAGAGGAAGACTAGAAATAATACTAGTAAAAGTAAAAAAGGGACATGTTAATTACGGAGGGGAAAAAGAGTATTATTTTGGATATAATAGAATGACATGAAAGAATACATGTGAACATCCATAGTTAGTCTCTAATTAATCTGTTGAGGATCCACAGTTGACCCCAAAATTTTGGGACAAAGGCTTTGTTGTTGTTATTGATATACCACATATATTTTCCAAGAGTTCTGTGAATGCATTTTTTTTTTGTGAAAGCAGAATCATAAATGCATTACACATAATAAAGAAAACTTGTGTAAATAAGTGAAAGTTGGCTCTGTTCTTGTTATCCTGAGTACAAATTTTATCCATCACATCAAAAAAATTGAAAATAGTATAATAAGTAATAAAAAGCAGCAGTATATCACTTTTAGAAGAATTAATTGAAAATATTAGATATTAGATATTCAAAACACTATATATTTTACACATAATATAGAGAAAATATAATCAAGACTCACGTCCAAGGCATTGTGAAGAAAATGTGAAGGGGCACACCAAGAGCTTCAGCAACATGTGCATGTCCTGCAACCCAGAGCTAAAGTTAAAACTGATATTCACTATTCTGGAAAATATATCCTTTAATATGAGAAAAGATAGAAAGTTGACAGTAAATTCATAAAGCTATAATGAATTACTGGCTAGCAGCAGTTCATCTATAATTTCAGAATCACATAAAGCTGGATTTACTAAAAGAATCTGTTAAAGTTTCAATTCAACAATTAGCAATATAAGTCATTAAATTTGAATACCTTCAAATAAGTTGTTTTATTATACCATTCTTGTCCCATTAAATTTGTTCCTTTTAGCTGCCTCTACAACTGAAGATAAAAGCCATCACAGTTCAATTTTTTTATGGTTATCAGATCTTTTATCAAACTGCATTATTTCTTCTTATTTTTCGGCTTTATATCCTTGTCTTTTTTTTTTATAAGTAATTGTAATTTATTAAAACTGGAAAAGCATATACATGAAGTATACAGAGATTTGAAAAATAGAAAGAAACAAAAGAAAGAAAAGAAAGCTAAAAGATTTGCAATATAAGAGCAAAGAGTCTATAAACTCCATCAGAGAAAGTGTTGAGATAGTAGGAGAGTGTGTCGCCCATTTGAAGAGAGTTTTCAAGAAAAGAAACTTGAGACTTGGTATAGACATCTCGTTCCCCTCAAATCTCCATTGATTTCTTTCTCTCCAAATGCACCATAGAATACAGGCTGGCTCTGCTCCCCATACAGTTCCATACCTATGACGCCTCATCATTCCCCTCCAAGACTCCAGTATAGACTTGACTGAAGTCAGCATGACCCAAGTAATCCCGATGGCGCAAAAGAAAAAAACCCAGAGATCATAGGCAATTAAACAGTGCAACAGCAGCTGACTTACTATTTCACCAGATGATATACACATGCAACACCAATCTGCCCTTACTATACCCCTTTTACGGAGGTACTTAATAGAAGACATAGGACTAGCAAATAAAGCTTACAGGTACAGTTATTATGCCACTGTAAATAAATACTACATTCAGCTTTCTCTACAATCAGCAGATAGGTTAAAATGGTGAAATCAAGTGACAATATATATATACATGTATATTCTTTTTTCTTTTTTGGTATAAACTCACCATAAGCAGGAGGATTTGCAATAATTGACTGAGCTCTAAAAGGAAGACCAGTTTCAGAATCTGGTTCCGTGCATGCTGGAAGGAGAGATTCAATAATCGCCTTCAGTTGCTTCCTTTGTATGGATATTTCTCCTGGTCCAGATGGTATGAAACCTTTATTTCTGGCCATATCTAAAGTCAAAAATTGCTCATATTTAGTAATGAAAAACAAATTTTGTATTAAATGGGGGAAAAAAAGAATAAACTTGACAGTACCATACATTTGGAAAAGTAAAAAATAGGGCAATTTTTTAAGGTTCATGGGATTTCCAAGAGAAGATACCATCTTTGGTCAAGTCTTTAAAGAAATGCCAATAGCTTTGGGCCAAATGGCAGCTACAACCCTGTTAAGCATGGGGTAGTGATCAAGGTCTGGGGTTGATGTAGGATACTTGGCAATTGATTATTGGGAGAAGTAAGATAGGAAGAAGACCAAGAAAACCAATAAATAAGCCAGCAAACATTCCCAAGTTCTTTTCTTCAATTTGAGGGTTTTCAGATAAGAATTTAATTATTATCTAGGAAATTGCACTATATTAATTTTCTCATATTTCTTGTCTAAGATTTCTAGTATGCAAAATAGGAAAAAGACCAAGAAAGCCAATAAATAAGCCAGTAATCCAAGTTCATTCTTGAATTTGATTGTTTTGAAGATAAGGAATTTGATTATCATCTAGGAACTTGCAGTTTATTAAATTTCTTGTATTTCATGCATGGTTTAAAAAACCAGAACAGTCAAAGAACTGAAAATGGGTTTAGTTCCCGGTTTTTTCTGGTTGAACCATCGGTTTTCTTGCTTTTTATCGGACCAGTTCCAGGTCCAGATTTTGAAACCATGATTTCATGTCTAAGATTTCTAGTATTAATATGAATTTACTAGCCTGAATGACATAGTGTGTTTCAATCATTTTCAATATACCATTCTGGAAAAACAGATCATGGAGACAGCATAAGTAGCACCCATTCCAGCAATTCTGAACTTTGTCAAATTTGAAAGCACCTTCTCTCAACATACCTCCTATATCTTTGGGGCTATGATCAGAAATTGGCTTTGGAAACAAACTTTGATTGAATCCATAAATGAGCCCCATGTAGATGAGACCAATGCATGATATATAGAGGACATTGATGGTTGTTCAGCATTATGTGACCATGTAAATGAGCCCCCCCCCCCCCCCCCCCCCCTTTTGAGAGGTATGTCTACAATTTTTTATTTTGTTATAAACCTTGAGAATTCTAGCATTGCAAAACTGAATCTATCACTATCTAGCCTCTCACTTGGAAATCTAACTTTATTGAAATTCCCTACTAAACAGCAGGCCACTTCCCACTTCTGATTCACCTCTCTCAGCTCTTCTAATCAATTTCTCAATAACTATCATCATTTGGACAATACACCACACTGCAACCCACAAAAAACTTCCTCAATAATTTTCAGCAGGTAAGGCAAAGAAATTCTACTTATTGTTTCATCAATTTTCTCTACAGTCCTTCTATACCACATCAACAGGACTCCTGTTATATTTATTGCTTCAAGCACCACCCAATCTACAAACAACTTTCCCCATAAGCTTCATTTTTTTTTTTTTTTATAAGTAATCAAGATTTATTGCATAAAAAATGACATCATGTTCACGATGGTGAACATTCTGAACTTAAAACAAATACAAGTACCTCAAGAAGAGATACGAATAGAAAGAAGAAAATCAAAAATGGATATACATTGTGTAAAACCCCAAATTCTACCCCACTGAAATAAGCTCCCAACTAGTATAGGCTTCAAAAGATCTATTGATCTCACAATATCTTCAAAAGTACAATTATTACGCTCCCGCCAAATCATCAAGCAATGCTAAGTTTCATTTTGTCAATTTTATGAAACATGCAACTTCATGGGGGATATGTCAATAGACCCTACCACTGATTTTTTTTTTTTTTTTTTGATAAGTAAAGAAAGTTTGATTCAAAGACATAAGAATGAGTCACCCAAGTATAAGGGAAGTATAAAGCAGGGGACCAAAATAATCAAATACATAAATTAAAAGCATCCATCAAATCATAGACCGAAAAAATAGAATGACGTCCTATGATAAACATCCAATCCGACTAATATGCATTGAGGCATTCATATGCTGCTTCATACATAACTTCTCCCAAACTTCTTCACAATTTGCTTCATCGTCATACAATTTGTTGGGGGAGAGCACCTCGGAGAGACTCTAATTGAGTAGTATAATATATACGGGCACCACTTAGCCCAAACGCTTAAGCTTTTGGGTTTGGACCCAACTATATTAGATTAACCACGCACGTTTCTCATTGTTATTCCAGGTAAGACTTCATTCACACGTGTATACCCAACAATCTCCTCCTCATGTGTGAGTCTTTGCCTCTTGCGGGCCTCAAGACCTCTTTATAGTCCAATAACAAGTCCTACTAGCTCTCCCTTGCCTAAGGACTTTTTCCATCACCCAAACGTCATCCATGGGCCTCTCGTACACCATCCATGGAATCACGTGTCAACCCCGCACGCTTCTCCATCGGAACTAGGCCTGCACTTCCATGTCCATGGGAACCTTACGCCACATAGTGATTTGGCACCATTAGCCAATACTCCTTTGTTGGGCTTTTATCCAAGATGAATTCTATTTGCCTTTTAGGTTTGCTTTATCCCCACTCTAACTGTAAAAGGGAACCCTAAACACCTTGCCACCTTTGCCACATCCCACCTAGGCTCTAATACCATTTGTTCAGGAGATAACACCTTAGGGACTTTAATTGAGTAGTTAATATAACATATAAGGACACCACTGAACCCAAAAGCTTAAAATTATGAGCTTGGTCCCAATTATGTTATATTAACCATTCACTTTTCTCATTATTATTTCACGTGGGACTTCACTCACACGTATATCCCAACACAATTCTTTCAAGTATTCAACCCCAACAACTTCTATCCTCATAGTTACCAACAAAATTGTTCTACAACTTAGAGCCTACTTGGCATTGCACTAGAAAGCAGATTTTTAGTTAAAAATTTTGTGATAGAAAAAACTTTAACTGAAAAGCTCTTTAACGCTTAGAGCCATTTCCAAGGTACAATTATAAAGTGATTTATTTTTGACAAGTAATAAGTTTATTGATATCAAAAAGGGGAACACCCTAGTACACAGGGAGTGTACAAGGGGTCAAACAATCAAGAACAAAAATTACAAGAATCTAGGAAATCAAGAAAAGATAAAAATGATTGGTTCCGCAAAGCAGCCAACCAATCCATTAAAGTTCTAAAGAAAAATAGCTTCAAGTCTAATATGGATCTCAACTTATCTTCAAAACACCTACTATTTCTCTCCCTCCAAAGACACCACAATAATCAATGGGGAACCATCAACCATATATAACCATTTCAATGACAACCAAATCTGCCTTGCCAACATGCTAGAAGCCCCACTACAGATTACGACATAACCCAGCTCACTCCAAACAAACCGAACACCATAGCCCACAAATCCATTACAACTAGACAATGAAGAAAAAGATGATCAACTAATTCACCATTACACTTGCACATGTAGCACCAATCTAATATCCAACCCTTCCTTTTTCGTAAATTGTCAATCATTAAGCACTTCCCTAAAGCAGCAGTCCAAACAAAAAAAGCTACTCGAGAAAGAATCTTCTGTTTCCAAATACTTTTCCAAGGAAAGCAATAGTCATTAGAGCCCACTAAGACACTTTAATAATCCTTAACCATGAAGCCCTTCTCGCTATCAAGTTTCCAGCACATCTTATCCTCACCAAACCCTTTCACCGAAGCACCATATATGGTCTATGAAGCACAGGTGCATATTTAGATTCGAGTGCGGGTGCAGATACTAATACGGGTGTGGGACTCGGCAATTTTTAAAAAAGTAGGATGCAAATGTGGCGGGATGCAGCAATTAAAAAATTATTGCTAAGCATATTTTTTCATATAATTGTAAATATATATCAATTTAAGAGTAATAGTAGATAATAACTAAAACATGATATTCATAAATTACAATACAACCCACAAGTTTATTTTTATCATTTTTTTAACATATATTTCGGCCAGTTTCGGCCCAAATCAGCGCGAATCAACCGGAATCGGCGCAAATCAGCTTGTATCAGCGCGAATCAAAAAAAAAAAAAAAAAAAGGCCGAATCGACTTGTCGGAGGAGCGTCGCCGCGAGTCCAGTGAGGGTGCGGCGGCCCTGGAGCCTCACCCGTGCTTTCTAGTATATGGTATCCATGAAACCAGCCAGTGCCTCTAATTCCCGAGCATGCACACCTCTAAAGAAACTTACATCCCAAAACAGGACTCCATTATCAAACTTCATAAGCTTAGCCACACTAACCTTCTTGTCCGACATAATCTAAACAATTCAGGAAAGCTGACTGCAAGAGATGTCTCACCACACCAACGGTCTTGCCAAAATTTCACCCTAGACCCATCCCCAATATCATGTAGAATGTGGCAAGAAAAAGAAGGCCATCCCCAACTAATATTTTTCCACAAGCCAACACCATATGGACCATTAACGGGCCTAGTACACCAGCCACCCCATTCACAGCCATATTTCACCTCTATCACTTGCCTCCAAAGGGCATCCCTCTCCATCCCAAATCTCCATAGCCACTTCCCAAGTAAAGCTTCATTAAAAAGTCTTACCTTTCTTATCTCCAAGCCACCCGAAACAATGGGAGTGTAAATAGTAGCCCATTTAACAAATGGAATTTTGGTTCGTCTCCAATGCCACCCCATAAGAAATTCCTCTGAAGTTTCTCAATTTGGTTAGCCACAGCTGCAGGAATAGGAAATAAAGATAGAAAATAAGTGGGTAAATTAGATAGAGTGCTTTTAATTAAAGTGACTCTACCTCCCTTAGATAAGTACAAACATTTCCATCCAGCTAATCTCCATTCTATCTTCTCTAGAAATGGATTCCATATTGTCTTATCCTTGAATTTAGCTCCCAAAGGAAGACCTACTTCATTGGAAGAGTACCTTATTTACAACCAAGGACATTCAACAATAAGTCCAAATTATGCACCATACTAACAGGAACCAACTCTAACTTTCCCAAATTTATCTTTAGGCCAGAGACTGCCTCAAACCAAATGAGAATCATACGGAGAAACAAAACCTGATCCAGATCAGCATCACAAAAAATTAAAATGTCATCCACAAAGAGAAGATGAGACACCGCCAAAGATCTTCCCTCTAAACGACCCACACCAAATCCTGACATGTGACCATCATGGATAGCTTTATCCAACATTCTTCCAAGGACTTCCATAACCAGGATAAACAGCAAAGGGGAAAATGAGTCACCTTGTCTCAACCCCCTCGAACTCTCAAAAAAACCCACAAGGAGAGCCATTTGTCAGAATAAAGAAGCGAACTGTATACATGCAAAAGAAAATCCACCACCGCCATTTAGCAAAGAACCCACCCCGTTCTAGTAACTGCATAAGAAATCCCCAGTTTACATGATCAAAGGCCTTCTCAACATCTAACTTGCAAAGTAGCCCTCGAACTAGTTTTCAATCTACTGTCAAGGCATTCACTAGCAATAAGTACAAGGTCAAGAATCTACTTGTCCCTCACAAAAGCATTTTGTGAAGCTGAAATTATATCTTCTATGACTATGCGAAGTCTAGTGGCTAAGACCTTAGCAATGATTTTATAAACCCTCCAACAAGACTAATGGGGCAAAAATCCTTGACTTCAATTGCTACATTTTTTTTTAGGGATGAGAGTGATGAATGTTGCATAACTCTTGATCATTTGGAGAAACATGGTTGATAGAAGACCAAGAAAGCCAATAAATAAGTCAGAAAACAGTCCTGTCTTCACTTGATTTTGATGGTTTCCAAAGAATTTGACTATCTTCTTATATTTCCTGTTTCTAAGCTTTTAGTATTAATGTGATGTAGTAGCCTCCATGAGAGAGTTTTAACAATCATTTTCAATGTCAATATAATTTTCTAGGAGAGTCTCCCCTTTTCCTCTTGGACTTGGGGATTCCTAGTAGATTCCAGGGCCCCTAGAGGATTCTAGGGTTATTTAATCATTTAGAAGCTGGCTACAACCAGATACATGCTTCCATCCAGCATCAGGGGTTCAAATTGCCTTGGGTGGGTGGGTGAATTTACGAAGCAAAATGAAAAAAGGACTAAAGAATAAATAAATTTGGCCCTTCTCACAATATTCAGAAAAAACAATGAAATATTACTTGCCAGCAAGTTGTTAGTGCACTGTGTTATGGGTTCCTAAAGGCCATAGAGAAATAGAAAAAGAAAGAGCATACAAAGCAATCTGTTAACAGAGTGACCACAAGAAACAAATTAAATTGCAATGATTTTTTTTTTTTTTTTTGAAGACGTGGAATCTCACCATGGCAAGGCCCATTGGACCCACCCCTGGGGAGTAAACCATGGATACACAACCCCACTCGTCAAAACTATGTATCATGTAAAAATTGCAATGAAAACTTTTTTTTTTTTTTTTGATAAATAAATTGCAATGATACATTGACGTAACAGGAATTTTAAAATTGGGGACCTCTTACATCCTGCCAAAACACGAGGATCGCCGCCCAAAGGATAGAATTCTACCCCTGCCGACTTTACGAAGGTGCTGAAGTTAGCATGAGTAGCCAACCTGACATGATGACCAAACTCCTGCAAATGAACACTGAATCATTTTCAATAACATACCAAATAATTAAAGATAAAGCAGAAAAGAAACTGCCAAGGACCAAGGTCCTGTCTTCCTATAAATTAGGGAGGGAAGCATGATATTGTGACATCAGAGATTTATTATGCCTGCCTAAGTGTGATGATATAAGATCAGTTTCAACTTGAATGGATTATAGGTGCAAATAAAAAGCTTTTCACCATCCCAGTAGCCCTAAAATTGAAAAATATCAGTTGCAGAATACAGAAGCAACAACTGAGGGTTAAATTAGAAAGCACTCATGTACAGAAATGATATATCTATCTGTGGATTAATTACCTAAAAAAAAAAAATACAACCGAGAAACCCACCCAACTGAATAAGATAGAGACCATTAACACAAAAAAGCAAAATTTCCACCCCATTTTTGTAGATTGTCAGTTCAACCATAAATTCAATTGATGCACTAAATTTAAATTCCAGAAGAAACCAACCCCTAAACAAAATTCATGTCATTATATTAAAACTTTAAACACCTAGGGGTATGTGATAAGAGCCTGGAATTGGTGACATAAACAAGTTATCTTGACAAAACAGTGCAACACGGTAAACTAGCAAATTATTGCAAATACCTGAAGTCTCTTTGCTATAGCTAGGAAAGTTTGTACATCTCCTCTTGTGCCGACCACAAGAAGGGCAATTTTCAACTTGGGAATTGATTTATTGGATTCAGAAGTGATAACATCAATATTGATAGGTGTCCTTTCTGCAGTGTGAAGCTCCAAAAATTCTGAGGCTACAGGTGTGCTTTTGGTGATATCAACTTCTACTGTACCATCATTTTGTATCTTTACTAGGTTCTCAATAAGTTTTTTCTGAATACCAACACAAGAAGTAATCATGATCAGTAAAAGAAAAACCATACATGAACCACAAAGACAAGCACTGAGGTCTAGAAAAAGGAGGAACAAAGAACCCTATGTGTTATGAGTTCCTCAACAAAGCACTTAACAGATATTGGCTCATCAAAATGCCAGGAGGTGTACTACAAAGAGTTACAGAGAAATAGAACCATTCATAATATAAACTATTGTTCACAGATGAGGTGGGGTCAATATCTGGTAGCCTCAATTATTGCAGCTATTACATCACTTGGTAATGATAATGATGGAGGCATGATGCTCTTCTTTGAAGATTAAACAACAGGCACAGGATTGAAGGCCACACAACAGGGATTACGTCATTCCCCATAAAATAAATTAGAGACAGCATGCAACTGTGCAGACATAAAAATCTCATTCATGCATGTTTCATGTGTATAAACAATGCCAATCTCATGTATTTGGTAAAGTCATCCCTATGAATATATAAGCTGACACCAGGATCAGGAACTTGCAACGCATTTGATTTTATTGTCTACCTTTTCACGCTCTGAGAGCCTATCCAACTTTATGTCATGCCTTGGAGCTTCCTTCTTTTCCGTCAAGGATCTAGTGAATGAAATCTCATGGTCATCAACTAGTAGACTTCTGTGAATGCCAACAGGTGCAGTGATGCAATAGTCCAGACCTTCAAGAATAGATGCTTTGACATCAGTGAACGCATGGAATAAGATTTACAAGTAACAAAATAAAATCATCTGTCCATGTGGTCCAAGCATAGTGGTATGGACTAATGACGTTCGTAGCGGCTAGCATGGTGCCTTGTGTTTACCTCTCAAAATTGAACCAATAAATAAATAAAATTGAAACATTCCCATGACCATCTAGCTTCAAATTCAAGATGAAATATTTATTATAACTGATTATAGATCTGAACTTTTTAATTTCAAAACACATGAACAATGTATAAATAGCTATTATCTTTTTATTGGTATGTTATAGATACATCCAGTAGATCTTGAACACATGATTTCAACCCTCCACCTGTTTTTACAAGAGGAAGAGATTCTATATATATGTGTGTGTGTGTGCACGCGCGTGTGTCTGTGTAGTAATTAAGGCTTTCTTTGGTAGAGTATATTATCAAATTTTCAAAATATAATTAGTCATTGTAGTATCTGTTTAATCATAAACCGTGATATATATGTGTATGTAGTAAATAAGGCTTTCTTTGGTAGAGTATATCATCAAATTTTAAAAATATAATTAGTCATTGTAGTATCTATTCAATCATAAACAGTGAAAAAATATCTTTCATGTCAATTTTTTTGATAAGTTATAAAGTTTTATTAAGAAATAAACTTACTTCATGTTCATGATGATGAACACAAAGTAACCAAGAGATTACAAATAATCAATCACAAAAACTTAGAGAGTTATGAAACTCAAAAATGGAAGTATAATGAGTGAATCCCCAAACCCACACCCACTCAAACAAGGTGCATGGGAAAGAGGATTTCAATTGCTCTAAAGATTTCTTCGTGTCTTCAAACATGTGAGAATTCTGCTCCTTCCACACTAGCCGCATCAAACAAGCTGGCACCATATTCCAAACTTATGTAATTTTATTAACAAGAAGTTGTTAACTTCGTATAAAAGCATCTCATTTGAAAGCAAACAAACTTCAACTAATAAGGAAAAATTAACAATGAATTCATATTGCAAATGGTCAGAGAATGATGACAACGGTGATGCCCATTGCCTCATCACATAATTTATAGGTATACCTGGTAATATGTCGAAAGCAAAAAAGAAATAATTTCGTTTACCAATTTGGCAGTGAAGAAATGTGATGCATGTGAACTTTAGTTTCAATATGATGATTGCTTTGGTAGAACAGACAGAGAGTCACCTTCACAATTAGCTTGATTTAAGGCATAAACCCCCAAAACAAAGGCACAAACCAAAATAGTGGAAAATGAGATATAAAGCCTCCAAATTATTAGTTAAATACTTATTTTTTTGGTCTCGATGTAGAGCTGTTTTAGACAGATCAAACATTTCACGGTGACTAATACTCCATGCCCCTCCATACATAGATAATTATTTGCTATCCTTTAATCAATGATGGCATATTAGAATGCATTTGGATGTAAGAAACCAATAGTTTGGCAAGCTTATTTTCAGGAATTTTGCTTATGCCATAGGTTGGCCAAAATTTTAACAATTTCCTGCAAATTGGGCTCAGTGCTTAAAGTGTTCCACAATTTAGATAGTATAATATGAAAATGCAGAGTAAAATCAAGTGTATAGATAAAGCAATAAAAACTGAGGGTGCAGCATGAACCAGTCATGCCTTCTATCACCTGTCATTCTACTCCACCTCTTCAATATGAATGTCTATCCGACTGATAGTGATACAACACCTGGGAGTAGCTTAATTAAGTAGTTACTTAACGCAAAACTACAGGACGAATGGGAATTTAATGTAAATACTATATTGTTTAGTGATTGAACGTTAGATCCACCACAATTAAATGAAGCTTGGGAAAAATACAGAACTCCTATGATTTTTGTGTCATAAAATTAAACAAACTGTGATGATTTTGATACCCAATATCTCAGCCAAATAACCTACAGTGAGGAAAATTGTGTACTGTGCTACCTAGAATACATTCAAGAGAATAGATTCCAATGAAAATAAGAACCTTCTCAACTATCTTCATAGCCAAACTTAATTCTTAGTTCCTAAATGCATAACTAATAAAAGAAGAAACTTTAAATAAAAAAATAAAAAAAAATCAAGTCAATAAAGAAACTCTAACTGTTGTTAAGTAACCAAAAGGAACCAAAACTAAAGGTTACCAAGCACAAACCTCTTCGAGGTGAAGAACAAACATTCATTTCTTTTGACTGAGAGATCTCTAAAACTGACCGCCGCATTGAATTCTTCTGATCCTTTGGCTCTTCCAAATAACCTGCATTTAACTGTTCATCTGGAGTCTCCTTTTCCACCACAGATTCACCACCACCACCAATCTGTTGAAAACCCATATCCATCTCTTGGCTGCTAAGACCTTCTTCAACTATTTCTTTTGACAAATGATCCACACCGCCATTACTCCCCATTTCAGAAAGTGCACGAACTTCAAAAACTAAAACCCTCTAAACCACAAGTCCAATGCAATAACCTTCAATATCACCCCCCAATATCCCAATTCATCAAAGCTGGAGGAGGAGGAGGTACAGTGACACAATCAACAAGTAAAACCCACCAACCCCAAAACTTTAAAACCATTTAGTAATAGTTCTCAATACCAAATTCCCACTAAGAGCTCAGAAATGAACAATGAAATAATAAACAAGCAATTAAAAGCCTTGAACACAATTTCCCCAGTATCCAATTTAATATATTTTGCCAGAGGAAAGGCAATATGAACAGGACTTCAAAGTCCTAAAGAAAGCTATGATGCTATAAATAAATATACTTAACGGTTAAGAGACACGCAAAAACCAACTAGTCAATCAAAGGCGTTGAACGTTTGGTGAACTAAGAAAGTTTTTTATAGTGTTTAGAGCCCGCTTTAACCTCGACCCAATTCAAGAATAAATGCAAAGTTTACCTTAAGCAAGCCAATTTTGGGTTGAAACTGAAGGCAAAGAAAGAACACGCACAGCAAAACATTCAGCTTTAGCAGAGCAGGTACCTTAAAAACTCTGGTTCAGCTTCTAGATTCTAGAATCTAGATATTTCAACGATAATATAAGTGCAAAAACATACATATATTATTATTCTTATTATTATTATTATATACAGTGGGATACTTTGAGAGCTTAAAAGGTTGAGACTCAGAAAGGCTTTGGAATTTGGAACGACCGAGAAAGTTCACACTGGTACTGTGTGTCGGGGTTGAACTTGAAGAAACATATGATTTTGGGAAAATTAAGGAACAGAGAATAGTATTGTAAAAACTAAAAATAGTGAATTTTTTTACCCAAAAAAATAGTGAATTTCATAAATATTTTGATTTTTTTTCAATAAAAACAATACGATTTGATTTTTTATATATATAAAAGATAAAAATTCTACTATAAATACTCTACAAACACTTATGCTTATAAAATTATCATCGCATCAAAATTTTACGGTGTTTTTTTTTAAGAAAGAATAGGATTTAAGTTTTTTTTTTTTAAATAATTATAATGTATAGCTAACCTGTAAATCGTATTATTTCTCTAAATTCCTAAAAATTTTGTGCATAAAAAGTGTCAATTAAGTTATAAATTCTTGACAATAAAATTTGGATTTTTCTTTTTTCCTTTTTTTTGAGAATGATAAGATTTGGACTTGAAGTTGCTATTTTTTTTATTTTTGAGAAGCGTCTGAGTTCTAGTTGAACTTTTTTTTTTTTTTCTTTTTTGAGAAGAAGTTCTAATTGAACTTTAATGGTAAAAGTAAATATATGATTATATATTACTGTATCTTACGGAGAAAATGTGAAATAAAACGTAAGAAATTAAGGTGACTGATAATTTAATAACTAAAATCATACAATTCAGGGGAAAAAAAATAAAGCAATACATTTTCCGAAGTGGAAATGATGAAACATGAAAGAATGGAATCTTGCACAGCTGCGGCTTGGCTGGTTTCCTTGGGGTCCTATAGTTTCGAGTCTTTCGATGGGGTCAAACACTCAAACTTAGGGGTGTTCACCAAACTGCATAAACCGCAAAAACCGCATCAAAACCACCCGCAAAATGGCATAGCCGCACCGCACCACAAGTAATATCGCACTGCACCGTATGGTGCAATATGGTTTGCAGTTTTATAATAAGAAAATCGCACAAACCGTACCACACCGCACCCTCTCTATATATTAATATATTTAATTATTTTTAATATTAAATATATTATTAATAGTTTAATAACCCCAGTTTTTCAAAAAAAAAAAATAGTTTAATAATCCTAACAAGTGTTGATTAGGAAAGCTATCCCAAAATAAAGAAAAACTAGCTCAATAGTTTAAAATTTAGACCAAAACAAAGGAAAAAATTAGTTTTGGGCTGGGTAGAAAAGGCTCAAAATTTGAAAAATATACAAACTTCAAATCATTTAAACCGCATCTTATACACCACATCGCATATGTGACCGCAAAAATTACGTGCGGTGCAATTATGGTTTTGGCTAAACTTTAAACCGCACCGTACATGTGACCGCAAAAAAAAGGTGCGGTGCAGTTATGGTTTTAGATAAACCGCAAAATGCAGTGCTAAAAATGACCCAAAACCGCACCACACCGCACCGCTAACACCCCTACTCAAACCTATTAAAAATTTTGGGGAAAACAATTTTGGAAAGGACAATGTTTTAAGTCTTTAAAAAAACCTCCTTCATTCTACCAAAAAAAAAAAAGCAAAATTATACCGCTAGTCTTCAAAATTTATTTCGCATACACAATTAATCCCTTAAATTTCAAATGAACGCTATTATTCCCTTAAGTTTCAGAATTGAGTGTTATTAATCCTTCTATGAGGCTAACAAAATAGTATTGTGACATTTTTTAATTGACATGCTATTTATTTTTATTACCAAATTTAATTGACCTGTCATAAGCCCATAAAAGCAAATATGTGACCCAGTTAAGTGGGTTAATACCCGAATCAAACCAAAATTTCCAATCTAAAACTAACGTAAGAGAGAGAGTGACAGCCCAAGACCATCATCCTCCTCCATGCGATAGCAAAGCCATCATCCTCCACAAACACTTTGAATTATGGTTGTGCTCGCACAGCCACTGCTTTCCACCTCCCCTCTCTTCTTTGGCCAACCCATCTAGTTTGTGCTGTCACTAGGCAGTTGTGACATGATAGGATGTGCTCTTTTGGTGATATGAGTGTTGATGAGGAAATTTCTGAAGCACTATGACTTTAATTTTCGTTGTGTGAAACATGATCTTTTTGTGCACCAACTCAATTTGTTGTTGCAATTGTTTAAAAGTAGAATGTAAAGGTATTTTTGAACCACAAAAATAAGCATCTCAAACATGAGAAACCCCTTAAATAATAGTAGTATAGATAAAACACACACCCACAAAAATCCATTGCAACCAACCGCAACAACCCACTACCCACCCACCCACCACAACCATGATAACCGCCACAACCCATAGATACAAACTCACCATCCCAAAAAAAAAAAAAAATAATAATAATAATAATAATAATAATAATTCATAGCAAACTCACCAAACAACCACTACAACTCTCATTAAAATAAAATAAAATATAAAACACCATAAACAAGTACCATAACCAAAACCCACCAGATCAACCAAAACCCAACTATAACCAAAAAAACACCATCAATAGAGCTTGGATAAGAGTGAGTGAGTGAGAAATCCAACCTAACCAACTGTAGAGAGTGAAAAATTTCGACCAATCACAAATTTCCATGTCTTCCATCATGTCCACATAGTATGTTTAAAAGGGCCAATTCCATAGTGCCATGGGCTACTTAGTGGGTTCAACTGTTGTTATTCATAGACTAATGAAAATATTCCAAGTGTCAATGAATAAAAATTACAAAGGAAACTCAAGGGCCAATCACACGTCAACGTGTGTTTATATTTAATTTAAAAATACATAAGCAGTCAAATTAAATACTATCATATGTTTTTTAAAATTAAAACACTTTGGCTAATCAAATAATACCATGTGTCCATTGAAGAACAAGGTATAAAGTCCCTCCATTTAAATCATGACACGTCACCAATGAGAGCCAATCATGTATCTTCTTCAAATCTCCTATAAATAGAGACTCCCCTCAGTCTTGGGCACCATGCAGGGGGGTGGGGGGGACATTTAGAAATCTCGAAGCTCTGTTGGAGTCAAGCTTCAAAGCCTCCAAGGACTTCAACCTTTGAATATGAAGAACATTCGAAGCAAAATATTTCAAGTTATCCTTCTAAATCTCAAAATTCATTGGAATCAAGCTCAAAAACCTCCATAAACAGCAAGAGACTACAAATTAGTGGAGCTTTATGGATCCAAGCCTCAAAAGCCCCAAAAAACTTTCACTACAAATCTTTGAAGACAAAGTTCATTTGAAGAATATTCATCCAAATCATTCTTCCAAGTCTTAAATTTCTACTGGAATCAAGCTTCAAAGCCTCCAGAAATTTCAAAGACTTTGATCCAATGAAACTTTATCAGATTCATGCTCTAAAACCCTAAAGAACTTTCACCACAAATCTTCAAAATAAAAAATATTTGAAGAACCCACAAAGAGCACAAAGAATGCGATGAACAAGAAATCTCTAACAAGCACACAACCAAAGATTCATCGCAATTTCATTCCAAAGACCTTTCAATCCACTTTCTAATCCAAGTGGACGACATCTTGTGTTCGAATCAAGACTACATTGACGCAATTGGATTTTTTTTTTTTATTTAAGAATTTTATTTTCTTATTTTTAGAGAGCTCGTTTTTAATCAAAATAGAGTCATTGTATGACAGCAATATTTACTATTTTAGTCCCACAATTGGAGGTGTAGCCATTTCATGCATGGTTGATCAATACAACAACAATAATAACAAAACTTTAGTCCCAAAATTTTGGGATGTGCTATGAATCCTTAAGATTAATTAATTAGGGTTTGCATATGTATTATTTTCCTCCATTCTATTATATCTAAATTCATGTTATTTATTGCTTCCTTAATTGACATGTCTTTTTTTATTACTTCTTGTAGACACCTTATTTTGTACCCCTTATGACTCGAGCCCCTACTCCCCTATGACGACATCACTCAAAGGCCTAGGGCTGGTTTAGGGCCCAATCTTTTAAGTCTTTAGCTTGAAGGATGTTTTGGTGAAAGAAAAACTTGCAAGAACCCTAAGTATGCGCACACATGTTGTAAGCAAGCATATGCATACTTCGAGTATGCACACACATGTAGGGTTTCAAAATACCTGTATGGAAAGTTTTTGATGAAAATTTTGTGTAGAGTTAGTCCCACATCGATTGGGAGCCGCCCTGCACTCCTCTATAATCACTATAAAAAGGCCCCAAAGGCTCCTTTCCCAAAACACACAGAATTCACTATAAAAATATTGAATCAAAGAGGAAGTTTTTATTCTAAAATATCTTCAATTTAAAGTTTACTTGGTTAGGACCTATTCTAGTCTTGACCTTCGAGTTTTAAGCTTACTAAACTTCTGATTTCATCTTGATTAGATTGACTGAGGGCAAAGGTCAAATTAAATCTCGAGGAGTTTGTGTTTGAGGTAATGGTCCAAACTTGTCTCTCTCATTTTTGTTTGTTCATTGCTTTTATATCTCTGCTTTAGGTTAGGTTTTATAGCTTTCGTATTAGGCACATGCTAGGTTATGTTTAATTGTTGTTTTGATTACTGTCTTAAAACTAAGTTTCTAGGCAGGTATGCGTGCGCATGCTTCATACATGCGTGCACATGCTTTATACATGCGTACGCATGCTCGTGCCCAAAAACCCAGATTTAGAGTTTTTGTTATTTTGCTGTTTTTCTTAGTTTTAATCACATGTTTAGAGTCTGTTTAGTTTAGATTTCACATGCTTAGGTCTAAGGTCAGTAGAATAACACGTTTTATTTATTTAATTTGTTAGATTAATAATTAGGGTTTATATGCTTTGATGAAAAATATGAACATGCATTGATGCATAAGTGCTAAAATGACAACACAATAAGATAAGTGAGGTAAGTCATGCATAATTATAGGAACATGCATCTAATTTTGATAATGAACTTGATATGGTGGACATGCTTGGTTGATGTGTGTTGCCTTTGGACAAATCTGATCTTACTACTTTGCTTGATGCTATTGCCATATGATGTTTATTGCCCTTGGTTATGTAAAGCATGGAATGCTAGATGAATGATAGAGTATGCGATGATTAGATGAATGATAGTATGTATGTGGATGTCATGCCTAAATATATGTTGAGGTATTTGTTGATGTATGTTTACATTGATGCCTTGTGATATTATGCCATGAATGTGATATGAATGAGATGTCATGTTGGATGTTAGATGCATGTTAGGGTAGGCTTGGGGTTTGTGTATGTGTGTGTGTGTGTGTGTGTGGATAAGATAATCTATTAGAGGATCCTTTGATGGAATTAGGATGTGGAACATAATGAGTGGAGGCTGACCCATAGGTTGGATAGGGTTGAGTGCCTAACTTCTTCACATCCCCATACCTAAACTCCAGACACATAATCTGGTAAGATTAGTCCTTCACATAAGAGCGCTATACAAATGGTTCCTAAACCTAATCTAAGTGGTGACTCCATTATCCACCCTTCCACTAGGCCAATGCGTACTTCCCACGAGAAACTATCACAAATGCTTGTGCCCACACTTCTACCAAAGTGATTTTTGGTTTGCTCTACCTTTTTTGTTCCCTCAACTTGGATCATATCACTCTTTCTCTACTTGATGCACTTCTCCACTTCATTTACCTTGCTCATATCCTATAATTCACACACTTTTCAATTTCTCCATTTTTATGAATTATTGATCTAAGAAATAGAAAACTATCGTTCTTTAGGATCTCTTGATCATTAAGTATTATTGCCCTTTCTTTCTTGTTTTTACTTTTACTAAACTTACATTCCATGTATTCTATTTAGTCATACTTTATCGAAAGTGTTTAGATTCTATAACATCTTGTCAAATTTCTAACTTGGCATTAAGTCTACTTCTAGTTTCATCTACTAGAACTATATCATCTACAAAAGGCATACATCAAAGGACTTTCCCTTAGAATGATGTAATGGGCTCATCTATTATCAGTGCAAAGAGATATGGACTTAATGTTGATCCTTGTTATGTATGCAATAGATTCTCCCATAGGAACCCTTTTTTACCCCCATTTTTTTGAAAGCAACCCGTAGGAAGTTTGTTATGTCCTTTACTCAAAAGTTAGGTGCATGCATTAAAATTTTGTTGGATTATTTTGATAAAAATATTAAAATTTATTTTTTAAGTGAATTGATTATACTAATTTTTATCCATTAATGGCTACATCAGTTGCTTTGTTATTATTGAAATTCAAATCTAATCTTAATATTTTCAAATACGTCAATTTTTAATTTCTTAATGACAAACTTTATTTTTAATTCAACATTCTATGATGAGTTGGTTAATATAAATACTACTGACTAAATGAATTTTAGTGGCCTAATGTATGTAGCAATATTTCCTTGTCAAATACATTTCCTTATAAATTATTTCTATTTTAAACGTTCTAGCAATTTTAATATGGAAATTACTGGTATATATAAATGTTTGTTATTTGATTTAAGGAGTAGTAAAGATTGTTTGCTACGTGTTAATACTTATGAAAAATGTATTGAATTCTTTTGAATTCACTAATGCTGCCTGACAGCTAAGTTAATGGGAATGTTCCTCTTAACTAATCTATATATCCTATAAAACTGAAGCCTTTTACCAATATATGACTTTTTATTAAATTCCCTTTTACCAATATTTTACTTTTTATTAATTTCCTTAGAGGTTGCCATGTAAGATTTGAAGCTCTCACAATTTTTCACGGCAGCCATATTAAAATAATAATAAATAAATAAATAAACAAAATTTCCCCCCAAAACAAAAACCCAATACTTATCTTATATATGTGGGTTCCAGTTAGCTCAATTGTTAAAGTCTTTGATAGTTGAATAAGAGATTTGGGTTCAATTCCTGCCCATACCAAAAATCAATTGATGTATTGGTCTGATGATAAAGAGATTCATTCAGAACAAACGCTATAGGTTGAAACTCTCTCAAAAAAGAAAAAAAAAATCTTATATCTTTAACCCAAAACAAAAATCCGATACTTATCTTATATCTTAAAAAAAAAAAAAAAAAAACCAATAAACACAAACACAAACACAAACTCAGCCCTAAGGGCCTGTTTGGTTAGAGTGTTTGAACAACAATTTTCAGTGTTTAAATACTGAAAACTATGGGCCAAAAAAAAAAACGCATTTGGTAAGAGTATTTTTTCACTAGAGTGTTTGAGTTATGTTGCTCATTTTACGGTATTTAAACACTGTATTTAGAAAACTCCTCTTACCAATTTTCAGTTTTCAAATAACATTGCTCAATGACACTTTTGTAAATGTGTTGAAAACCATAGGGCCACTTGATTAGACAACATAAACTGACTTCTCTCTCCTCAAATAAGAAAATATTAAATGGTATTGTGCTTGTCGGTTTTTTAAAAATAAAACAAACATATACCAAACACAAAATTATGTTTTTTCACACACTAAAACATGTTATTTGAAACATGGTACCAAACACATTTTTTGCTTTATGAATACTATAAACATGTGTTTCAACAACCCTTTTTAAACCACAATTTTCACATCATTTTAAACAATGATACTAGAAATCTCCAACCAAATTAAATTCTTTGAAAAACACAACTGCAAGACCCATATGCAGGAAACCGTAGACACAGATTAGACGAGAAGCGAAGAGAAGAGATGGACAGTGGTGGCAACTTACAACTCACATACAGTAGAGGGAAGGCTTTAAGGATTTTAGGGGTTGCAGAGTTGGCATGATTAAGCCCTCATCACTGGTATCTCTCTGTTTTTTTAATATTATATCTTTATGTTTTCTCTTTTTATATTTCCTAGATTGAATTTGTTAGTTTTTTGTTGGATTTTTTTTTCTTTTTTATAAAAAAAAAAATTTCTGTGAAGGCGTTGATCTGAGCTTTTAAATTTTGGATATAAATTCAAAATTTGTAATTCATAAGGAAGTTTTATAATCTAATTCTCTACTAATTTGAAGGAATTTCCTCTTCTCTTTTCTCTGAATTTAAGGTCTTTTTTTGTTTTTGTTTTTGTTGAATACAAGAGTAGCAATGGTTGGGTTGGGTTGTTGTTTTTCTTTAATTCTTATCTACAAACCTTCAATTTGGGAGAAACAAGTCTTTGAAGTTAGGGTTTGAATCTGATGCCAATGAATTGTTGTTGTTTTTCCTTACCTGTGTCAAACCCAATCTAAGCATGATTCGGTTGCACTAATTACTGCAAGGTAAGTAGAGTCCATCATGACCAGTTGTCGCATATGAAATACAGGATTTTTTATTCAATTTAAACCCATTTACTCGTATTTAAGTTTTTTTTTTCTTCCAGTGGGTTCTAGTTAGCTCAACTAGTAAAGTCTTTGATGGTTGATGTCTTGGTTTGATAATAAAGAGCTATCATCATGAGTGAATGCCATAAGTTGAAACTCTCTAAAAAAAAGTTTTTTTTTTCCAATTTAATTGAATTGGGAAATTTAGCTATTTGTATATTAAATTTGGATGTCCCACTCTTGTTCCAAGATTAAGTCGTCTAAGCTCAGGGCATTAATGGGTTGCTACTTATGCAGTGAGCCACATTTAGTGCAGTTTCTACTCATTATAACGTCTATCAATATTGTGCTTTTAATTTGGAATAATGTTTCCTTATGTTTCTGCAACAAACTTATATATCTCAAGCATGCCTTTTGGACAACAATATTGGCCAATCATGTAGTATTATGTCTTTGATGTGATTCAATATGTTATACTACATTTTTTTTCTTACACTTTGTTTGTTTTGTTGGAAAACATTTTGTAAAGATAATTTTCCACATTTTTCAGTGTTTGGCAGCACACAAAAAAAAAAAAAAAAAAAAAAAAAAAAAAAAAAAAACTAATCAACAAAAAACTATCTTTAGTCAACAGAAAACACTAATAAAAATAAAGCTTATTTTCTATAGGTTGTTTTCCAAAAATTTTTTTTGGAAAACAATCTCTCTCTCACGAATTGCATCTCCTGTAAATATTATATTCATTTGTAGCCGCGGGAAACATAATTTTTTGGCGCCTTCTCTCGCTCATTTTTTCTCTTTTCCTTTTACTTTTTTCTCTCTTCAGCCCTCACACCCTCACTGTCACTAACTCTACTCTCTCCTCTTCCCATAGATCTTTCTCTCTCTCTCTCTCTCTCTATCTGTCTCTCATCTCTCTTCTCCACGTTTCTTTTCTCCTCTATAACACAGTTCTCTGATTAGATTTTTTTTCCCTCACTGATTGGTCAATAGCTCCAACTTGCAAAAGAGAACAGATTTGTAGCAGTAATTATTTCATTCCTCTCTACTAAAATCCCAATTCTTTACTTTGAATTTCGAGCTTGATTTTATTTTTTCTCTAAGAAATTTTCGGTTTGATGGATTCCAAGCAGAAGTTACTTCTTTTTGCACGGAAAATGCAAACAAAAAAAAAAAAAAAAAAAAAAAGAGGAAGAAGAAGAAGAAGAAGAAGAAAGAAAGAATGAAGTAAAAGAAGAAAATTTTAAATATAGTGCCTCTATGGCTCTAAATTGCTTTTACATAGGACAATATTTACGGTAAATTAATAATATTTTTATATAATAAATGATAATTGTTTAGGGGAATTGCATTTGTTGGCAAATATATTATGCAATGATGAAATATTATGCAGATACATTACGTAAATACATAATTTAGAGTAATATTGAAAACTTGTGGTTGACCATAGTAAACAATTAGTGAACCAGTAAAAATAGTAGACAATTAAAAGTTATTGTTATTTGTACTTATTGAAGATGTATTCCCCTGTCAATTTATATATATATATATATGTATGTATGTACGTATGTAAATGTATATGTATGTATGTATGTGTGTATGTATGTACGTGTTTTAAATTATACAAGAAATATAAATAAAAAAATTGCATACCAAACACCAAAAAACATTCTCAAACTCATTTTCAAGGTCGTTACCAAACACCAGAAAATGAGATAGTTTTCTAGAAAATGCTCTTCAAAAAATGAATCATTTTCCAGAAAATATTAATGTTGAAACAAACAGAGTGTTAGAAGAAGGTTTTACATTTTCACCTAGGGGCACAAGGAATTGTGTTGAATCTAACACTCCATGTGGACACCAATAGTTAAATAATGTAGATTAAGTGTCTTGGATAGTGATAGAGAAAGTGTTCTTGGTCTAGAATTATTCAAAACCCATGGATTAGGAATACATTGTGAGATGAAAGACATAATTGTTGATGATGCAAAAAGTTAGCAGTTGAGTTCCTCGTCTACGTTGATGGACGAAGGTAGTTAAGTACGTCTCTGACATGAAACCTACAATAAGAGTCAAACTAGGAAAAGAATACACCGGCGTGGTGTTTGCCAAAAAAACCTCCGATGATTAAGTTAGAAAAAAGGGCTTAGAAAAGGGATTTCACATAGGAGTAGTTTTTGGATCAAGTTTTTGTGCTTACCTTTTGGTTCCTCATTTTCTTTCTTTTATAGCTGCTATTTCCTTTAAACCCTCGTTTGGGAGGAGGGAATGGAATTGAATGGAAATGAATGAAAAAATAATAATTTTAGAATATTTTTTCCTTCCCTTGTTTGGGAGTTTTAATGGAGGGAATGGAAATTTCATTCCCTTATTTGGAGTTTAAGTGGAAGGGAATGGAATGGGTAAGAGGGAATGGAATGGGTAAGAGGGAACACTCATTCCTCTTTGTTCCCTTAAAACCTCAAATTTTCGGGAGGAATGGGAGGGAATGGAATTAGATTGAATGAATTTTTTTACTAAAACTCCCAAAATACCTCTATATATTCAACACTTTATTTTAAAATAGGGGCCTAATAGTAATTTTGTCATAAAATCAATCCATTCCATTCCCTCTATGTTACTCCCAAACAAAATTACTTACATTCCATTCATTTTCATTCCTTTATTCTAAAACATCCAATCAATATTACTTAATTCCATTCCATTTCATTTTTTCCATTCCTTTCTCCTGCTTAAATACATTCCATTCCATTCCTTTCCATTCCCTTATTATCATTCCATTACATTCCCTTATGATCTCCCAAATGAAGCCTAAAGGGAAATTAGTCTTTGCATTTAAGTCCAACGAATAGTATGTTATAGACCGGTGCTTTTATGTACACAGCTCATTTGTTATCGTTGCTCTGTCCGTTACTCCTTGACATAAATGCTTCTAATGAATGTGTGACGCTTATTTGGATCATCATTATGTTAATGACGATCTAATTATTTTTTGACTCATCAATTGCCCCCCTATTCGTGCCTTCATCTATGAGACAAGATAAGAACATAGTCATTCGTCGCTTTGTGTTCCGTGTTCGATGCATTTATTGTGAGTTGATGTTTCGCTTGCCAGGGGACATGTGCACGATTAAGATGGCCTTGTCATGTTAGTCTTTCTTGGTTTTTCAGCGCACAATGCTCCATTTATTCCGTGTTTTTCCTTCCCTTTCTTTTCTTTTCATTTTAGTTCTGTTTTCTCTTTTTTCTTCTTGACATTTCGTTTGCTTGGAGCTCTTCTTTCTCCTTGAGCTTTCTTCCCTTCTTTTTCATTTTCTAGTAAGTTTTTCGTGCTCCCTACTCTGCATTTATACTTTTATGGTAGACTATTCTTTGCTTAGGTTGGATTGCCCCTCAATTTCCTTTTTCTTTGCTCATTTGTGTGGTCTACTCGAAGCTATAGGTAGAAAGCGTCTTGGGGTCAGGCTTTTTGTAGGGAAAGACTATCCTTATAGGTCTGTTTTACTTTTTCTCTTCCCCTTAGTTCATCGCTCAATAGGAATTTCCCAATCCTTAACAATGTCCATTGAAGAGGTTAGGACTAGCGAGCTTGAAACGAGTCTATCCTCGTCTAAGGATTGGGGAGCCCTTAAGGTTTCATCCCCGTCTACTCCTCACAAGGCTTGGAGCATTTGTTGTTCCCTAAAGGAGAAAGATGAGAAAAGGATCGGGAATAGGTTCCAATTTCCTTATTCGGTCAAGGTTAGGATTCCTAATGACGATGATAGGGCCTTTCATTCCTACGCTAATGAAGTGTGCTTTTATGAGGCTGACTTCGTCAATGGTGTTCGTTTACCCGTCCATCCATTCTTCAGGGAGCTATTCTTTTGTTTGCTACTTGCTCCTGCTCAGTTAGTTCCCAACTTGTGAAGGATAGTCATTTGTTGCATAGTGGTATGGATGTCAGCTAATGACAAAGATACCATTAGGATAGATGAATTTATTTACCTTTATCATTTAAGACGATCTAAGATTCCTGGTTACTAGGAGTTCAAGCCCTAGGATAGGAGTTCAAGGTTGATATTGATTCCCCTTCTTCTCTTTGTAATTGGAAGATGAGCTTTTTCCTCATCTTTGGTGAAGGTTGGGAGACAATTCCTAGTGAAAACTTGGGTGATGCTCCCAAATTTCTTTTTAGTTAACGTACTCTTGTGTCTGTTGCATCTTTATAGACATGTTTATTTGCTCGCATTCTTTTGTGTATGTAGGTTTGACTCGCCATTTGTTCCTTATGCAAATAATGTCCGTCCTTGACTGAAGAAATGGTAGCGCTCTTGTTTGGAGAGGGTTAGAAAGTACCTAGAAACCGTTAAGGATTTTGATAAGCTCATTTCTCCCAAATCTCTCTTCCTTCACTTCCTTGGCCTTGAGCCTTCTAATCAAGTCTGAAAGAACGTCGAGACCATCAAGAAGAGTAAGTATGTTGGCTCACCATTTACACGAGTAGGTTTATTATACTAGGGCTCATCATTTCTTTTTCTTTTTTTTTTCTTTTTGTCTCTCTCTCTCTCTCTCTCTCTCTCTCTCTCTCTCTCTCTCTCTCTCTCTTTTTAAGGAATGACAACCAGATTCAGTAAAGCCAAAATGGCTGAGATTCAAGAGAAGAAGGCCAAGGCTGGTCTGACGGATGGCCTTCTGACGAGGAAGTGTCAACAGGATAGCAAGCCACCTAAGGATGATCCTAGGGTGACTATGCATGTTGCTAAGTCTACACCTCAACGCCTAGCTTCGCCTACTTCTTTTTTTGGAGCTAATCACTCCTTCTAATGGTGGCTCCAAGGCCAAGGGAAAGGACAAGGCCCCAACGGGCTCTTTTTGGGAAGACACAGGGGTTGCTGTGTTGAAGGCCCATGAGGCAATCTCTGTTGAAGATCTTACACCTTTGGGAGTGAGGCCATCTCACGAGTTGATGTCTTCCCACGTACATAAGATCATGCAGGTATGAATTATGAACATCTTTTTTTTTTTTCTTTTTTTTACTTGAGTTCTTTTCTCAATGTCTTTCTTTCATCTCCTTAGGTGTTGGGCAAATCCTTGTACATTTCTAGGACGTACTTGGATTATAAGGAAAAATTTGTAATGGCTCAGTCCAAGGTGGAGTCTCTTTCTTCAGATAACAAGTCGCTCAAAAGCCAAGTTTCCACTCTTTCAGACGAGGCTAAGAAGGATAAGGATTATCTGAAGACTCTAAAGAAGAGCATCGATACTGAGAAGGCCTTTTCCAAGTTGAAGGATAAGCAGATAGATGAAGCTCTTCTAAAGATTGATAAGGCTGGCTCAGAGGCAGTGGAGAAGTTCAAAGTTTCTAACGAATACTCGAACAAATTGTGTGATTATTATGTGGAAGGTTTTGAACTTTTCCGAAAGTACTTGGCCAAGCATCATCCCGATTTGGACTTTTCAATGCTTGACATGGAGGCCGTTGAGCAGGAGATAAAGGCAGATCGTCAATCCATCGAGGGAGTTGGAGAAGGTGGAAAGGTTGTTGCTGTCGATGAGGTTGTTGCAGTCGATCCGTCATCTTCTAATCTACCTTAAAATATTGTCAATTTATTTGTTTTGTTTTTTTGAACAATCTCTCGGGCTCGTCTGTTTTGAGCAAACTTATCTCCTTTTTTGAACAGTTTACTCAGGTGTTTTCTAAGTGTGTTTATATTCCATTGCTTTTTATTTTTTAACTTTGCTTGCTTTCCTTCGTCATTGCTTTTTATTTCAACAGTTACGTATCAATGATGATATCATTATTCCCAATAACTTTTCTAAGTCATGGATCAATGATGACATAATTATGTTTGAATAACTTTTCTAAGTCATGTATCAATGATGGTGTGGTTATGTATTAATAACTTTTTTCTAAGTCATGTATTAATGACGGAGTAGTTATGTATTAATAACTTTATCCTAAGTCACATATCACTGATGAAGTAGTCACGTATTAATAACTTTTTCTGAGTCACGTGTCAAGGACGAAATGGTTATGTATTAATAACTTTCTTTTAAGTTACGTGTCAATGCCGGTGCAGTTATGTATTATAACTTTTTTCTAAGTCATGTATTAATGACGAAGTAGTTATGTATTAATAACATTATCCTAAGTCACGTATCAATGACGAAGTAGTTATGTATTAAGAACTTTTTTTTTCTAAGTCATGTATTAATGACGAAGTAGTTATGTATTAATAACTTTTTTTCTAAGTCATGTATTAATGACGAAGTAGTTATGTAGTAATAACTTTATCCTAAGTCACATACCAATGACAAAGTAGTTATGTATCAACAACTTTTTTTCTAAGTCATGTATTAATGACAAAGTAGTTAATAGCTTTATAATAAAAATAACTGCGATAATGACTTCTGAATGATATTGTTCCTCATGCTTTATTGATAGAGAGAAAAATATATCATCGTATAGGAAATGGAAATATAGATGAAAATACATTTAGATAAAGATAGGAACCTTGAAACACTTTGGAATTTCTTACTAATAATATCTCTTTAGGTGCTCTACGTTCCATGGACAAGGTAATTCTCGACCGTCCAATGTTTTCAGGTAGTATGACCCTTGTCTGGAATGACGAATGACTTCGTAGGGTCCTTCCCACGCTAGTCCTAACTTCCCCTAGGATGGGCCTTTTGTTTCCTGTGAAACCTTCCTGAGGACAGGGTCGCCTGTATCAAACCTTCTGACCTTCACCTTTTTGTTGTAATATCTAGCCATCGCTCCCTTGTACTTCCTCATCCGTTTCATAGCTTCATCTCTAACTTCTTTGACCAAGTCTAGGTTGTTGCTAAGCTCCTGTTGGTTCCTCTATTCTTTATAGGCCTTGACCCGAATGCTAGTCAAACCTACTTCCACTGGTATGACAATTTCAATGTCAAACGTCAGTTTGAACGGTGTTTCTCCTGTTGGCGCTCTTGTGGTTGTTCTGTATGCCCATAGGACGTTTGGTAATTCCTCAGGCTATTTACCTTTTGCTCCTTCAAGCCAAGTTTTGATAATTTTTAGCAGACTTTTGTTCTTCACTTTGGTTTGACCATTCACTTGAAGGTGTTTTGGAGAAGAGTAGTGGCTCTTTGATACCTAAATCTTGGAAATTTTTTTCAAAACTTAGGGTTGTCAAACTGTTTCCCATTATCCAATATTATTGTATTAGGGATCCCAAATTGTAGACGATATTCTTCCATATGAAACTTCTAATTTTGGCCTCTATAATCATTGCTACCAGCTCAGCTTCCACCGATTTAGTAAAGTAGTCAATTGCGACGATGAAGAATCTTGATAGGCCAAAAATTTATTGACCCCTTTTGGCAAATTAATTAATTAATAATCCAAGTTAATTAATTAAGTCAAATTAACATGCAATAAGCGTGGTAGCATAAACAAATCACCAACTAAGTTAAATGCAACGGAAAATAAATTTAACATAGGTGATTTGTTTACGAATGAGGAAAACCACCGAGGCAAAACCCCACCGGGTGAATATAAGACCACCACTCCAGAAAATCCATTATTATCAAAACAAACGGTTATAAGTAAAAGGAATCCCAGTACCTAATACCAACCTACAGTTGAACCCTTACCCCAATACCCAATTGGATTTGTAATGTAGCAACAATCTCTCCATTCAATGCACGAATCCTAATACGATACGTGAGTAACCAATGATGCACGGATCCTAGTATATGACTAACACGCCAACTTGAAGAAGATGTTGGCTACAAAGTTTTTCAGTTCATCCAACAATGAAGATTAGGAAGCTCCTTGGTCATAGAACCCTTAGCGCAAAGACGCAGTAGCTTCTATAGAGAATATGATAAACTAAGGCAATTTCTGTCTCCAGTCACAATATGCATGTAACAACAGTTGTAACAACCTTTGCATCACTTTGCATCACTTGTGATGGCCCTTAAAATAATCCTTATATATGTCTAGGGCTGTGAGAAAAGAAACCCTACACAAATACTCATGGATATGTGTGAAATCAGATCTGAAAATTCTAATTTCGTAATGCTCAACAGATTCAGCTTCTGTCAAGCTTTAACATTAATCCTCGATAGAAATGATTCTGTCAAGTCTTCTGTCGAGTTTTAATAAACAGCACTTCTTCACTTGTTTCTTGGTCAGACTTGCATGGCTTCAATACTAAACTTGAACACTTGTTTCTTGAAGTACTAAACCTATCCTATATCTACCCAATTACAAGTGCGTTTTGTCAAAAGATTAGCTAATTTACATAACATATGTTTCTAACAATTCCCACATATGTCCTAACAAATCTGAATTGCTTCCTTCCCACTGGGAACTGTCCTATGATGTTGATCCCCCATTGGATGAATGGCCAGGGCACATTTATTGGCACCATTGGCTTTCCTGGTCGAATTAGAACATTGGTGAAACGTTGGCATTTGTCACATGTTTTGATGAGGTCATGTGCATCGTTCTGTAGTATTGGCCAGTAATTACCTGCTCTAAGTGCCTTTCCTGCTAGAGATCTTGTTCCCGTGTGGTTACCACGAATTCCTTTGCGTATTTCTCGTAGCACGTAGTTGGCTTCTTCCAAGTTAGCACATCGGAGATATAGGAGGGAATGTCCTCGCCTATATAAGATGTCATCAATAATGACAAAGCAAACAACTCTAATCTGGACCTTTCGTGCTTCTGTCTTGTTTTCCGGGAGTTGTCCATCTTTCAAGAAATGGACAATGGGGGTCATCTAATCATCCTACTTTTGTACAGTCAATACTTGTTCTCCTTTATGTGCTATGCTGTTCCCTTCTCTCTATAGGTAACCCGGGGGATATGTTATGGTCGTCCGATAAAGCTAATCATGCTAGGAAATCAGCTTCTATATTTTTTACTTGAGGGATTTGTTGGAAGTTGACATTGTCGAAGTACGACAGGATTTGTTGGACGATCTTTTGATACTTCTGAATCCTTTCTTCCTTCACTTCGTAGTCTCCTCTTACTTGGCCAATTAAAAGCTGAGAATCATATTAAATGATGAGAGCCTTTGCTTCTAATAATTTTGCCAGTTTTAAGCCCCTTAACAGCGCTTCATACTCAGCTTCATTGTTCTTCACCAGAAACTACAATCTAACTGTGTACTTCAACATCTCTCCCTCCGGTGATATGAGGACCACACCTGCTCCTCCAGCTTTCTTGGTGGTGGACCCATTCGTTTGAACAATCCAAGTTCTCTTTTGGGGTTCTTCCTCATCTTGAGTATAAGTGAGCTCTGCAATGAAATATGCTAGAACCTGGGCTTTGATTGTAACCCAAGGCTAGCATTCTATATCGAACAGGCCCAGCTTTATGGCCCACTGGATGAGTTGTCATGCTGCATCTACCTTGTTCATCGTCTCCCTTATTGGTTGGTCATAATGATGATAGAATGTGTTTGAAAGTAAAGGCAGAGCTTTCTGGAAGCGATTACTAGGGCGAAGGCATTCTTCTCTAGTCTTGGGTAATTTGCTTCAACTCCTTGAAAAGGTTGGCTAGTGTAATACATTGGCTTCTATACTTCCTTTTCTTGCCTGATCAATGTCGAGCTTACTACAGTGTTAGATACTATTAAATAGAGATACAACTTTTCCCCCTGTTATTGAGAGACTCAGTAGTAGGGGTCGTGCCAAGTATTCCTTCAGCTTCGTCAGTGCATCTTCGCAGTTGTCAGTCCATTAGAAGGCCCTCTTAAGGACTTTGAAGAATGGCAAGCACTTTTCTGTTACTTTAGAGACGAATCTATTCAAGGCTGCAACTTTTCCTATTAAACTTTGTACCCCTTTCACAGTTCTTGGAGATTTTATCTCAATTATTGCCATTATTTTAGCAGGATTTGCCTCTATGCCCCATTGAGACACCATGAAACCCAAGAATTTTCTTGAGGCGATAGCAAAAACATATTTTGTTGGGTTCAGTTTCATTTTTTACTTACGTAATGTGTTGAAGGTTTCTTTCAGGTCATCCAAATGGTCTGCTTCGTCTCTACTCTTCACTAGCATATCGTCTACATATACTTCCACATTTCTTCCTATCTTCTGAGAGAACATACGATTCACCAGCCTTTGGTATGTAGCCCCTGTATTCTTCAGTCCAAAGGGCATTACTTTGTAACAGTATAACCCTTGGCTAGTGTAAACACCGCAATTTGTACCCCTTACGACTCGAGTCCCCGTTCCCCAATGATACTTAAACTTTAGGGCCCAAGGCTAGTTTAGAGTCCAATCAGATATCAAATTGACTTGAGGAGTGTTAAAATAAAAAATATAACTTTAAAATGAGTAAAAATCAATTTTTGGAAATAAATGACCAAAGAGGCCCTCGACCCACGTACGTGGGCCAAAGCATGCGTACACATTCCTACGTACGCAACTAGGGTTTCAAAAGTATGAAAAAAGCAAGTTTTCTGCAATAATGGCTAAAGTTTGGAATGAATCCCACATCGTCTAGGAGCCGTCCAAATCCAATTTTTTCCACTATATAAAGCCTTACATGGTATATTTTCAAAACACAGAAATCCCACAAGAAAAACCTAAGACTCACTAGAAAATAGTGAATCAAAAGGGAGTTTTCCACAAAACATCCTTAAGTCAATTTTATTTGATTGGGACCTTTTCTGGCCCCAATCCTTTTAGTTTAACGTTGCTAATTGCTTGTTTAATGACTTGTGATAGATTTAACTAAGGGGAACGGCCAAAATCAAAGCTTGGAAACTCTTTTTTGAGGTATCAAGTTTTAACTCTTCCTTTCTCTTTTAGTTTTTCTTTTTCTGTTTTAACCTTGTTCTTTGCGTTGTTTAAGTTGGTGTATGTCTGTTTAAGTTGGTGTATGTCTGTTTAAGTTTTCATTTTAAAGTTCTGCCCTGTTTATGTGTTTTTAGGTTTTTTGGGTAAAAGGCTATGTACGCATAATCTTGCCTGCGCATGTAGGCTTGATTATGCGCATGTTGGCTTGTTCTTGCGTGCGTGAGCCGCTGCCTAGAAACCCTAATTTTTATTTGTCTGTTTTATTTCTGCCTTCACGTGTTTGTTCTATTTGGTTTCTTTTCATATGTTTTAGGCTCTATAAGTTTCTGTTTGCCTCGTTCACATACTTTGTTTGCTATCACATGTTTAGATTAGGGTTTCTTAGTTCTAATGCAATGCCATTCATTCACATGTCCATGCATTAATGCCATGGGTGCTGAGTTGTTGCAAAGTAAGTAAAGGGTAAGTCATGCATTGGAAATGTTCATGCATTTGTGTTATGGTCTTATTTTAATGTTAGAGATGCATATGCTTGTATCATAGGGTTTCACATGCTAGGGTTTATTCATTTAGGTGTGGGTTTGGCTTCTTTTTGCTTCATGGTTGATATGATATGTGTTTTGGGGTGAATGATGCCATGATTGTATGCTTAGATGTATGTTAGTGTGTGTATGAGTTATAGATACAAATATTGAAATGTTTTTACTAAGGTTAAAACTTAAGACACAATGATGGGAGGCCAACCTTAGGGTTGGGCGATCTTGGGTGCCTAACACCTTCCCATGAGCGTACCTAAACACCGAACCCATATCTCTAGTAGTAAGATCAATGATCTTTCCTCAAGAAGACGCTATATATATGGTTCCTAGACCATTGCAAAAACTAGGTAGTGACTCCCCCCTTGTGTCCACAATAGCGACTCCACTGGGATAATGAGTTTAATTACTATGTGTCCTATGTTCTAACCTTAATAAAAACTATTCAAATATTTGTTTGCACACACTTCACATGTATTGTTTGTCCCTTAACTGTGGTTGGTGATGAGTGGGAAGATGGAAGGCTCCATTTTGGCCCAAATCTTACGAAGTTCATCCCACTAACTCACAATCGGTGTCATCGCCTATAATGGGCTTTGAGTACATTAAAGGTTTGCTACCAATCCACTATGGGGTCCACTTAGGCCGTTAGTTGGAATCATAGCCCACCTAGTTGTGAGTGACCTACTTATCTATCCTTTTAGCCTTAAGGAGCCTACCCACACTTAGAGAGATCCTAGATCCTATCACAAAGGATACCCTTTATATATCTCTAGTTTGTTCAACCATATATCACGTGTTCACTTAATTCTAAAGAATAAATAAAAGATATAAAAATAGAAGGGATGGTCCTAAAGTTATGGCATACCTTAAGATATTGTTGAATAAAAGAAAAGCAGTTCTCACATATAAGAGGCTTATCCCTAAATCCAAAGATATATCTTAGCTTGAAAGGTTCATAAGACCATAGCCTAATTGCTATCATAGGCCCAAGTGGAAAAAGCCCTTTTAGGAAAGAGGACTTTGGGCCTAAGGTCACAAGTATGCTATGAACCTAGCATCCAAGATCCTACAAAGCCAATATGAACTTCCCTAATCTTGGGCCTCCTTGTTGTATACCTAGGCCTAAAATGATGAGAATTTAATAGGAAGGCTAAAATATATTCTAGCTAAAATGCTATTTCAAAAAAAAGAAAAAAAAAAAGAAAAAAAGAAAAAAGTGAAGTGATGAATAAAAATGAAAAACCTAAAGGTAATGAATACATTGTAAGCCATTTTTGAGACAAAGGGTTGAAAATTTCTAAGTTCATTCTAATGAAAGCCCATGAGGGTAAGATGAGAGCATTATTGTAAATGGACCAAAACCCAATGAAACAAAGGGCAAAAATCCATGAGAGTGAAGGGAGTGATATTGTAATTGGGCCTTCATCAAAATAGACTTAGGAATTTTCTACGGACATCTAAAAAAGGTTAAAGCTTTAATCGGGACATGAACTTAATGAAAATGGTGCTTCTTTTTAGGCATCATTGCATCATTAAAGTCAAGAAAGCACGTCCCCACTCCTATTTGGATTCGAGAGAAAGGGAAACGTTTGACCAAGATTGAAGATACACACCAAGAAGAAATAATGACTACCACCGTGGAAGACCTAATGGCACAAAAGATCCTTAAGGCTTTGGATGAACATGGAAAGGCCTTTAAGAAAATGGGAGGGTGTCTCACTAGGTTTGAGGAATCTAGGTTCAAGAAGTCTTCACATGTGGAAATCAATGACGATGAGGAGGTAGTAGAAGAATGGGATGAAAAGGACAAAACCGAATATGAGAGGAACAAACAATTTGAGAAGCTCACCGCAGAAACCGTGGCCACGAGAGAAAAGATGGAGAAAATGCAACTTACCTTCCGTAAGGCACAAGGGATGGATGATTACCTCTATAACATGGGGGGAATGAGTTCAAAGGCTCCTATTGCACTGCCTTCCAAGTTTAAGATTTCCAACGTGGAAAAATTTGATGGGATTGAAGATTTGAAGCAACACATAAGAAGAAACCTAAGCATCACTGAAATGAAGGGGCTAGATAAAAAGCAAACTTTGCATGCATTTCCCCTCTCACTCACGGGAGGTGCATCAATGTGGTACTATAGCCTTGATCCAAGCAAAACTAAGGTGTGGAACGAATTAGTGGAGTTATTTGTAAACCAATTCATCTTCAAGACCATGATTGATATGACTCTAAAGGAGTTGGAGACTATCAAACAAGGTGCAGGTGAGACATTTTCCGAATACATGACTAGATGGAAGACCAAGGCATCTAGAATGGTCAGTAAGCCAAATAAGAAGGACCAAATCAACATGATCACCAAGAACTTGCTTCTGGCCTATAATAGTAGGCTTTTGTCATCGCCTATTAACTCATTTGGAGAACTATGTGATTGTGGGACAAGAATTGAAGATGCTATCAACAATGGACAATTGGAGAAAAGTGAGAGTAAGCCTCCAACCAAGAAAACATATGGAGGAGGAGCAACCACCACTAAAGCACCCAATCTTGTAAATGTGTGCGCCATTATACCTAATAAACACTAGCCTAACCAAAGAAAGCTCACCGAGAATTCTTCGACCTAGAAATAACCCTCACCCAAGCATATGAAAACCTACCCTCCAAAGGATTCATCAAGCCTTTAGACCCTACACCCATGCCTAATCCCATACCTCCCACTTGGAACCTCAATGAATATTGCCACTACCACCAAAAATCCGGCCACAAGACCGATAATTGCTTCCGCCTCAAATACGAAATACAAGACCTCATAGATAATGGAACTCACTTGAATCCAAACATTTTCACCAAACCCAACATTAGAAAGAACCCTTTGCCCAATTACCATAGGGCTCCTCCTTCACACCAAAATTGGGTGCAAATAGATGAGATTGAACGGGATTGCTCAAAGTTAATAGAAGCTGCAACTGTCAATGTTAATGCCGTGGAAGTCCAAGGAGTATGGGATGAGGAAGATGAAATCTTAAAGTAAGCAATAGCGGTGTGGGGAATACTTCCTAAGGGAGTGACGAAATTAAAGAAAAGGGTCTTGGAAGACAACATAGCAAACATCACCAGGAGTGGGAAGCAGTACAAACCATCCTTTTTGGAAAAGGATCATCCTGGTAGGGATTTAGCAGAAGGGTCCAAGTCTACGGAACCTAGAGGAAAAGAAGACAAATGAAGAAGATAGGGTCCTAATGAAATTGAAGAAGACCCAAGCTCATATGTCCATGTGGGGCTTACTCATGGCCTCTCAAAAGCATCATAAAGCTCTCTTGGACGCCTTGAATGGGAAAGAAGTACCTATAGAAACTATACTATAAAGTTTTTTCTCTCATAAGAGTCGAGGGTTCCTTACACCCCCTCCTTGCCTTTTCTAATGAAGATCTCCCTCCCGAAGGAGCTACTCACACTAGACCCTTGCAAATCACCATTGAATGCATGGGTGCTAAGGTTCTAATGGTACTTATTGATAATGGGCCTGCCCTGAATGTTTGTCCTTTTAGGACTGCCCTCACTATTGGCCTAGATATGAAGACTATCACCCCTTCTCCCTTGACTGTAAGGGCATATGATAACACTTCAAGGAAGGTCATGGGTACTTTCAAGGCTCCTTACAAGATTGGGCCAACGGAAACTGTTGTGTAGTTTCATGTCATAGATATCACCCCAAATTACAACCTTCTCTTGGGTAGAGCTTGGCTTCACCCCCAATGGGGCAATCCCCTCCTCACTACACCAAACGATGAAGATTCCATGGAGAGGAGGGATTGCCATAGTGCTTGGAGATGGCGAAATTCCAGCACCGGTTTGTGGGCTCAAGGAAGGTGGAAGTGAGCTTCAAATGAGTGGCTTTGAGTTCGTAAATATGGCTGATTATGGGTTGAAGGATGAAAGGTATGCTACCGACTTGTTCCTCTATTGTAGCCATGAGGTGATTGCAATGATGAAGAACATGGGGTACATGCCTGGTATGGGCCTTGGAAAAGAGGGAAAGGGGCAGTCGAGTTCCCCAATGTGAAGACTTAAGTGACTAAGGAAGATTTAGGATTCTTTAATGGCTGCGACGGAATCAAGAAAAACCATGGCACTCTCAATGGGAACATCATAAAAGAAGGAGGAAACTTCCTGTAGTGTGGCTTCCCCGAACCTTGGGTAGGTAAGGATGGAAAGGTGTATCCGAATTGGGAAATGTTCTTTAATGAAAAGATCACCTTTAAGGAGAAACCTACCGTGGTGATCAAAAAGGTACAAGAAGAGGTTAATTGGGTGAACTACATGGATGCTGAAGCAATGAAGACCATGATGAAGACGAGTGGGGACGTGTTCGCCATCACTAATAAAGAGCCAAGTGATCCTTCCAAATTCATCATGCCTATTATGGGGCCCTTTAATAATTGGACTTGGGTTGGGTCTTTTGAAAATATGGGGAAAAAATTTTGTAATGCAAGTTCCAATGTACTTTTCAATATTTTCAATAAGATGAATTCTAATTTGGCTTACTTTGATGTGTCCCATAACATTGAAATTTTGCATTTAAATGATTCAAATTGATGAGTAGCATATAAATGGTCGTCTGTTACTTGCAAACCATTCGCTACAGTGACGAGTAAAGGAATGGACGAGCATAAGTGCATTAATTTCAGGCAGCAATCAATGATCAAGCAATGAATAGCATAAAACCGTTACCATCATCCAATAATACGGATTTAAGGATTGATTACGAACAGAAAACGTTGGAGTTAATTTGCAATCATTAAGCATTGATCATCCAGCTACTACATAACAGTATACTGAGTATTAACTTAGCCTGAGGCTATATAAAGCCAAGAAAGACAAGTAAAAAAATAGGAACACATAACTGCTATACAAATTACAGTTTTTCCAAAGAAAATAAGCTAACTTAAGCATCGAAGGGTCCTTGGCAGGCCCCAAATCAGTGCCCTTATTTATTGAGTGCTTTCTGTATACAGGTTTTACAGGTCATCCATCATACTGACGAGGCAAATTCTTGCTTCATCAGTTTGGTGCCGTCTATGGGAAATTTTGACAATAAACCGTTGAATTTTCTATTGACTAAGTTCCTCAAGGCCGATGGACTCAGCTTTGACCACACCACTAGAGCCGGTGGTAATGGCCCAACAAATTCAAGCACTCATTGCTAACATGCAAGAATTGATGAAACAGAATGAAGAATTGATGCAGAAGGTGCGTCTTGGGCCTCCGACTATGTCGTAGTCTCAACGCAATCGCAATGACAACGATGATGAGGCCTATAGTCTAGAGAATAGCCAAAGGGATACTTCAGAACATAGAGTGCAGTCAACTCGTGGTAGTGACCAAATGATGAAAAACATGAGAAAGGAGTTGGACGAGTTTAAGAACGCCATGAAGGGGAAGACAGCAATGAACCTGGATAGCATAATCAAGAGGGCCGACTCACCCTTCACAACTATTGTTCTAGAGTGCCCCTTGCCTCCCAAAGTTCGTCTCCTTCAGCTGGAGGTTTACGATGGCACTAAAGATCCTCTAGACCACATAAGAGCATTCAAAACAATTCTAAGCCTCCATCAGACTCCAGATAAAGTTATTTGCAGGACATTCCCAGCAACCCTTTGAGGAGCAGCATGGGTATGGTTTAGTAAACTGCCCGCAGAGTTAATTGCAAACTTTGACCAACTAAGTGACTCCTTTGTCCGTCACTTCATTAGAGGCCAACTCCATAAGAGTCCCACTTCCTATCTGCTAACTGTGAAATGACAGCAAGGAGAGACCTTGAGGGAATATATGAAGCCATTCAATAAAGTAGTCCTAGAAATTGATGAGGCTGATGAGCAAGTGCTAATGACGACCTTCCAAGCTGGGCTAATTAACCCTGACCTCGTTTTCTCCCTAGGGAAAACTCCTCCAACCTCAATGACAGATTTGCGATTTAAAGCGCAAAAATACATGAATGGGGAAGACGTGCTAACGGCAAAGGAACTAATGGGCAAGCAAAAGAAACACAAAGGCATAGAGTTCCAAAGCAAAAAGAAGGAGCGCAAAGATAATCTTACGGAAGCTAAGACTAGCAAAAGTGGTCTAGAGGCATCATTAAAGAAGAAGCTGAATTTCACCCCTTTGATAATGCCTGTAGACAAGATCCTCATGCATATAAAGGACGACCCTGCCTTGAAATGGCCTAAACCATTGAGCTCATCCTCAAAGCAAAGAGATCTGAAGAAGTACTACCGCTTCCATAAGGACCATGGTCATTATACAGAAGAATGTCAGGATTTGAAAGAACGGAAAGAGGAGTTGATCCAAAGGGGGAAGCTCCAAAAGTTTGTTAAGAATGACTATTAAGCTCGCCAGCAAACAGAAGAGAAACTACTAAAGACCAAAGAGAGGAAGATCGGGATAATCTCAAACCAATCGTGGGAGAGAAAATGATGATCACTAGGGGACTAGTCGTTGAAGGATCATATAAGTCCTTGAAGAAGGCAGTTCAGAGGCAAGTGAACAGTGTCTATGTCAAGCACCCAATGGCAAAACATCGTTGCATTAGGAATGACAACATTATCTTTTCTGAGCAGGATGTGAAAGGGATCAAGCAACCCTATGATGATCCCCTAGTCATTATGCTAACCATTGAAGGGTTCAACACTCGAAGAGTACTAGTGGATAATGGAAGCTCGGCAGATGTAATGTACATGATGGCTTTCCAGCAGATGAAGTTGGATCCAAAACGCCTCAAGCCTTTTAGATCTCCGTTAGTCTGCTTTAGCGGAGACCATGTTTATCTAAATGGCATCATTTCATTACAGATTACGACAGGGACCTACCTTGCTCAAATGACGAGGATGGTAGACTTCTTGATCGTCGACTGCCCTTCGTCCTACAATGTGATTCTTGGGCAACCAACCCTTAATCGCCTTAAGGCAGTAACTTCCACATATTGCTTGAAAGTGAAATTCCCGACCCCTCACGGAACTGGAGAAATCACAGGGGACCAGCTTTTGGCTCGGGAATGTTACCAGGTAGTTTTGGCGTCTAAGGAAAATCACACTTGGATGGTAGAAGAAGAACCACCTAAACCTATGGAGGAGGTGAAAAATGTTGTGCTGGTGGAAGGAGACCCATCCAAAACCACCAAGATAGGAAAAGAGCTTCAACAAACTTTGAAGGACAAGTTGGTGAAGTTTTTGAAAAAGAATTTGGATGCCTTTCCATAAAGCCATGAGGACATGCCAGGGATCGATAGACGAGTGATAGAGCACAGTCTTAACATCGACCCAACAAAGAAGCTCGTTCAATAGAAAAGACGAGTATTTGCTCCAGAATGGAATAAAACAATCATGGAAGAGGTGGAAAAGCTTTTAACTGTTGGATTCATTAGAGAAGTCTACTATCCTAAATGGCTTGCAAATATTGTTATGGTAAAGAAGTCCAATGGAAAATGGAGAATGTGTGTGGACTTCACTGATTTGAACAATGCATGTCCCAAAGAAAGTTTTCCCCTTCCTAGAATTGACTAGTTAGTTGATTCAACAGCTGGCCACTAACCTTCATAGATGCTTTTTTCAAGTTATAACCAAATCCTAATGAAGGAAGAAGATTAAGAGGAAACTGTGTTCATCACTAGCCAGGGCCTATATTGCTACAAAGTCATGTCGTTCGTACTGAAGAACGCAGGTGCCAACTATCAAAGATTGGTGAATCAGATGTTCAGCAAGCAGATAGGGAGGAATATGGAAGTCTATGTAGATGATATGCTCATAAAAAGCAGGGAAGCCAAAACCCATTTTGCAGACCTTCAAGAGGCGTTCGATACTTTGAGAAGGTATAGAATAAAGCTTAACCCTATGAAGTGCCTTTTTGGAGTCTCATCAGGAAAATTCCTAGGTTTCATGGTATCTTAGCGAGGAATTGAAGTGAACCCAGAGAAGGTCAAAGCCATACTTGACATGGTTTCTCTCAAGATAGTCAAAGAGGTGCAAAGACTAACAGGACGAGTAGCAGCATTAAACAGGTTTGTCTCAAAGGCCACCGACAAGTGCCTTCCCTTCTTTAAAGTTCTTAAACAGGCTTTTCAGTGGACGAACCAGTGTGAGACAGCCTTTCAGAACCTCAAGGAGTATCTGGCTAAGCCTCCATTACTAAGCCTGTCAATAGAAGGAGAAGATTTGTTTTTATACTTAGTTGTATCACAAATGGCCGTCAGTTCAACCTTGATCCACGAAGAATCTAAGATACAACGGCCAGTGTATTATATGAGTCAGGCTTTTCAAGGTGGCGAAGCAAAGTATCCACACATGGAGAAGATGGCCTTCTCATTAATTGTGGCTTCAAGAAAGTTTCGTCCATACTTCCAGGCTCATACCATTGTAGTTATGACAGATCAACTAATCCAAAAAGCAATGAGCAAACCAAATGCTACAAGTCGTATGATCTAGTGGGCAGTTTAGCTAAGCCAGTTTGACATTAAGTATAGGATAAGAACAATAATCAAGGCACAAGCTTCAGCGGATTTTATTGTGGAATTCACTCTTCCAGACCCTGATCAGGAAGTAGAGTATTGGACAATTTGCTCAGATGGCTCATTTGTTATAGGACTCGAGGCGTTGGTGTCATAATGACGTTACCAAAGAATGACATCCTTAAGTATGGGGTTCAACTCCAGTTTCCAGCAACAAACAATAAGGCAGAGTATGAAGCAGTCCTTGCCAGCTTAAGGGTTATAAGAGCCTTGAGAGTCAAGAATTTGAGATTGAGAACTGATTCTAAGTTGATTGTTAGGCAAATAACCAACGAATATGAAGTAAATGAGGAAAGAATGAAGAAATACCTACAGCTGATAAGCCAGCTAATTAACGAGTTTGATAACATCAAACTCGAGCTAATCCCAAGGGAAGAAAACTCAACTGCTGACGAGATTGCTAGACTTGCCTCAACTAAAGATGCTTCAACAACGGTAGGCTTGCTCATGTAGGTTCAGAAAATCCCCAGTATTGACGGACTGTAGGCCCTTTTGATTCAGTAACCAAGTAACTGGTTGGAACCAATCATATCCTAAATTAGAGATGGCCAGCTCCCATTTGACTTATCAGAGGAGAAGAAGGTTAGAGTCCGAGCAGCAAGGTTCATTATTTTGAACAGAAAACTCTACAAAAGAGGATTCTCGATGCCATACCTAAAATGCTTGACCCCTGACGAAGCAACGTATGTGCTGCGAGAAATACATGAAGGTGTATGTGGTAACCATTCCAGACCTCAATCTCTGGTGGGAAAGACGATTAGGGCAGGCTACTTTTGGCCAATTATGAAAAAGGATGCAGCTGAACTTGTGAAGAAATGTGATAAGTGTCAGCAATTCGGCAACGTTCAACATATTCCTGGGGAATTACTAACAAGCATCTCTTCACCATGGCCTTTTTCTACATAGGGTATAGACATTGTCAGTCCATTGCCTTGGGGAAAAAGGCAAGTGAAGTTTTTGCCCGTAGCCATAAATAACTTCACCAAATGGGTCAAAGCAGAACCACTAGTAGTAATCACCGAAGACAAGATACAGACCTTCATTTGGAAAAACATCGTCTGTAGGTTTGGAATCCCTAGGACGATCATATCTAATAATGGTCGATAGTTTAATAGTCGAAAATTCTAGGAGTTTTGCGCAAAGCTAGGGATACAAAATCACTATTTGTCACCTAGGCATCCACAAGCTAATGGGCAAACAGAAGTAACAAATCATACTTTGCTTAAACTCATCAAAGCATGACTTGAGGGGGCAAAGGGTGCATGGCCTAAAAAGTTGCCTAGGGTATTATGGGCTTATAGTACAACAGCAAAAACTCCAATAGGAGAAACTCCATTCAAGTTAGCCTTCGGTGCTAAAGCAATTATCCCAGCCGAGGTAAGAGTCTCTAGTCTTAGGCAAGCTCATTACAACGAAGGTACAAATAATGACAAACTGAGGCTCAGCTTGGATTGTTTGGTTGAAGTCAAAGACGAGGCAGCCTTGAGCACTCGATACCACTAAAAAATGCAGAAGTACTATAATAAGAGGGTAAAGCTCAGAAGGTTCAACCCTGACGATATGGTGTTGCGGAAAGTCTCACAAGCTACTAGGGATCCAGCCAAGGGAAAATAAGGCCTACTTGGGAAGGCCCATACAAGGTTGTCCGTTACTCTAGACAAGGAAGCTATTATTTGAAGGATTTGGAAGGCAATCCACTTCCTCGTTCTTGGAGCATGGAACATCTCAAGAAGTACTATCAATAAAAGCTATTGCCTGGTCTAATAAGCTCTATTTGTAAGAGCATCTTGCCTGACGACACATCAAATAAGCGAGATTTAATTGTTTTTTTCTAAGCATTTCTTTTCCTTCAAGTATTTTGATAAAGCAATTTTCAGTTTGCTGTTTCCTTGTCAACGGTTTTAGACCCCTTAAAAAAACAACCAGATTGGTTAGCCTAGATTAATTAGCCAAGTTGTTACTTAGTCAAATTATGCAATACTAGGTTAAAGCAATCAAATAATCATATCAAAAGAATAAAGCAGTGGAATAATAAAATACACAATGATATGATCACCCAGGAAACCACACGATAAAAACCTGGGGAGGATTTGACCCACCGATCCTCAAGGCAAAATTGAATTCACTATGAAAGAATTGAAGTTCTTACAAAAGGACTACAAGCTCCCTGCTCGACTTTCTAATGCTACCCACCAGTAGAACTTACTGACACGACCACGTGCAAGCTCCAAATCCACGGACTCCTTCTTTCTTGAATTCTTCAATCAGCTACAAGCACCCACGCTTGATATTCTTTAAGCTTCAATGGCAGCAACCAAGTTGATCATCAAGATGTTGAAGTAATCTCAATCTTGAAAACCCTAAGCTTTGTGTAAAGGAAAGCTCCTCTAGATCTCACAAGAGATTTACACAAAATAGCAATGTATGAGCAACAATACAATATGGACAACCTCTAAAAACGTGGCTAGGGTTTTGTTTAAATACCTAGGGTAAAAACATAAAACCCTAAACGTTTAATGAAGTAGGGCTGAGTTGGAAATTCTGCAGAAAATTCAACCTGTGCGATTTTCGATCGATCGAGCCTATCCTTCGATCGATCGAGCCAGGCCGAAAGTAACTAATACTTCTGCAGCCACTTGATTCCAAGTTTACAATAATAAATCAACTTTGATCAAGCCTAAACAAAACTAAATACATTGTTTTGATCATGGTTTGCCAACATTACAAATTAGAGTTCTAAATACATAAAATCCTAAGACCTTAGAACCTAACAAACTCCCCCTTTGGCAATCCGTGACAAAACATAAACTAAAAGCTCAAAGTTTACAATAAAAAGCCCTTTACAAAAGGTAATGCACATAAACCAAATTCAATCCTAACTACTATCCATCAGTTGCAAGTGTAGACAGCAACCAAATCGAATCTACCTGTATATTCCTGAAACACTCAACAAACACATAAACGCATGTGTGACAGAAAAACAGTAAATCAACAGATATGTAATCTAACTTTCCCCCTAGGTTAGATACACCAAAAATAAACACATTCTTGAAAGTTCACACAACACATAATAAAGACATATATCAATGAATAACTCATAAATATAAATCAATAAACAGTGAACACATAGAATCAAGAATCATATATATAAAAAATGTATTTCCCTACAAGAATATCCCAAAAGAAAGTATTCATAGTGAAGCACCTAGATACAATCTAATCTCAAAAACTCTACTAGCTCCTCAAAAAGTAACAAAAACTCCCCCTAGCTACAAAAACCCCTCTACAAGCTCCAAACTCTACTCCCCCTTTTTGTGACGGAATGCCAAAGGACATCACAGGCCATCATCAAAAGGAGGTGGTGAGGATGAACGAAGATGCGCCAAATCCGCTCTCAGAGCACGAATCTCATCGAACAAGTCCACCAAAAGCTAACCATGAGCTGCCTGAACGGTAATGACAGTCTCCAAGGTACGACGTACATCGAAGTCATCCGAAGGAGGTGGAGGAACAGCACCAGCAGCACCAGCAGGATCAGGAACAGCCTCACGAGCAGGACCTGTAGAAGAAGAAGGGGGTGCGGTACCAGAAGGCTTAGACTTAAAGTGTTTAGAGCCAGCTCGAAGATGAGCAGCCCTCTGTCTATGCAAAGAGGCACCTATGGGAGCAATCACATGAACGGGCTCAGAAGAAGGTAAATCCTCTAAACCAAGATGAAGCAAAATCCTATGAATAAAGATAGGATAAACAAGAGCATAAGCAGTAGATGAACTCCTATAAACTTCGTTTAAAGAACGAAGAAACAGATGAGGAAAACTGATAGGAGCATCAGTGACAAGAGTGTACAAAAATACATACCTCTCGAGAGGAATGGTGTGCAGATGAGAAATGGGCCAAAGAGAGTGACACGCTATCCTAAAGAAGAGATAGACAGTCTCAAGAAGCTCAGCAGTGGTGATCCGAGGATTAGAACCCCACTAGATAGAAGACCCAATGATGTAAGACATGACATCACTCAACTCAGGTGACTCATCATAAGGATAGACAGGGTGCTGTACCAAAGGTACCCCTAGAGCATCAGCCACGACATCAGGGTCAATGGTGAACTCTACACCTCGTATCCAACTCTTTACTAAAGTGTTGGAATCATAGACGCAGATAGAGATGTTCGAAAAGAACTCTCTAATCAGGGTAGCTGGAGGAGAAGGATCAGAAACATCCAGCAGAGGTAACCAGCCCCGACGCTCAAAGTTTGCCCTAATGGCAGGATCAACCTCATCTAAGGTGACAGAATGCTCAGTCCAAACTTTTCTCTAAAGGTTTAGCTTCTAAAAAGTCTCTTGGTTTTTCTCACTCGGGAACCTCTCACTATCAAAGGAAGGTAGGGGAGGAGAAGGAGAGGGAATAGACCTACGGGCTCTAGTCTTCCTAGGCATGATGCTAAGGAATGGACAGAGACACAAGGAAAAAACCAAAAAGAATAAAACAAAACCAAGGGCAGACTGCAAGTTAGCACAAAAAATAATAGAATAAAAATCTATATGATGCATGAACAAATACAATGCCATGATGCATGTACTAATGCAGTAAACAATTAAGTTCAATTGAGATTAAAATTGACAAAATTGGCCTGAGCAGGGAATTTTTAACAAAAACCCCAAAATTGAAAACCACTTGTTGAAATTTTTTTTAAACAAATTGATGAATTGAGCATTACAAAACACAGCACAAAGAATATAATGCCTAATTTCATCAAAACAACAAGCCAATTTCATCAAATTCAACTCAATTTCACAAAAGCCCCAATTCGGATCAAGAACAAACCCTATATTTTTCAATTTTTCACCAAACTCAAAATTGATCAAATTAACAGGCAATGATCATGTTTATGATGTGTCCCCACAAAAACCCAATGATCAATTGCACAAAATAGGGCTTCATTCAATAGAAAATCCCAAAAATGCTAAGTCCGAAAATCTCCCTCAATTGCATGGATTTATGCACGAAATCATGAAAATAAATTCAAAGAGAAGGGTAAAGGAGTCTTACCGGCTTGAGGAAAGAGAAACTTTGCAAGAATTTTGGAAGAAAACGACAAAAATTGATTGTGGAGCCTTGCCTCGTCGGAGAGAGAAAGAAGGTTTGAAAAAACTTTTTGAAATAGAACTTTGAAAAAGTCAGATCTGGACTTTTAAAAAAAGTTTTTTCACGATCTTCGATCGATCGAAAATTACATTCAATCGATCGAATGAAACAGTCATTTTTAAACAAATTAAATCACTTTTTCGATTGATCGAAAATCAAAATGGATCGATCGAACTGGGCAGAGGCTCAAAAAAAATTTGAGAAAAAAACATAGTTTTGAAAAACACAAACCAAATTTTGAAAACAACTCCTCAAAGCATTTGAACAATGAAAACAAAATGCATGAGTATGAGATGGAATGCTTTTTCAAAAACCCAAATTTTAAACCCAATTTTCTCAAAAACAAGTTTCAATCATTCTCCCATTGAATTTTCTTAAGCAACAAATATGTTGTACACAAATCTCAAGATATTTTCAAACTTGGTTGGTCAGACCAAAAACACACACGCTAGCATGTACAGTGTTTAACAAAGAGTAACTTGTATAGTGTGTGATACTAGCAACAACTTGAGATACATATGAGATGATATGTGAATAGCAATCAATCATAAAGTCTACAAAATTCATCACATAGAATTTGAAAGAGACTATCACCTAAAGAGTTACATCCTATAACTCTCACATCTCCTAGAACAAAAGCTTACAATCATGTAAGTTTCTTGCATTTTTGCCTCTTATTTATGTGAATTGGCATCAAGCCTAATAGTACACACCGGTTTGAATTAAGTGAATTGGCGTCAAGCCTAATAGTACACACCAGTTTTAATTTAATTGAGGCTACACCTTATGTTCTTTTTGTGCATGTGCTACATTTTCTCGAGCACAAAATCTTATGATATGCACTAAGGTATTCATGATTGGCTAGTGAACAGTGGTGAGATGGTTATTTATGCCTTTCTCAAAAGGATCAAGTCCGACAGTCAAAGAACATGTGACTTCGAGATTAAGACAAAGTGATTAAAAACCACACACATCTTTCCCACACAACATGCACTACAAAACTTCAACTAGTCAAGTGCAATGAATAAGCTCATCAAAGTTAAACAAGGTACACAAGACATGTTATGTGTAAATAAATTGACCAACCTTGTTTTCAAAAACCAAGAAACATAAAGTCAAACATATTTTTGCTTTCTCCTTTTCTTTTTCTTTTTTCTTTTTTTTTTTATTAAAAGAGAAAACAAATAAATCCTATAATGAAATGCATGAATGTAATGCAATGCAAATCCTAGAAAAAAAACAAAAACACAAATACCAAAGAACAATGGTCACAGAGGATAGAGCAATGAAGCACAAGGACCAAGAAAGCCAAAAGAGACTAAGGACACCGAAGCACACCAATGACTTGATGAAGTGTCTCAAACTTACTTCCATCAAGAGGTTTGGTGAAGATGTCAGCATTTTGATGGTCAATAGGGATATACTCAAGAATAACAATTTTCTTTTCAACCAAATCCCTAATGAAGTGATATCTAAGTTCAATGTGTTTGGTCTTAGAATGCTGAACAGGATTCTTAGATATGTCTATGGCACTAGAATTATCACAATAGACAACCATGGTGTCTTGAGGAACCCCATAATCACTCAAAAGTTTTTTCATCCAAAGAAGCTAAGAACAACAACTCCCAGCAGCAATATATTCAACCTCAGCAGTGGATAAAGAAACAGAATTTTGTTTCTTACTCATCCAAGCCACAAGATTGGCTCCAACATAGAAACACCCCCCAGTGGTGCTTTTTCTATCATCAGCATTCCCAATCCAATCAGAATCAGAAAAACCAGCAAGAGACAAATTTGACTCTTTGCTATAAAACAATCCATAATCACAGGTTCCACTCACATATTTGATAATTCTCTTAACAGCATTTAAATGAGAAACTTAGGATTAGACTGAAATCTAGAGCAAACACCAACACTAAAAGAGATATTAGGACGACTAACAGTTAAACATAAGAGACAACCAATCATGCTTCTATACAAAGTAACATCAACAGACTCACCTGATGGATCAATTGTTAATTTCACATTAGCAGCCATTGGTGTTCTAGCATAAGCAGCCTTATCTAGTCCAAATCTCTTGACTAAATTTCTTGCATATTTAGCTTGATTGATGTAGATTCCTGACTCTATTTGCTTCACCTGCAATCCCACAAAATAAGTCAATTCACCAACCATGCTCATTTCAAACATTGCCTTCATTTCATCTGCAAAAGAATGAGCAAGAGAATCATTAGTAGCACCAAAAACAATGTCATCAACATAAATTTGAGCTACAACAAAACTAGTCTTATCCTTTCTTATGAAGAGAGTTGTATCTGCAGATCCCCTTTTGAATCCATGCTCAGTGAGATATGCAGTCAATCTATCATACCAAGCCCTAGGAGCTTGCTTCAAACCATAGAGAGCTCTCTTTAACTTGTAGACATCATCCGGTCTGTGAGGATCCACAAATCCCTTAGGTTGTTCAACATACACCTCTTCTTGTAACATCCCATTTAAGAAAGCACTTTTGACATCCATTTGATACAACTTGAAGTTTATATGACTTGCAATGGCCAACAGTATCCGAATGGATTCCAACCTTGCAACTGGTGCAAAGGTCTCATCAAAGTCAATTCCTTCCACTTGTGTGTACCCTTGTGCAACAAGTCTTAATTTGTTTCTAATCACGGTGCCATGTTCATCTGACTTTTTCTTAAAGATCCATGTAGTTCCAATCACATTTACACTTTCTGGCCTAGGAACTAATTCCCAGACATCATTCCGAACGAATTGATGAAGTTCTTCATGCATGGAATTTACCCAATCAGCATCTTGAAGGGCTTCATCTACCTTCTTCGGTTCAAATTGGGACAGATAACATGAGTGAGTGATCACATTCAAGGCTTTTGATCTCAATCTCATGTTATCATTCATACTACCCAAAATATTTGTGGAAGGATGATTCAATCTCACTCTAGAGGATGGACGTTTAACAAGAGATGTTGTGGTACCTTTCTGTTCAAATAGAGGACTGAGCTCACTTTGTACCTGTCGAGTGTCACGAACCAGAGTGGATGGTTCTGAACTTGATGGTACTGAAACTGTATCATTCAACACCAACAGCTCTTTCTCACTATGTTTCCCAACATACTCAATAAGAAGAGAATCATTAACTTCTAAAGACTTATCTTGAGCAGGAACAGTGCTTTCTGAAGATGCTTTTGAACATGCTTCATCATTTATCACAACATTTGAGGATTCCATGACGGTTTTGGTTCTCAGATTGTACACTCTATAAGCTCTACTGGTGGAAGAGTATCCTAGAAAGTATCCTTTATCACTCTTTGCATCAAACTTTTCTAGGTTCTCTCTATCACATAGAATGTAACAGTCACTGCCAACTATCCTGAAATATTTGACAACAGGTTTCTTCCCTCTCTAGAGTTCATAGGGAGTTTTCTTGGAGTCAGGTCTAAAATACACCCGGTTGAGTGTATGGCAAGCAGTGTTGACTGCTTCTCCCCAGAAGGACTTTGGCAATTTTTTTTTGTGTAGCATGACTCGTGCCATCTCCTGAACAACCCTGTTTTTCCTTTCCACAATCCCATTCTGTTGAGGTGTCTTAGGAGATGAGAACTTTTGGTGAGTGCCTTGATCATTGCAGAAAGTAACCAGCTTAGTATTCTCAAATTCTCTTCCATGATCACTTCTAATTCTGGCTATCACAGTATCTTTCTCAACCTGCAATTTCTTGCACAGATGTATCATCTTCTCAGGAGCCTCAGCTTTATCCTTCAAAAGCACAACCCAAGTATATCTAGTAAAGTTATCCACAACAACTAGAATATACTTCTTTCCACCCAGACTTTGAACACTGGCAGGACCCATGAGATCAATGTATAATAACTCTAAAGGTCTTGAAGTTTGAACACTAGTCACAGACGGATGCTTGGATTTTACTTGTTTACCTATCTGACATGGTCCACAAATGCACTTATCTATTTTCTCAAATTTAGGTAAACCGATAACTGCCTCACACTTGGAAATTTTCTCTAACTGCTTATGACTGGCATGCCCCAACCGTTGATGCCACAAATCAACTTGATCTATCTTTGCACTAAAGCACTTGTTGTTTACACTTGGTGTTATGCCATAACAGTTGTCAGCTGTCCTTACACCAACACACATACAGTCACCTCCTCCATCAAGTATCTCACATTCATACTTGGTGAAAAAAACATTTAATCCATTGTCGCAAATCTGACTTATGCTGAGTAAATTGGCCTTCAATCCATCAACATACCAAACATCTTCAAACATTGGCAATCCCGGAATGTCCACAGTACCAATGCCTCTGATCACAGATTTACTTCCATCTCCAAAAGTGACTGTCCCAATCTTTCCTTCAAAGAGTGTTTTGAATAAATCTTTATTTCCTGTCATGTGCCTAGAACAACCACTATCCAAATACCAAAGATAAGAATCATGTGCCTTTAAGGCGGTTAAAGCAGTATAACAAACATAATTCTTATCACATCTGATTATGCCAAGATACTTAAAGAAAGATTTAACAAAAACAACAAATGGCAAAGATAGCAAGTAGATAAGTTGACTAATAAGCAAAAAGATTTTCTAAGAATCCATGACAACAGGGGTTAAGGATCAGCTCAGAGATAAAGAATCTTAAACAAAAGAGCTACCCGCTCTGATACCACTTGAACAGTTTTAGACCCCTTAAAAAAACAACCAGATTGGTTAGCCTAAATTAATTAACCAAGTTGTTACTTAGTCAAATTATGCAATACTAGGTTAAAGCAATCAAATAATCATATCAAAAGAATAAAGCAGCGGAATAATAAAATACACAATGATATGATCACCCAGGAAACCACACGGTAAAAACCTGGAGAGTATTTGACCCACCGATCCTCAAGGCAAAACTGAATTCACTATGAAAGAATTGAAGTTCTTACAAAAGGACTACAAGCTCTCCGCTCGACTTCCTAATGCTACCTACCAGTAGAACTTACTGACACGACCACGTGCAAACTCCGAATCCACGGACTCCTTCTTTCTTGAATTCTTCAATCAGCTACAAGCACCCACGCTTGATATTCTTTAAGCTTCAATGGCAGCAACCAAGTTGATCATCAAGATGTTGAAGTAATCTCAATCTTGAAAACCCTAAACTTTGTGTAAAGGAAAGCTCCTCTAGATCTCACAAGAGATTTACACAAAACAGCAATGTATGAGCAACAATACAATATGGACAACCTCTAAAAACGTGGCTAGGGTTTTGTTTAAATAACGAAGGTAAAAACATAAAACCCTAAACGTTTAATCAAGTAGAGCTGAGTTGGAAATTCTGCAGAAAATTCAAACTGTGCGATTTTCGATCGATCGAGCCTGTCCTTCGATCGATTGAGCCAGGCTGAAAGTAACTAATACTTCTGCAGCCACTTGATTCCAACTTTACAATAATAAATCAACTTTGAGCAAGCCTAAACAAGACTAAATACATTGTTTTGATCATGGTTTGCCAACATTACAAATTAGAGTTCTAAATACATAAAATCCTAAGACCTTAGAACGTAACACCTTGTAATTCCCTCGTATATGAGGAATGCATGAAATAATAAGGCTTGTTTAGCCATCCCTCTTTTTTCAATAAAGTTTGACAGAGTGTCAAAGCTAAGTTCAATGACGAAAAGGAAGTACCTAAAATCTAGCAACAAGTTCAAATCACAAACATGATAAGAACCTGAATGATAAAAGCTCAAACGACAAGTGAAAATCATAAGTGTGGTAAAAACTCATAAGATGAGTTAAAATCACAAAATATGGTAAAAACTCAAAATGACGAGTTAAAATCATAAAGGTGGTAAAAACTCACAAGATGAGTGAAAATCACAAGTTAAAGTAATAAACGTGATAAAAACTCATAAGATGAGTTAAAATCACAAAATATGGTAAAAACTCAAAATGACGAGTTGAAAATCATAGACGTGGTAAAAACTCACAAGATGAGTTAAAATCTCAAAATGACGAGTAAAAATCATAAACATGGTAATAACTCAAACGATGAGCTGAAATCACAGAACATGGTGAAAACTCAAATGATGAGCTAAAATCTTAAGCAAAGTAATAAAAGAGCAAGCACGAATCATAAGTAGAAGAACTTCAAAGTTCAAAACAAGATGAATGCATTGTTTCTAAAATAAAAGCCTCAAAACAGGAGGCACCCATTGTTTTTAAATTAAAGGCCTCAAAACAGGAGGCATCCATTGTCTTTAAAATGAAAAAAATAAATTAAAAAAAAATACTTCAAGGAGCATTGACGATCTCCTCAACATGGCCCGCCTCTATCTAAGCCTCGTCAGTAGCTCATCCTGTAGCAGCACCTTCTCCTTCAACAACATTAGTAGCTTCAACAATGATTTCACCTTCCTTCTCATTGGCTTCGTCAACAAGGATCTCAGTATCAATAGCTTCAAAGTCCAGATTTGCAAAATCCGCTACATGGCTATGGTGCTTCAGCATCCACCGACGAAAAAGCTCAAAGCGCTTGAAATACTGCTTGAACTGAATGTCAGAGAAGTGATCAGACTCTAGGAACCTCGCAATCACTTTCTCACGTTCCTCGTCCGTTCTTAAGAGGGAAGCCTGAACTTCCTCGTCTTTCTGAATGACGAGCTTTTTCTCAACCTTCAATGCTTCCTTTAGTTCTTTCACTTTCTCCTTGACCTTGGTCGATTGGTCTATAGCTTCTATCAGATCCTTCCTCAACTTTGAGCTCTCGGACTCAATAGAATCAACCTTGAAGTTGGCCACTACTACCTTCTCCTCGCTATTCAAGTAGTCCGTCATCAAATGAAGGGACTCACCAAGAACTTGAAAAAATGAAAGAAAGGTTAGTAATTTTTAATAGGTGTAAATACTTAACGAGTAATGAAGAAACATTGAGTAAAATACCTGCACTAGTTTGTGAATATGGCGGCTGACCAGTTTGTGAGAAGGGATGGACGAGAAACCCTTAAGCTTGTCATCAGTAATGTCATTATAAGCTCGTCCAAGGGCAGTAACAAGGTCGTCCCAAACACTCTTGCCAACCTTGGCTTGCCCTTTAAAGCGTATGGTCGGAGGACTGAAGGTCATCATCTCAAAAAAAGGTATGGGAGAAGACAGAGTACCAAAAAGTAATAGGGGGTAGGAGTCTCGTCCTTCCCTTCATCTAGCTTACGTTTCTTTGATTCGGGGGTAATGTGAGACTGGGATTCATTCTTCAAGTTCTTAACACGGGCATACTTGTCTTTGCTATACCTAGTGGCCATTTCTGCAAGTAGAAGGTTAGTAGGGTGAAATTCTATAAGGTAAAACAAGAAAAGACGAAGAATTAAAAACCTACTCTTCTCTTTTTAGGCAATTTTCTTCAAAACGTACGCAGAAGGCTCGAGTCCAAGGCAACACTTGTACAGACGAAGAGGATCAACTAGCTCGTCGAAATCATCAACTGTGAGGACAAACTCAAGAGCAACCTTAATTTGTCCTTGGTAGCATTCCTCCAACAAAGGACGATCACCAATTGCAAAAAAAAAAAAAAAAAAAAAAAAAAAAAAAAAAAAAAAAAAAAAAAAAAAAAAAAGGATCAGAAGAACAGTAAACTTAAAACAGCCAATTTAATGAAGTGGAAAAAGAGACACACCAAAAGAAGGGATTTCTCATTTCCATAGCAACCACGGGACCTCACCTCATAGGCTGTCAAACATGGTTTCCCATCTAGATCCAAAAATGAAGAAATATTGTGACTTCCAGTCATGAAAGGAAGTAGGGAAGCTACGTACGATTCTAGACTCCCTATTCCAGGGTAGAAGTTCAAACTAATGATAATGGGTGGAAGGTTTCAAGCAGTATAGATCAAGAAATTCTTTTAGGGTAATCATGTCCCCATCATGGACAAATACCCAAAGTGATATACAACCAATAATCGTCCTCCATGCATTAGGGATGAGTTGACCGGGTGCAACATTGAAAGTATAAAAGAGTTTCATGATAAACGGATGGACAGGAAAACAGAAGCCACATGAAAAGGCAGCTTCGTAAAAGCTCACCTCACCATGAGCAAAGGTGCACGCTTTTTCATTTGGACGAGGTAATCTTATAGCTACCCCTTCTAGGAATTGAAACCTCTTACGGATAGATTTCAAATGTCTCGACTCTAAAAGACAAGATTTGGAGAGAGCATGAAAGGGGATTAAAGACGAAGGAATTTTTGGAGAATAGGGGGGTTTTGAAGAAGAGGAGGGTTTTAAGACGATGGGGGTCTTGACACTACAATTTCAAAATCTTTATTGGTGGACTCACCATTTGACAGTAAACCAATTTCTAACTCACTGGACCTAACGTCGCTGTCTCTATACTCGATGGCAGTCATCTCTAGATGATGGGCAATTAAAGATTCATGAAGCAAAGGGTAAAGGCTAATCAAAATAGGCCTAAAATCCCTGCAATCTTGAGGTATAAATAAACCAACGTGGGGACGGCGTCCACCAGAAGACTCAATAAACACTCCTAACCTAGCGAAGAAGAACGAAACAGAGGGAGTTTCCTACTTAATGAAATCAAAATCAACCATTAAGGGAGGAAAAAGAGTCTTACCATACAGAAAGTGCAGGAACTCTTTTTAGTTTCAGACTCCAAGCTTAGTGTATAACGAAGAAGAAAAAGAAGAATATGAGAAGGCTTTTTGATAAATAAAAAAAAAAAAGAAAAGAAATGAATTCAATGCGCGGGAAATTCAAGGAAAATTCACACGTGCGGCCGACACAAACATGGAACGTAGCAATTAGCTGATGAAAATGTCGCCCCACAATAAATATGATGGGACGAGAATCTCGAGACACGAACAAGGCAATCCACCCAAGACGGACTTTCCATATTCCTTAGCTCGTCCAGACGATAGACGACAAAGGAATTAGGGGGGCAACTGACGAGTAGCATATAAATGGTTATCCGTTACTTGTAAACCAGCCGCTACAGTGACGAGTAAGGGTATGGATAAGCGTAAGTGCATTAATTTCAGGCAGCAATCAATGATCAAGCAATGAATAGCATGAAACCATTACCATCGTCCAATAATGCGGATTTAAGGATCGATTACAAACAGAAAATGTTGGAGTTAATTTGCAATCATTAAGCATTGATTACCCAGCCCAGCATGCATACTAAGTATTAACTCAGCCTAAGGCTATATAAAACCAGGAAAGATAGGAAAAAAACAAGAACACACAATTACTATACAAATTACAGTTTTTCCAAAGAGAATAAGCTAACTTAAGCATCGGAGGGTCCTTGATAGGCCCTAAACCGATGCCCTTATTTATTGAGTGCTTTCTATGATATAGGTTTTACAGGTCGTCCATCATACTGATGAGGCAAATTCCTACTTCATCACTAATGAATTTGAAAATGAAATTAATAAACAATTTGAAAAGAAAATTGAACCTATGAAATCAAGTCTTGAAACTATTAATTTGGGCAATGTTAAGAATCCATGCTTAATTAAAATTGGCTCAACTCTAAATGAAAAAGAAAGAAAAGATCTTCAAGAACTCCTCATGGAATTTCAAGAGGTGTTTGCATGGTCCTATGAAGATATGCTTAGAATTGATCCCGAAATAGCTCAAAATCACATTGATACTCATGATCACATGGTACCTGTCAAATAGAAGTTGAGAAGAATGAGGACTGAATGGCTCTTAAAAATCAAGGAGGAAGTCACTAAGCAATTAAAGGTAGGATTCATCAAACCTGTACACCAAGCCAAATGGATAGCCAATGTCATGCCCATACCTAAGAAGGATAGGAAGGTGAGGATGTGTGTGGATTTTAGGGACTTGAACAAGGCATGCCCTGAGGATGACTTTCCTCTCCCTCACATTGATGTCTTGGTGGATAACATGGCGGGAAGTGCCTTGATGTCTTTTATGGATGGTTTCTTAAGGTACAACTAAATCAATATGGCTCCCAAAGATATGACCAAAACCACTTTCACTACTGAATAGGGAATCTATTGTTACACAGTGATACCGTTTGGCCTCAAGAATGCCAAGGCAACTTACCAAAGGATGGCTACTACCTTGTTACATGATATGATGCATAATGAGCTGAAGGTGTATGTCGATGATATGATAGTGAAATCCAAGGATAGAGAAAGCCACACTGTAAACTTGAGGAAGTTCTTCAAGAAGATTAAAGAGTATAGACTAAGATTGAACCCACAAAAGTGTACCTTTGGATTAACCGCCGAAAAATTGCTAGGCTTCCTGATGAGCGATAGAGGGATAGAAGTTGACCTATCCAAGATCAAAGCCATATTGGAGATGCCTCCACCTAGAAGTGAGAAAGAGATAAAGGGTTTCTTGGGTCGATTACAATACATTAGTTGATTCACTGCCAAGCTCACCTCCACTTGTGAGCCCATCTTCAAACTCCTAAGGAAAATTGAACCACATACATGGCATGATGAATGCCAAAAGGTCTTTGAACTTATCAAGGAATATCTCCTCCACCCACCTATCCTAGTGCCTCCACAACATGGAAAACCCTTTTTCCTATACCTCTCTATTATAGGGGATGCGGTTGGAAGTATGCTTGCACAAGAAGATGATGACAAAAATGAGAGGGCCATATACTACTTGAGCAAGAGGTTCCATGATTATGAGACTAGGTACACTCCCATAGAAAATTCATGCTTCGCACTTGTTTGGGCTGTACAGAAATTGAGACATATCATCTTACCTTTCCAAATATGGGTGGTGGCAAGAATGGACCCGTTGAAGTATCTCTTTAAGAAACCTGTTTTGAGTGGCAGATTGTCAAGATGGTTGATCTTGTTGGTAGAATTTGACTTGAAGTATGTGGCTAGAAAAACTATCAAAGGGAGCATCGTGTCAGAGTTTTGTGCCGAGAATCAAATAAAAAGGGAAGATAGTAAAGAAGACTTTCCAGGTGAGGACATTTTAGATGTTAAGGTAGGGACATGGAAGATGTACTTTGACAAAGCCGTAAACTAATATGGGAATGGGATAGGAATACTCTTGATCACTCTCGAGGGATCTCACATACCTTTGGCAATCAAGTTGAACTTTAAGGCAACTAATAACAAGGCTGAATATGAGGCTTGTGTTTCCGAAATGGAAGCTCTTCAAGAATTAAAGGTAATGGAGGCCGAAGTCTTTAGAGATTCAACTTTGGTTATAGCCCAAGCACAAAAGTTGTGGAAGGTAAACGAGGAACACTTAAAGCCTTATTAACAATACTTGGAGGACTTGACGAAGACCTTTGACAAGATTGAATACACAATCATCCCTAGAGCTCAAAATCAATTTGTGGATGCCTTAGCTACCTTAGCCTCCATGGTTGAAATACCTAAGGAAGTGTGGACACGACCCTTAGAAATTGAGCAAAGTTATGAAGAAGTGCACAAAAGGAAGACTAAAGCTTCAGTAATGACCATAAAGGAAGAGGAAGTTCCATGGTACTATGACATCATAAAGTCCTTGGAACTAGGGACATATCCAGATGGTGCTAACAAGAGAGAACGTCGTTCCATTAAGATGATAGCAATACAATACATCCTATTTGGAGGACAATTCTATAGAAGATCCTATAATGGTATACACCTTCGTTGCTTGAAGAAGGAAGAAGCCAAGAGAGTAATAGAGGAAGTTGATCAAGGGATTTGTGGTCCCCATATGAATGGGAGAATGTTAGCCAAGAAAATCCAAAGGATAGGGTGCTATTGGAATACGATGAAGACCGATTGTGTAGACTATGTGAAGGGTTGTCATGACTGTCAAACACATGCCAACTTGAACCATGTACCACCTAGAGAGTTGTATAGCATGACTTCTCCATGGCCATTCTCGGTGTGGGGCATAGATGTGATTGGAAGGATAGCTCCTAAGGCTTCAAATGAGCATGAATACATCCTAGTGGCAATTGACTATTTCACCAAGTAGGCGGAAGCAGCCTCTTACTCCATATTGAAGGCTAAGCATGTGGCTTGTGTTAGGACATATGTGTTTACATGTTAGGAACATATGTCATATTTTATGTAAATTGGCTAATCCTTTGACAAAACGCACTCTACTTGTAATTGGGTAGTTCTAGGTGTTTTTAATACTTCAAGAAACTATGTTTCAAGATCAAGTGTTGAAGTCATCAAGTCTGTCCAAGAAAAAGCAAGTTGAAGTGCAGAATTTTTAAAGCTCGACACCTGCTCGACACCTACCTCGACACCTGCTATCTGTCGAGACTTAAAAAGTCAGAATTCTAATCTGATTTTCTTGGGATCCGTGAATGTGTTTTTGGGCCTTCTTTTCTTCTAACCCTAAACATATTTAAGGAGTGTTTTAAGAGCCGTCAACATAGACACAAGTTGCATAAGCATTGAGCAATCCTTGTTCAAGCAAATTGTGCTCTAAGACGAAGTTCTTAACCTAGGTCATCTTCTTCAAGAAGTTGCTGTGTATTGTGCACCTTAGGGTTTTGTGACCAAGCATCTTCCTGATCTTCATGCATAGGATGATCTGAAGAACTCTGCAGCCAACCTCTCATTCTAAAGTTGGTGTTTGAAGTCGCGTACTGGGATCCGTGCATCTGGTTAGTCACGTACTTGGGAGCCGTGCATAAAAGGTGGGAACTGTCGCTACAGATCAAGTCCAATTGGGTATTGGGGTAAGGGTTCAACTGTAGGTTGGTAAGGTACTTGGGATTCCTTTACTTGTAACCGCTTGATTTGATAATAGTGGAGTTTCGGGAGTGGTGACCTGAAAATCACCCGGTGGGGTTTTTACCGTTAGGGTTTTTCCCCATTCGTGAACAAATCACCGTGTTATTTATTTTCCGCTGCATATTTAGTTATTCGGTGATTTGTTTGTGCTGCCACGTATTTGCATGTTAAATTAATTAATTAATAACTTGATTAAATTAATTAATTAGTTTAAATCACAAGGGGTCATTAAATTTGTGGCCTATCAACTTGGTTCTTAAAAAACAATATCATATGTCGGTTTGGGGTGCCTAAGAGATCATTTCTAATAGTGGTTCCCACTTTAAAGGGGAAGTTCAAAGGATCATGGAATTGTACAACATTGAGTATCACAAGTCTTCACCATATCGACCACAAGCTAATGGGGACGTAGAAGCAGCTAATAAAAATGTAAAGAACATCCTAGCCAAGATGGTGGTGACATACAAAGATTGGGTCGAGAAGCTTCCATTTGCCTTATGGGGTTATAGGACTTTTATCCGTGCCCCGACTGAGGCAACACCTTACTCTTTGGTTTATGGTACTGAGGTGGTACTTCCTATTGAGGTAGAGATACAATCTTTGAGGGTATTGGTGGAAACCAAGGTCCTAGAAGAGGATTGGGTTAAGGCGAGATATAAACAATTGGCTTTGATAGATGAGAACAGAGCTAGAGTACGATATCATGCACAAGGGTATAAAAAAGGATTGCTAGAGCATTCAACAAGAAAGTGAAACCGTGAAACCTTAAAGAAGGGGACTTGGTCCAAAAAGTGCTTAGAGATGAGACTTTTGATCCAAGAGGAAAGATAAATCCAAGGTGGTATGGGCCTTTTATCATTAAGAAGATCATGTACAGAGGTGCTACAAGGATCACAAATTTGGATGGGGAAGAGATGCTTTGCCCAATTAACATGGATACACTCCAGAAATACAACATTTAAAGAAGAAAAAAGAAAGCCTGCTAGGTTAAAAACCCGAAAGGGCGGCCTAGGTAAAAGTTAAGGCAAGAGAACCCTGCAAGATTGAAAACTCGAAATGGCAGTATAGGCAAAAGTTAGGGGAAAGACCATGGGCATGGCAAAAATTCCCGAAGGGACGTCATGGGCAAAAATTACATGGCAAAGGAAAAAATAAATGAGTTGAAAATAAGTAAAGATAATAAAAAGATGATTCTCTTATTACTCAAATTAAAAAGTAACAAGATTGTATTCATAGGGGATTTGGAACACTCCAATCCCTTATTAAATTCAAAAACAAAAACATGAGAATCATAAAAGCGCAGAAAAGTGAAATATGGTGCATATCAAGGTGGTCACTTAGTCCTCATTGCTTTCTTGCTAGTCTTTATGTAAGCTTTCTCATCTCTTAAAATCCACTTCATGTCATCCTCCAACCATTGCCTATACCCCACAGTAGGATAGATGTATCGAGGAGGGACAATGCCTTTCGTCACCCTACGGCATGGCCAAGCCTCACTAATCCTGCCTAAGATCCTATTGGTAAACACCTCGGTGTGGAAGACACCTTCATCATAAGAAGCTCTTTGACATTCTCCAAATTGCCTTGAGATGTAATAAGTGGAGTAGTATAAGTAGCAACGAAGTCCAACTAAAGGCACACAGTAGTCCTTGCAACAACTGTGGACAATGCTTAAGATGTGCCACCACTCCACGACCCACTGAATGTCGGTCTCCTTGATGCAACCCATAAGCTCTATGTACGCCTCAAAGCTCATGTCATTTTGGTGAAGCTGACGGTCCCTAAGATGCCTAGGGAGGTATGTGCTGGGGGTACGGTGGGAGGTTGAAGCAGCCGAAGCCTCTCTTGTAGCCATATTTGAAAACAGGAAGGAGAAGAAGAGAGAGAAAAAGAAAAATAAGGGGAAGCATGAGTGAGAAAAAATAAAAATAATGATAAAAGATGATATAAGGTACCTCGATGGGTTGAAAACTGAAAGGCAACCCATGCAAAATTAGAGGAATCCCACTAGGTTGAAAACCTAGGCAAAAGTTAGGGATTACACCTGAAGAAAAAGAGGACTTCCAGCAAAGAAGCTTGCTTTCTTCCTATGAAAGGCATCCAAACCATTGAGGGTTTCCGCCAAGATCAAGCCCATCGGGTTACCTCTCTTTAGCTCATAAGCCACCATGCATATCCAAAGGTCCACACAATATGACTTTTAAACCAAGAAATGCCTTTCAAGAGCACATAATCAAAAGGTACGAAGAAAGTATAAATGTGGCCTTTCACCCACGGGAAGGGCCGAGCCGGAAAAATGTGCGAAAACCAAGTTAAGGTTGAGTTTGCCAAAAACACACCACCTATTTACTGTGGTAGAAGGGACGCCTTACAAAACTTGCAATAAGGAGGGGAGATCCCCGCCCATGGTAGGGAAGATGAGATCATCAATCTCCAGTTCACCCATGATACTGCCAAATTCTTTAATAATAGGGCATAGTTCTACCCCATTGAAATGGAAAACATGCCAAGTAGGGACCCAATAGTTGGCAGCAACACAAAGAAGAAGTTCATCATCCTTTATTTAATGGTATGGAAAGACAAAAGAAAGACCATAAAAGGTGATGGAATTCTTGAAATCTGGACCTAGCATCCTAATCCAGGCTGAAACATCAAATGGAAAGTTTTTTGCCATTGAAGGACCTCCAAAAAGGGCTCTCTGGGTTAGAAATAAGTTGTTTAGGGTTTTGGACTCAAACAACTACTTTTATACCTATGTAGGGCGGTCCTCTGATTCGTGGCTCACGTATGCAAGGTCAACCCTACGTACACAAGCCCATCCCCACGTACGCATGGCGCTTGGCAGAAGCCCCTTCTCCCCTGTTTTGAGCATGATTTTTCGACTCCAAGGAATTCCTAAGATTCTACAATCTAAAATTGATGGAAATATGAGTGTGCGCAGCGGAAAATATTAATTAAACGGATCTACTTCATTCACAATTGATAACATGTGCCATATAAGTTTCAGAATTAGAAAACAAGAGAGTGTACCTTGAAGCGGTGAAATTCAAAACCGAAGATCAGAAGTTCTTGAGAAGACTTTCAATCTTCACTCCAATTCCACTAGATGCCCAAGATGTGTGGTCTCTCAATCAGTTATATGTATATGTTTCTAGAGAGAATTTAAGAGTGTCCAACACTCACATACCAATTCATCTCATCATCAAATCTGTATGTTTCTCTCCTTATAACTGATTATCTAATTGGGCTAGCCTTTTGGATTTTTCCAATTGGGCTTTAGTATGTGGCTTGGAGTGGGATCAAAAGGGAACAAATAAGACACTATCTCCAATGGGCCTTGTCAACTCTTGACAAGTCTAAAGTTACCATTAACTATATTTAATACCACTATATAAATATAGTTGTACTCTAGGCCTTATTAATAGATTATATCTCAAGACTTAATTGTACATGCAACCCCTTCATAAAATATTCGTAGTAATACAAAGTTGTGAAAGTAGACTGCCACTTTGTAAATTACTACATCTTAATCTTTGAGTACCCGGTTTAATCTTTTAAGTTATTCATCATATATTTATGAAATCCAATTTCATAAATATATACTTTAGTAATTATTTACTAAAGTAGTTAGGCCTAACATTCTGAATAACAAACCCATTAAACTTATCTCAAGGGAATATTTTGTATCTCCGTTAAGAGACTATGAATTCCATCTTGAGAATATATGTTCCATCAACACTAAATGTAGTTGCCCAACATACTGGGGTTTTGACCGTTACTTTAGATCTCACTCTTGATATATCAAAGCAACCTACACTTCATGATCAAGTCCATTATTCTCTCAGGATTAAGAGTTCATGAAAATATAAGTCGGGAGATTTATTATTCAATTGACGGTCTTTATGAGAATAATAAATCTCACAGCGGTCCGGTTCAATATGTCTTAACTCTTAAAAAATATCAACATATCAACTAGAAGTCACCACTTCCATGATCAAGACAAATCATCTTAGTTGACATATTATAGTCTTCGTAGATGAAATGACCAATTTCATCACCGACTACGAACCAAATTCTGAGTTTACAAAGAACTTGTGACTTATATCTTCTGTGACTAAATCACATACTATGCATCTCGTGGACTATATGATAATGTCCAAATATTCATGTTACCATTATTTCAGATAATAATAAAACAACTTTATTAATAACAATATTAAGTCATACATCATGTCATACATAATATAGTACATAGCATCATACAATAGGATTCTAGGGCACAAATCCCAATAAAAATATCATCCAAGACATATTTCAAGCACAAAATTTCAAGCATCAAAGAAGCAAAGTTGTATAGAAACATACAATTAACCATATATCTTGTAAATTAAGTGCTAGTCCTGATTAAAAGCATAAGTGTAAGAAGATGTTCTTAAGTACAATCCTTTGTCTCAAACTGAATTCAAATGTTTGCTAAAGGGAATTTAAAAAAAAAGTAAAAGCAATAATAAAAAAATAAAAAAAAAACGATGTGTGTTATGTGCCTGTATGTCTTGACTACAAGTAATCAATGGTTTCGTCTCTTCCTCGACTGATAGCTAGGAGTCGCCTCCGAATCCTCCTCATCACCTCCATTATCATCACCACCGCCCGAGTGGACCACTCTTCTAAGACCGTACAAGCTCCTCGAATAGTTGGTTACCTCCAGCTTGAGATTCCTAGCCAACCATACCAAATCCTTATGCTCTTGGATGGTGGGCTGCAATTCAAAGAAAGAAGGCTTAATGACCAAACCAGAAAGAGAGAAATGACAAAAAGAGAAAGAACAAAGGGAAGGAAGAACTCACTGCTCGGGTGTTGGGAGGAAAAGGATAGCCCATGACATTAGGGTTACGGGGCACGACACACTCCTGAGCAAAGCCATCAGGGCCATAAGCATAGGCCGTCCAAGGGAGATATGAAGGGTCAATAAGCTCACCAGCAGCAGGCTCCTCTTATTACAATTCTCCACCATTAGAAATCATGATAAACAAGGTAAAGGAAAGGAAGAGAAGAAGAAGAGGTTGAGCGTATACCTGAGCAGTATGGGAAGGCATACGGCGGGTCATGTTAAACTCCTCATAGTCCAACCCCTCAAGGAGCTACCCAGTGTAGGGAACACCACTCCCCTATGAATTGTACTCAGCATCGGTCATAGAGTGTGGGGCAAGCATGAACTCAGAAGGATCCATCAGAATCTGTAGGTCATCCCTACCCACCAGTTGACACAGCACCCTCTATGCCAAGTAGAATGCCCTCAAGCCCACTCCTTCAAGGGCCAGGTAATCTCTGAAGCAATAATGGTGGTGGCTTCCAAGTCTGGAAAAGCAGGAAGGGGTTGGCCGGCCCATGGAGTTTAGTTAACCTATAAAGAGGCAAGGTTAGAAGAGGAATATCCTAATGGAAATGCATAAAGAAGCATGAAAAACTAGAACTTTTAAACTTACCTCATTCAAAGTTAACCTGGCAAGGGAACTCCCTCAGAATTAGATCGGTGCCTAGGGTTATGAGGCCATACCTAACAACCCACCGCGCAAGAAGAAGCATAAGCCATAAGTTAGATGCAAGATGACAGTTTGCAAGATGACAGTTTGCAAGATAATACAGTTTGCAAGACTACAAGCTACAAATGAAAATGCAAGAAATGGAAAGAGAACTAACCTCAAGAAGCTTCCAAGGCCCCACAAGTTACCGTAAGGTACCTCGGTTGAGAGTGTCAAGGGTGGAGTAAAGATAGGCGAGACATGCCTGCCCCCAGTTGGCCCTCTATGCCTCTCCAAAGTCTTGAAAAAAGGTCAACCACCTCAAGGACACTGTTTTCCCACCATTGGCAAAGAGGTAAGCTCCCAACAAATGTAGAAGGAAGGCCCTAGCCATACAAACACGCTCCTCCGTAGTCCTCTGTGGGAGAAGCATGTAATCTGACACTAAGTCAAAGTAGCAAATGGTCTCAATGGAGTACTTCCTCCCCAACATGTCAAGACCCAGCTAGATGCCCGAGCCCACGCACACAGAAACAAAGACCGAAGCAGTTCTTCAACATTTTCAAGCATACATCATCCAAAATCAATCCTAAACATGTTCCTACCACTCCTAATGTGTCAAGTTTCATCTAAGCCCATCCCATGACAAAACCCAATCATTTGCATGGCCAAAAACAGATTAAAACGAAAGATTAGAGAGAAACTTGAAAATAAGAAAAAGTTTGAGAACTTATAGATTCAGCCATTAGGATGTGATTCTCTGGCTAGTATGTCAATGGTGGAGGCCCTATCAATCTCATTGCCCCATTCCAGCGGGTAAGGTAAAATGCATAAGAAGAAAGGACGTAGGAGGACTTCTTGGCCATGGGTGCCATTGGAAAAGATGAAAAGAGTTTAGAGAGAAAATGAGAGAATGTGGTAGTTTAGGAGAATGAGAGAATCAGAAGGTATGAGGAAAAGAAAGGAGAATGAGGGTTTTGTAGAGAAAAAGAAAAGAGGAGTTATGAATAATGTGAAGAGATGAGGGGGATGAAGAAGAAAAAGAAACGGTTGGTAATCGTTAGGAAAAATGAAAAGGCGGGAACATACCTAATAGCTAAACTACACGTTGTTTAGGCCTCACCACTAAACTACATGTAATTTAGTCATGAATAGTTAAAAAAAAAATCTCCTTTCGAAAAAAGAAAAGAAAAAAGAAACAAACATCTCAAGATTGCCATAGTTAGGCATAAAATCATCAAAGGACTCCCCAATAAGGAAGTAGAAGATCATTCCCCAATGGATCAAACAAATTCAAGAACACTATCCTCAATAAGGAAACAGAAGATTCTTTCTCAATAGATCAAGCAAACATCATCCCTATAGAGGGGGCTTCTTCACCAATGGACCCAAGCATATTTAAACAATTCCCAGTAAGGAAGCAAAAGATTCTTCTCCAAAATATCCCCAATGGATCAAGTACACCTAAAGTATCCCCAGTGAGGAAGCAAAAGATTATTCCTTAAAGTCCTCAGCATACCATAAAGGAAGCAGAAGATTTTTCCCCAATGGATCACACATCTACACTACTCCTCAGTGAGTCCATTCCTACTACTCTGCAGCGAGTTTCTCATCCCCAAGCAAGAGGCAGAAGATTCCTCCCCTACTCCTCAGCAAGTTTTCACCAACCCTAGTGGGTCCAATAATTAAGGCTACTCGTCCACATATCCTTTGGGAATTGAACATGCAGACACAGTAGAAAAAGGTAGACATGGAGATAGAGAAAAAGACCAAGGTCAACCCGAGGCAAGAGCCTCACCAGAAAAGGTAGAGAAAGAAGCAAAGAATACAAGAGGAGCAAGTCACCTGAAGAAGTTTGAGGCAAGAGACCTGAACAAACACCACAAAGACTATACCTTTTTTGTTGTTTGTTGGGTTAGCTCATAAAAGCACCCATGTTTGTTTTCTTTTTTCTTTTTTTGAGTCACTCTAGGATAGTGAGTCACTCACCATTTGCTTGCAAGTGGCAAAACAGGTTCTGGAATAGTGAACCTGTCGTTACTCATTTCCTAAGCAACAAAGGTGGGACTTCGCACAGACGAATCCCATGTAGCTCTTCGGAGTTGCACCCTGGCCCATGTATGCGTGATATGTGTTGTGTGCGTGGATTGGGCCCGAGCTGTATGTCAAAACAAAATGTTTTGTCTCTTATTATTTTGATTCCGTTAGCAAAGCTCACGAATCAAAAGAATGGCATCTATAGACACCGCATTTTGTACCCTTTACAACTCGGACCCCCGTTTCCCAATAATGCTTAAACTCTAGGGCACAATGTCAGTTTAGAGCCCAATCAGATATCAAATTGACTTGAGGAGTGTTAAAATGGAAAATATAACTTTTAAATGAGCAAAAATATATTTTTAGAAATAAATTACCAAAAAGGCCCTCGGCCTACATACGTGGGCAGAAGCCTGCATACGTGGGCCAAAGCATACGTACACAGGCACACTCTTGCATATGTAGTTATAGTTTTAAAAGCATGAAAAATGTAAGTTTTCTGCAATAATGGCTGAGGTTTGGAATGAAACCCACATCGTTTGGGAGCCGTTACGAACCCTATTTTTTCTACCATATAAAGCCTTACATGGTACATTTTCAAAACACAGAAATTCCATGGGAAAAACCTAAGATTCATTAGAAAATAGTGAATCAAAAGGAAGATTTTCACAAAACACCCTCAAGTCAATTTTATTTGATTGGGACATTTTCTATCTCAATCATTTTAGTTTAACGTTGCAAATCGCTTGTTTAATGACTTGTGATAGATTTGACAGAGGGGAACGGTCAAAATCAAAGCACAGGAACTCCTTTTTGAGGTATCAAGTTTTAACACTTCCGTTTTCTTTTAGTTTTTCTTTTTTGTTTTAATCTTGTTCTTTGCATTTTTTATGTTGGTGTATGTCTGTTCAGGTTAGTCTTATAGTTCCTTTCATGGTTTATGCATGTTAGGTTGATAGATTTTCATTTTAAAATTCTATTGTGTTTATGTGTTTTTAGGTTTTCTAGGCAAAAGGCTGCATACGCATAATCTTGCCTGCGCACGTAGGCTTGTTCTTGCATGCGTGAGCCACTGCCCAGAAACCCTAATTTTTATTTGTCTATTTTGTTTCTGCCTTCACATATTTGTTCTCTTTGGCTTCTTTTCATATGTTTTAGGCTCCATAAGTTTCTGTTTGCCTTGTTCACATGATTTGTTTGCTATCATATGTTTAGATTAAGGTTTCTTAGTTCTAATGCCATGTCATTCATTCAAATGTCCATGCATTAATGACATAGGTGTTGAGTTGCTGCAAGGTAAGTAAAGGGTAAGTCATGCATTGGAAATGTTCATGCATTTATGTTATGGTCTTATTTTGATGTTAGAGATGCATATGCTTGTATGATAGGGTTTCACATGCTAGGATTTATTTATTTGGGTGTGGCTTTGGCCCTTTTTGGTTCATGGATTGATATGATATGTGTTTTGGGGTGGATGATGCCATGATTATATGCTTAGATGTATGCTAGTGTGTGTGTGAGTTATAGATACAAATATTGAAATGTTTTTAGTGAGGTTAAAATGTAAGACACAATGATGGGAGGCCAACCTTAGGATTGGGTGATCTTGGGTGCCTAACACCTTCCCAAGAGCGTACCTAAACTCCGAACCCATATCCTTGGTAGTAAGATCAATGGTCCTTCCTCCAAAGGACGCTATATATATGATTCCTAGACCATTGCAAAAATTAAGTGGTGACTCCCCCCTTGTGTCCACAGCTGGTGATAAACGCAATCTTCTCTTAATCCTCTTCGTCCGTCAGGATTAGGTTGTAGCTAGAGAAAGCATCCATGAAACTCAGGAGCTTGTGTCCAGCAATTGAATCCACAAATTGGTCAATCTTGGGTAAAAGGAAGCTATCCTTCGGGCAAACTTTGTTGAGGTCCGTGAAATCAATGCACATCCTCCATTTGCCATTATTCTTCTTTACCATCACTACATTCGCTAGCCAATCTGGGTAAAAATCCTCCCTTATAAAGCCTGCTTCCAGGATTTTCTCCACCTCTTCTGTCACTACTTTATTGCGTTCTAGTGCAAATATCCTTCGTCTCTATTGTACCGACTTCCACTCTAGATTTATGTTGAGATGATGCTGAATGATCTCCCTATCAATTCCCGGCATGTCCTCGTGTTTCCAAGTGAAAAAATTCTAGTTTTCTCTTAGTAGGGTAGTTATCTTCATCTTCTCTACGGTTGAAAGTGCTAACCCTATCTTCAAAACTTTGGATGGATCTCATGGGATGACTTCGATGTCTTGTGATACTTTTAATGGTTCGAAAATAGGCTTTGGCTCGTCTATCATCCATGTATGATTTTCCCCTAATGCCAAAGCAGCCTGGTAACATTCCCTTGCAAGGACTTGGTCTCCCCAGATTTCCCCTATGCCATGGGCTGTAGGGAATTTCACCTTTAGGTAGTATGTCGATGTTGCTGCTTTCAACTTGTTGAGTATTGGTCGTCCTAGGATGACATTGTATGTTGACAGATAATCCACCATAAGGAAATCAATTTCCTTGGAGATTTGGGCTAGATACGTACCTGCAAACACAGTTAATCTGATAATGCCTCTAGGAGTGATTCTGTCTCCAGTGAAAATTACTAGAGGAGAAGTGAAGGGTCGAAGCCTTTCTTGACTTAGCTTCATCTGTTGAAATGCAAGCAAATAGATGATATCTGATGAACTTCCATTGTCTACCAATTCTCGATGAATGTTGAATTCCTCCATTTTGAGCATTATCACTAGTGGATCGTCATGAGGTTGTCTAATGTCGCAGGCATCCTTTTCAAAAAAGATGATGTCTAGGTTGCTACTCCATGGTATCTTTGATGATAGGAATCGTGAATGAACACTGTTCACCTCTCTTGCGTATGCTTTCTTTAGTGACCTCGAAGATCCTCCTCTTACTAGTCCCCCTATGATCATCCTTATTTTGCTGACTAGAGCTTTCTTACCCAGCGTCTCCTGCTCCCTATCTTTCTCATCTTTCTGTTGTCGGCTATACGGCTCCGCCTTTCGTCCAAACTTCTGTAGCTTCCCTTTTCAAATCAGGGTCTCTACATGATCCTTCAAATGTCTGCACTCGTTAGTGCGGAGTCCATGGTCTTAGTGAAACCTGCAATACTTGCTCTTGTCTCTTACTTCTGGTGGGGTATAAATTGGTCTAGGCCATTACAGAGAAGGATTATCTTTTATCTGCATTAGCACCTGTTCAATGGGCATCACCGGGGGAGTGTAGTTAGTAAACCTTGATCTTTGATCCAGGAGGTTCTTCTTTTTATCTATGGCATGCCCTGTGCTTCGTGCTTCTTTCTTTCTGTCAGGTTTGTTGCTGGTTCCTTCGTCTCACTTTCTTTTGCTTGTCATCTCTTTCGCGGTCACTGCGTCTTCTGCATTCATATACTTTTGGGCTTTATGAAGTAGCTCCGCCACTATCCTTGACGGTTTCTTGGTGATTGAGAAGAATAAATCTTTGAGCAGCAGCCATCTTGGAAGGTTGTCAGCATGACCTGATCCTCCGTTTTGCCCACCTATAGCAACTCTTTATTGAAACGAGTCACGTACTGTCTCAACGACTCTCCTTCCGCTTGAAAAATGTTGAGAAGATGCCCAGTTGGCTTTTTGTGTCTCTGTCCTCCAATGAAATGACAAACGAAGCCCTTACTGAGTTGCTCAAAGTTGGCAATGGTGCCTAGGTGTACTTTGCCAAACCAAACTCTAGCTGCACCCTTCAGCATTGTTGGGAAGGCTCTACACATTACTTTATCTGGGATCATCTGCAAGACCATCAAGGTTTTGAATGATTCGATGTGGTCCAAAGGATCTTTTGAACCGTCATATGACTCCAGTTGGGGAAGACAAAATTTCAGTGGGAGAGGACGATTTAACACCGCAGTGGTAAATGGCGAATCTGTCCTTCGAATCATTCCATCCAGGTTTTCCACAGCTTTGTCCTTCATTGCATTTTGAGTTCATCCATTTCTCTCCTCATGTTACGGAGTTCACTCTCCATCTTTGACAAGTTTTCTTCTGTTGCCCTTATCCTCCTGTTGATCTAGCTACTGATTCTTCAAGGTTGTTCTTCTTCATTCTGGTTCTCTGTAGTTCGCTGTCGTTCCCCATTCTGGAATTCAACTGCCCTGCGTAATTCTTCATTCTGGCAAGTCAATTCCTCCACACTGGCTACGAGAGCCTGAATCTATTGTGCAACCTGTTCAGGGTCCATTTTGTATTACAAGGATCTTTTTTGTCACTTGGGAAAAGAAAATGGCTTGAATGATCACGTTTCCCACAAACGGTGCTGAATTGATGATGCAAAAAGTCAGTAGTGAGTTCCTCGTCTCCGTTGATGGACGATGGTAGTTAAGTACGTCTCCGGTATGAAACCTGCAATAAGAGTCAAACTAGGAAAAGAATACACTGGTGTGGTGTTTGCCAAAAACCCTCTAATGATTAAGTCAGAAAAAAGGGCTTAGAGAAGGGATTTCACTTATGAGTAGTTTTTGGATCAAGTTTTTGTGCCTACCTTTTGGTTCCTCCTTTTCTTTCTTTTATAGCTGCTATTTCCCTCAAAGGAAAATAAATCTCTGGATTTAAGTCCAACGGATAATGTGTTACAAACCGGTGCTTTTATGTACATAGCTCCTTTGTTACAGCTGCTCCGTCCATTACTCCTTGACATAAATGCTTGTGATGAATGCGTAACGCTTGTTTGGATCGTCATTATGTTACTGACGATCTAATTATTTTTCGATTCATCAACTGCCATGATGTAAAAGGTATATTTTCATTTTCATTTTTTTTTAATTTATTTTTTTATATACACAAAAAGGTTCTGAATTTAATACCTCACCTTTTATATCCTTGTAATGGGAGAAGTGTCGTTTGAGCTACAACTCATTGGCTTCAAAAGATTTTCATAGTAACCCAGCTATTATTTTTAAGATCTTTTTCTGTTAGTTATATGCTCTAAATCTGATTGGGGCATCTATGAACTAAGTTTTCCTTTGATGGGCCCAAGTGAGACCCCCTTTAAACGTTACCTATGACATTAAATTGGATAGGCAAACATTATCCAATCAGTTGGGCTGATAAAGATTTATAAATGTAAGCTTTACATCTATGAACTCATACTGCAATTAGAATTAAGGCTTAGTTGACTGATTCAGTTATGTTAGGAATTGTATTTCAGTTATGCCTGTTGAGGTGCCATAATGTTGGAAATTCAGAGAGTTTTTAGAAGTTTGTTTTTAAAGAATGCAATAATTTCCCTAATGTGCACTAGAAAAATTAGGAAGAAAATGGAAACGATTCAAATATTAAAGTCACATGTGTGTGTTGGAATGCTTTGTAATATATAATTATCAGTGACTTTTAATTTGAATTTCATTATCATTGTGTTGGAGGGCTTACTATTGCTTAAATATTTTTTTAAATCTTATATTCAATAGCTTTCCTGCGCATCGCAAGGGTTAGCAACTAGTATAAATTAAACCAAAGTCTTTGAATTTTTGTTGACCTTTTAAAATTTTGACACATCAGATTTGCAAACTTCACCAATTTACACCTCATTATAATTTATTTTATTGTTTAATTTCTTTAATTAGACTTTAGTCTACAATATTAGAGACACAAAACCCAACCACAAGACCCAAACGCTAAAAACAGCCGCAAACTAAAAACCATAGACCCACATGCAGTTAATGCTTTCATTTCAATTTCTTCCTACTCTCTCAGTCCACTCTCTACGCTTTGCTCTGTAGTCAGTAGTCTCAAGTTACAACCCACATACAATATAGAAAGAACCAAATTTTAACCTTTTGACTTTTGAGTAGATAAACAGAGAAGACCTCATATTGAATTATATGTTCTCTATTTATTTATTTATTTTTTTTTTTTTTGTTCTCTAAAAATCAATTTGAGATGATATACAGACATGAAGCAGGTATATTTATATCTATCCTTAGTACAGTTGTACCCTATAAATATTTATCTATCTAATAATATAGTATTTTTTATTTTCACTGTGTATGTTTAATAATTATCACCATTGAAAGAGTCAGTTTATTATTTTAGTATAAATTTTGTAGTATTTTACTGCATTTTCATGTTTTGATTTTGTGTAAATATATTAATGATGACTATGAAAGGCTTATTCTATTTGTTATTTTAGTTTATGAAAGGACCTAAGAATATATTCCTAATTTCAATAATGGATTTGTAAAATTTTCTTTTTGATTTTATAAATTACTTTTTCATGTATCGCAAGGGTTTGTAGATTGCAATCCTAATGTGCAATCAAACAATAAAAAGAAAAAAAAATTGTTTAAATCTTCTTTAAAAAGTTATGTTTGCAAAACATTCATATGCATCTTAGAAAAATAAATTTGCTAAAATCTGTGCTCATTAATGTTCATTCACAAAAGATTAAATAATAATGCATACTCAATAGTTTTTCCATGCATTGCACTAGTTAACAACTAGTATAAATGTATTTTGGTGGTGGTCAACCTGATAGTTATATAAAGATAAAATATTTCTCTCTAGCTTTCTCACTTTGCAACCAACGTGTCTAGATTTGAGATGAGAAAATAAATTTTCATGTAAAAAGAAAACTCCCTACATATTTGATGGGTCAAAATTCTAGTTTCAAGAAAAATAATATATCCTTATATATAATATATTTCTGGGAAAAAGAAAAGTACTATTGAGAGCTTCCTATACTATAAGTGGTGTAGGCTTGTAAGGATAATCAACAAGGTGGTTGTTATATTTGGGGAGCAGCACCACAATATTTTAGTTTACTAGCTACACCGGAAATCCCGTAGACAGCATATATCATTCCAAGATAGTGACATGATTCACGCCTCAACTCGCCATCTAAAAACATTCATGAATTGGCGGTTATTTGCTTCTCATGTTATGAAATTATTTTAAAGCATCATCAAGATAATATCTCTCAACTGTTCTCTAATTTTATGGTAAATCCAATACTTGTGAAATGTTATTATTCAAATGTTTGTTAGAAGATTATTTATTTATCGATTATTGTTCTTAGGAACAACAAATTTATGCAAAATTTATGTGAAAAGGGAGGACTTCAAAAACTTCATAGAAGATTCATTACAGAGAAGAGAGACTCAAATATAGTTGACACTGTAACATTGCACAAAGCAAGAGTTCTAGATAAAACCTACTTTGACGAGGATATACCCCATCTAGAAGAGATTCATAAACTCATTACGCATTCCTAAAAATATTATTTGGGGTAGTCGCTTACTGATGATTAACATGTCTCAAATATTCTGAATACAACAAAACACATAAATATTTTATACTCTTAAAAGAGATGGTGGTGCTTCTTTCCATGGGCCTTTTCTTCTTCTTTCTTCTCATGATGCTCATGGAACGCATACCCACCGGCTCCTACTGCAACTGCTGCTGCAATCTCCTCTTCAATCTTGTGCTTGTGAGCATGCTCTGGCTCTTTCTTTGCCTGATGCTTTTCATGCTGAAACAATCATTGAAAAAAATTAAAGTGCTAGTACGAATTTGAAAAGGACTAAAACAACTATACACGAATAAATTTTAAGGTCAATTGAATTCAACATAGATACCATCAAGAAATCCCGAATATATATGCTTGCGCATAGAAACTCCTGATTGAGCTAACACAACACAAGACCCAATAACTAATGAAGAGCTATGTATAGTCGCTCCGCTGCTTTTAATTTTTAAAAAGTTTGTTTGTTTGCCTTCGCAGCAAGTTTTGTTTGTTTTCTCCAGTGTATATGTATCATGTGTAGGATCATACTATTGTCTAGTGCTTTGTTTTCAATGAAATCTCTCATTCATCCCAGAAAAAACATCTCTTTTCTATAGCGTTTTCGATTAATTAAAGATATTGGTTCATGCTACTTGAGATCAAAAGCAGTATCTGTAACAAACTAACAATAGAAAAACTTCAATACAATGAAAATAGCCATTTTTAAAACGCAAACAGACAAATATATATTTAAAAAAAAAAAAAAAAAAAAAAACTGAAGGAATTAAAAGGAAAAATGACAACAAGATGAGGAAGATTACCAAGGCATAAGCTCCAGCAGCAACAGCACTAAGCTCGCCTAGCTGCTCGAGATGCTTGTGGTGCTTCTCTTCCTTCTTATAATCAACAAGTTTTTCCTCATCTTTATTGTGGTGGTGGTGGTGGTGGTCAGCCATTGTGGTGGTAGAGTAGGAAAATACGTACTCCCTCTTCTCACATAAATGGTAGGTCCTACTAATTAAATTCATGGTGGGACTCACCTTAGGTTGCACGGACACGCCATTTTTGACTTCGTGTCGGTGTCGGACACATGTTGGACACCGAAACGGGTATGACTCGCCGGATTCCGGTGTCTGGCAAGTGTGTTTTTTTTTTTTTTTTTTTTTTTTTTTTTTTTTTTTTTTTTTTTTCGCTTCTTCGACACGGCTCCGATGCGGTGCCAACACACCAACTGTGAAAAAAAAAAAAAAAAAAAAAAAAAAAAAAAAAAAAAAAAGGAGATCACAGATTTTGACAAATGGACTTACTAATACTATTGATTTTGTGATATACCCTCAAACAACAAGCCTAAGAAGTCCCAAAACCCACATCTTAGGTTCTTCTCAACCCACCCACCCTCCCTCTGACCTCTGCTCTGCCCGCTGCTGCCGCTGCCCTCTGTCCCTCGCCGGAGCTAGATCGAGCCGATCGGCGAGCTCCATAGACGTTGACGCCGTGCTTGTCCTTTCCGATCTCTCTCTCTCTCTTGGCGTCAGGTCCGACCTCTTTAAGCTTCTTTATGTGGCTTTTTTTTTTTTTTTTTTGGTGAATGACTGAATGGGTTACTTAATACTCACTTATTATAAAGCTTTTAAAATAAAAATAAAAATAAAAATCCTACTCTCACTGTCCCAGTGTCACTGTTACTGTGTTTCTTTACTCAGCCTTTTGTTTTACCTCATAAATTATAATGTTTATTACGAATTTAGTGATTTTTGTTTTTGTGTGTCCTGCTATAGTTTTATTTATTTATTAAAGTTAAACATCATAGGTGATTTTACTAAAATGAATGCTGAAAGTGAAAAATCAGCTGAGTCAGTTTGATGTTGAACTTGTTATCCTTTTATGGTTTGTACTCTAAACATTTTATGTGTATTATTGTACTACTTTGAGTGTTTTTTTTTTTTTTTTTTTTTTTTTTTTTTTTTTGTGAGTACTATGAGTGTTAGTTTACTTATTTGTAGTTCTTACATAATTTAAATTCTAAACATAAACGTATTTTATGTCTAAAAATATTAAAAAATATGTCTAAATATAAAATTTAATTAATTATTTAATCGCCATGTGGTGTCCTTATTTTTTAAAAATTGCCGTATCCACATGTCCGTATCCGTGTCCGTGCAACATAGAACTCACCATTCATGTGAGAGGGAGAATACACATTTATAGTATTCCGGAGTATCTAATAATTTTCCGGTAGAGTATGATATATGTCTTGAGAAGATACAGGAACCACAATGCAAGTCAATGAGAAAGGATATTAATTGCTCTGTGACGTGGATTAAGGGTTTGGATTAGGGTGATTATATATGGTGGTGATCATGGTCAAATGACTAAGCCCTCCCCCGGGCCATGAATTTTGTCATCAAAGGTCAAGACTTAAAGAGTAAGTATTATATATATATATATATATATATATATATAATAAAAGATGTTTTGTTTATATTTTTTGTCACGTCAACTTTAAATATCTCACAATTTTATACCTCATTACTATTTTTTTTCCCCCTATTTTTGGTGTTTTGGCTGCTTTTAGTTCAAGTGAATTCCATGAGGTAAATTTCATGAAAGATATGGCTAAGATTTGTAATAAAATTTGCATGTGCAGTTGACCTCAGGCACTTGCAGCCCCATAAAATAAAATCAACTATCTGATATGGTTGTGCACATTCTACCTCCAATTCATAGAGTGTAGGTAATGTCCTCTGCAATTTTATCCATTTTTAAAGCCTTTTTAGTTATATGATTATTTCATCTTCGGCCTTTCTCTGTAGCCATTGTTGTTTATAAATTCAAACCATTAGTGAAAATTATGAAATGTTGATGGGCTTTCGAAAGGTTAGGCTTAACAAGTTTTCATGGGCTTAAAAATATCATACTCCATTGGTAGATTCAAGTGCTGACTTTGGAAAGTTGGGTCCATCAAATTAACAAATCTGATTTTTTTTTTTTTCCCATGAATCCTTCTTTTGTTGCTTAATATAACTCTGCAGGTGAGATTTTACATGGTAGTTGGTTCTAAACCTCATAGATGCTATCTCAATGTAAAGTACCTGGAAATTTTCTGAACACATCAGCCAAGCAAATCATATATTTTAGTTTCTTAAGGTTGCAGTTAATCATGCTTTTTTTTTTTTTTTTTTTTTTTTTTTTGTGGTTTTCTTTTCATGCCGAACATTAGGAACTTCTCTATGCAATTTGGATTTTTTTTTTTTATATGAAAATTTCAATTTGGCTAAGAATAGTTAGTTAAAGAATTACCAAACTTAGATGTAAGGTAGTTTAGTTTAAGCCACATGACTTTGCACTTAGAATTAAATAGCATAATCTAGGCATTTGTAAAGGATATTTAATTGAAATTTTCACATTTACGCTCTGTTGAAATATTTTCAAACCCAAAATATTTTACAAGTAAACACCTTCAGTAAAATATTTTTAAGTTTCTGATATGACGAGTAAAATATTTCAAGCAAACCACCAAAATCAATGGCTCAATATTGAAGCCGTTGGTGTTAGACTACTGGAACTGACAGTCAGAGCGATGGATCCAGCAATCGAACTGCTGACAATCTCCGTCAAAGCAGTATCTCCTGTGACCGGACCGCTAACACCAGTCGACAAAATGGCACCTTCTGTTATCGGATTGCTAACACCGGTCGACAAAATGACACCTTCTGTTACTGGACCTCTGGCACCGGTTATGGTGTCACGTCTTTGGCCACTATCCGCTGGTTCGGTGTCTCCAGCTATCGAACTGCCAAAACTGATCCCCGGTGAGGTTCTCTTGCCACCAGACTACCGACACCAATCTCTGGAACAAAATCACTGGCCGCCGCACTATCGTCACCAATGATCTTGAAGAGTTTTTTTCCATAGTTTCCTGACCAAGCAACTTAACATCTTCCCCATTTCCCTCATTAATTGTTTCTTATTGTATCATAATTTCCTAACCGCATCATCAGTTTAACAAATTTGTTTTGAGAATCCTAGTATTGAGATTAACTCTTCATCATGCCAGTATGCAAATGCAAATACTTTCCTTCCACCAGTCGGTGTTAAACTCTATCATGTAGTCTCAGAATTTGATTCCCACCCATTACCACTTTATCAAGCACGTCCTCCAGGCCCTAGAATTTTCCAAGCGATTAATTACCAAGCACATCTCATTTTTTTTTTTTTTTTTTTTTTTTTTTTTTTTTGGTTATTGATAAATTGCTTCAGTGGACAAAAATGTGAAGTTTTTCAATCTAAAGATCATATATATATGGTTCCCACTCCTTCCTTTCTCATTTTCTGTAACTCCTGTCTATATTATCTCAAAAAAAAAAATTATATGTGGTCTGCATTGTACCCAACACAAGTACAATATAATTTACCTAGCAAAAAAAAAAAAAGTACAATATAATTCAATATCTTTATTCAGTCAATTATATATACTCCTTTTATTGTTTTTTTTTGGGTAAAAACTCTTTTTATTGTTAAAACATATGCTAGACAATCAATATCTAATACTATATTCTATATATAAAAAATTCAAAAAAAAAAAAGAAAAAGAACAAGCTGAGAGAAAGTTAGGTCCTATTAAGGATATTATGCCATGTAGGATTAAAACCCATTTAAAAATCTTTCATGTTAACAGTAAAAACTCAAATTAAAAATGCAAAAATTGTACCTTTTTGCATCTTCAAACTAAACTTTAAAAAATCAAACGTTGCGCTCCTTGAGATGGGATCAGAAAAAGTTGAGAGAGAGAGAGACCAATGCAATACCGAGAAGTGCACCTCTTAAGAACAATTGCTCCTCAGCCAATCCGAGAAAGGACTTAAATAAGAATCTCTCTTTTCCTACTATTTTGTACATGTATTGTCATTCTTGCTAACTCTTTTTTTTAACTATCAAACCGTAGCCCTTAGAAATCAAGTGTTGGCCTTAGCTATCCATCTCTACAAATTAATTGTATTGAGCCTCCATCCTAGCCCAATCTTAGTGGATTGGGCCTGGTTCCCAAGATCTGCCCCCCACACACACAGGAGAAACACTAATTGCCACTGAACAAAAAAAAATGCAATTACATGCTGCCCTAATATAATTTTTTTTCCATTGACAAACCATTTATCCTCCGCTCAACAAATTGCAGAAAAATTATATTAACACTAAAAGAAGGCACCAATTCACCCGAAGTTAAACAGCGGCGGCACTAATTGTTACTGAGCAAAACAAAAGACAAGAAAGTGTTGGACTTAGGAAGCAGTTAGTTCATATAAGTTGCTGGCGATTCTCTTTCATTGTTTTAGAGCTTTAAATGCTCCACATTAGGAGATTTATCATTTTATCTGCATAGGAACAAAAGAAGACAAATCAAATGAGAATTCAAAAAAAAAAAAAAAAAACGATTGGAGGCCTTTTGTAGAACACCTAGCAGAAATAGCCATTTGTTTTCACTTACAAAATCCTTAGGAAAAAACAATCAACAAGAGATATGGTTTTATAGAGCTTAAGTATTAACAACCAAGACATATATATATATATATAAAGTAAAGACCTCAATGGGAGTGCATGTAGTCTTGTTATGTGGTGCTCTAATTTTGCATTTAGTCTTTTTTTACCTCTTTTCATCAAGTTTTTTTTTACTGTTACTCAAAAGATCACATTAAATCATTTATATTGTTATCTCATTAATTGCCTAAGTTTACACTACACATTTCTCACTACTTCATGTTTTTTAGAATACCCACCGTTTTAGTATTAAAAACAAAAGCAAAAAATAATAATAATAAGGATTAATAGTAATAACTAACAAAATAAGGCAATGGAGAGAGATAGAGAGACATGAAAATATTGTAGATTATTAAATGAAAAGCACTGTTTTACTATTACCAAAATAAAATACTTGAGATTGACAAAATATTTGTAAGAGAGCAAAAGATGAATCTAAGGGGCCACCACCATCAAACTGCCGAAACCCCTACAGATAATTTTTTTTTTCTCTTTAAATTAGAGGCTTAAATATTGTCGGACTATTAGTTGTGTCATTATACCTCAAAACCAATTGGTGATGAGAAAGACACACTCAAATCTTTTATGAGTTTCGACATAACATCACATAGGCATGTTTTTAGAGTGGTTGTAGGGAGTCAAACTGTGGTCCCCCAACAATCCCTCCCTCACAATAACACTCCCATGACTCGAACCCATGATCTTGGCTTTGATACCATTTGTCGGACCGTGAGCTGTGTCATTTCACCTCAAAACCAATTGGTGATGAGGAAGACACACTCAAATCTTTAATAGGTTTCGACATCACAACACACAGACCTGTTTTTAGAGTGGTTGTAAAGAGTCAAATTGTGGTCTGCCCAACAAATATGATTTAGGTTTGAGTATAGTTTGGTTGGATATTTTTTGTTTTTTGGTTCACAATGTAAAGCCATATTTTACCATGGTTTTAAATCATCTATAAGACTATGTCTTAATGTTGCACTATCAATGAGTGGAAGATGGTGAGAGAGTTTGACATATTTTTATTTCATGGTATGCAATATGTGAACAGAATACAAATTAGTTGATTTTCATAGTCTTTTTACTCTTTTGTATTTATTTTATTTTAATATATCAAAATGTATTTTAGTTTACTTTTTTCTTTATACAATATTCTCCAAAACTGTCTTATGTAAAATATCACAAAATTATTCTAGCATCGTATGAGTGACTTACTAGTTATACAAAATAATCGAATAAGTACCATGAAATTTTAACTTTATTTTCTGTTACATTACAGTTATGGCAGATCGAGGATATCTTGTAAGAAAGTTAGCATATTACAATTTGTTAGTTGTGACTGTTGATGACATTACTTTCATAAGATATTTATATAAATAAAAAATCATTTACATTGCACAAGCCCACCATCAACATAATCTCATTGCTGTCATGCAATAACCATGATATATGTATCTTAATCCTAACATCAAAAATATCGCACAAATGATCTTGTGATTGACTGATCAAAGCAATAAAAAATGTCCATGTTCTTGTTTATTAGTTTTATATTATATATTGATAATATAAAGGGAGAGAGAAATGGAAAGAAAACACACCAGCCAGCTGATAATGATAAACAATTAATTAGTCAATCAGTTTTTTTTTTTTAATGGATGATTTTTTAAAAAAATTTTAAAAGATATTATAAATTTTATGCATAATTATTAGATACTACCTTCTCAAAAAAAAAAAATTAGATACTAGTTTATAACCTCATGTATATGCATGGATACACTTAAAGATATACAATAAGATGCATAATATAATTCCTATATATATAATTTAAATACTATTGATAGTCACTTTTATATTTTGTTAAATCTTTATAAAAAAAAAATTAAGAATATTATTAGGTACAAAATGTAAATTGTGGGGGCATTTTTTGCTTCAAAGAAAACTCATGTGTACTCCTTTAGGCAAATTTTTGCTCTTGTCCCACACCAAACTAGTGGTACTCTAATGCCATTGGTTCATGCCTTATAAGGTGCTAAGAGGAAGGAAACCCTTCCAATGTGGGACAAGAGCAAAAATTTGCCTAAATGAGTACACATGAGTTTCCTTTGAAGTAAAAAATGGCCCCACATAAATTATTCATTTTTTTTTATTATGGTGAAATACTTTTTTTTTTTTTTACGATTCATTTATTCTAAACTTTTTGGTTTTTATACTTAATAACTCACTTGGATGAATATTTATGATGAGGTCTCACATTTGATTCTAAAAGTAAAAATAAATAATTTAGGACACATGACGCAAAATTAAAACTCTAATTTGAAATTTTAATTTGAGTTTCTCTTAACTTTACCTATTATTATATATATAGATACCCTCTTACATTCATGATAGATTCCACTAATTAAATTTATGATATGGTCTATTATAAATGTGAAAGTAGTAACTAACACAATATTTACCCTAAATAACTAGTAATTTTTCAAATTTTACTATATAACATTTATAAATTGATATGATAATAAATGTGATCAATGAATTTAACAATATGATAAATGAAATAAAAAAAAATTATAATAAATGAAAGTCAAAATTACTTTTTGTAACAATTTTTTTTTTTTTTTAGGCGAAGATTAAATCCTAGATCTCTTATACAAGCATAAAAAATTTTACAAGTTGAGCTAACTAAAACCCACTACCTTTTATAATAAATGATACATCTTATGTGATGAAATTTGTATTAATTATTTCTTGTATTACTCTATTTTTTTAGAAGTTCACTTGGTTTAAAAAATTAATAAAATTAAATTAAATAAGAAATTGCTTAGATAACATCAAGAAGATGAAATGATACGATAGGAAAATATTATTATTAACATTGCACACAAAGAAACGGGATGACACACAATGAACAAGGACATGTACCAACCAAGTAAGCATTCACAAACTCACTCTCGCTCGCCCACAAAGTATTATTTAGGGTAGTTGCTTACTGGCACAAACACAACACAACTCAAAGAAGAAGAAAAAAGACGCAGTTAATAAATAATAAATACACATTGAAAGAGAGATCTAGATGGTATGTCTTGGATTGATGGATGGTGTTGTTTTCAACCAAAGAGGTGGTGGTGCTTCTTTCCTTGAGCCTCTTCCTCTTCTTCCTTTGCCTCTTTCTTCTCATGATGCTCATGGAAGGCAAATCCACCAGCTCCAACTGCAGCTGCTGCTGCAATCTCCTCTTCTATCTTGTGCTTGTGGGCATGCTCTGGATCTTTCTTTTCCTTATGCTTCTCGTGCTGAAATATATCATTATCCGGAAAAACAAGAAACACTTTAGCCTTATTATTATTAAAGATGTTAATAAACTTAAAACAAAATCTGTGCCATACAACAGATTAAGAAGGTTATATATATATATATATATTATTACCAAGGCATAAGCACCGGCTGCGACAGCACCCATCTCGCCAAGCTGCTCTAGATGCTTGTGGTGCTTCTCTTCCTTCCTGTAGTCAACCTCAGACTCGGTGGAGATGGTGGTGGCACCATATCCTTCTATGGTCGACTCACCGTACCCGCCGGGGCCACCACTGGAAAAACCAGTCTCAGCATAACCAGTAGTAGTCTCAGTATAGACAGATTCAATAGGCTTATCTTCTTCGTCCTTCTTGTGATGGAAATGGTGGTGGTGGTGCTTCTCTTCAGCCATGGAATTGGAGGTTGAGGTTGAGTTAACAAAACTATAGTTAAGAAAAAAAAGAAAGAAAGAAAAAAGAGATAGTTGATGATGAAGTTTTGGGGTAGAGAGGTTGGTATTTATAACAGGGGAATAGAGATAGTGCCACTGGCCAAGTGCCACATGCTCATTTGCTCTCCCGCCATTGTGGGTAGCCGTTAATGTTGTGATGGGCGGTCACGATTTGTTTGCCTTCACGGATCTGCTTTTTATATATATAATTATATATATTGTTTGGATAATCTTTCGTTTTTTTTTTTTCTTCACAACTAAACTAAAAAAGGGTAACCCCAGTCGGGTCCCCTTTGCTTTTTGCTGGACATAAAATTGATTCTTTACCTAATTTTTTCTCCTTTGGTGTATACTATACTATATATATTATTAATGATTACGTGGTTGATTCGTTTACCAACAAAAATCATATATTTCATCAAAAATAAAAATAAAATCATATTATATATATTATATAATAAATAATAAAATAAAAGGTTGGACCAGAAGTAATAAACTTTTAAGATAAATACAACAACTAACTTGTTCATATCAAAAAAAAAAAACTTGTTCATATCAACTTTTTTTTTTTACTGCCTTATATTTATTTTTTAGATAAATACAAATATCATTTTTTTATATCAATTTTTTCCCTACTTTATATCACTTCTTTGAATCAATTTTTAGATAGAAACAACAACATAATTGTTGTTATGGAATAGGACTATTTTTAAAAAAATAGGAACAATAACTAATTGTTGTTATCCACTACTTTTATCTCTAATATATTTTCAATTATTTAGATAAACACAAAAACTTAATAATTCATATAAACTCTTTTCTTCTCACTTTTTTATTCTCTAACTTATTTGAATTTTAAAATACCACAATTTTTATTTTACTTTTTCTAATTCACGGTATCTTCCTCCAAATTAAATTTTTTATTTAAAAAAAAAAAACGTTTTAATGAAATCAATGCCTCTCTTTTTTGCCTTCACTTTGCCACCTGTACTGCTTTAAAATACACCAATTAAAAAAACAAAAAATAAATAAATAAAACTATTTATTCTAATCAATTAACTTAATTACTGCACAAAAGAACTCTAGATGATATATGTGGGTGTGAAAGCCCAACGCTACGAATTGGGCTTGGGGCCCAATGTGAATGTCACTATTTGACCGAAGAGGTAAGAGGGATCAGGGCTGAGCCCGTTTTGTGGAATTGCCTTTGAAAAAGAATGACGGATACGTCCGAAGACATTACTGTTAGTCCGAAGAGGTTCATCTCATCGGATCACTAGAGAACTTGACCAAGCAAATGTACTGAAGACCTGAACGACCTTCCCAGCTATTTCCACGCCAAAAAACGAACTCTAGGCACGCCTAAGGACAAGAATAACACAAAATATCTAAGAGGGAAAAGCTACCACCACTGCATTTAATGCACTGCAGCAACTTTTCTTGCTGCATTTATGTGGAGAAGACACCTGAACAGTGCAGCATCAGCTACTACCACTCACGGCAGACTAAAGCAAGCATCTGATGTGACAAGTACTCAAGTGGATGCTTAGATGAACAACAAGTGTACGGTGAAGATGAGGAGGAAGGAGCATATATATAAATGGAATAGGCCTCTAATGAAGGGGGGGATTCTTTCTGGCTGTAAACATTATTTTTTCTCTTTGGATTCAAGAGGATTTTCATGGAATACGAGTCTGAACATCATCTTATCCTTTGTTGTCTATTTATATCATTGCTAAATCCATTTCCAGTCTAGTTGTTTAACCCATTCTCTACAAATTTATTGTTCGGGGTTCAATGGGCTACCTGCCTGCAGGGTTTGTGCTTGGCTCATCAGATTTGAACCCTACAATATATATATTACCCGATAATATTAATCTTCAAAGGAAATAAATGGAATAAAATGACGACACTCCTCGTCGATAGCTCTATTCTGAATGACATAGTCCAATATTAATAATAGCCCAACCAAATACAAATTAACACGATTAATTCCCCAGTAGCTAGTGGATTCTAGTTAGTTCAACTAATAAAATCTCTGATAGTTATATAAGAGATTTAGGATTCAATACCCCGCCTACACCAAAAATTGATTGGTGTCTTAGCAGCCTATACCAAAAATTTATTGGTTTCTTGGCAATGGCGGTTCTAGGAAGTTTTTTGAGGGTGGTCATTAAGAAATTTAAATTATACAAAATCTAATAAAAAGAGAACTTCATATATTAAAAAAACACACAAACATGCAAACATATAAAGCCTTAGAGCATTCACATCAATCCGTGTATAACTGTGTATAATAGAAAAAATGCTCAAATTTACACATTTTTGTTCAAAAACAGCCCACATCAATCCGTTTAAAATCTTGCAAAATCTTCTAAAATTATCAACGAGCTACAGTACCCGTGTAAATTTACACGGGCATTGTAGCATGTGTATTTAGTTTTTTATTAATTTTCGTTCGCACCAATTTTTTTCTCTCTTCTCTGTGCACAACGACCTCAGCTCCTCATCTTCTTTTCCTCAGATGCACACAAACACAAACACACCCACACACAAACAAACCCACACAGACAAACCAACAGAGAGATAGATCGGTGCTCGGAGATCGGTGCTTATAGTATAGGTCTTGTTGGAGATCGGTGTGCAATGGTGTGTGGTGGCGGTTGAGATCAATGTGCGTTAGCATTTGGGTTTCAGCGTTTGAGATCGGTGGCTGTTGAGATCGGTGTTTAGGTTTCAGCGTTTGGCGTTTGGTAGGTTTCAGCTGTTGAGATCAAAGATTTTTTGTGGGTTTTGGGGATGTGGGTTACTGGATTTCAGGGGTCGTTTGGTGGAGATGGTGGTGGTGGTGGTGGTGGTGGTGTTGGGTCGTTTTGTTGGTGGTAGGTTGTGGGAATGGGTGACAGTTGCGGTGTGTAGTGGCTGTGCGGCTGAGATTTGGTGGTGGATCGGATTTGGTAGGTTAGGGTGAGTGTGTGGTTGAGATTTGGTGGTGGCTGAGATTTTGTGATAGTGGTGGAAGAGGAAGGTGGATGGGTTTTGTGATTTGGAAGAGGAAGGCCAGAGGTGATGGCTGGTGGAGCAGTGGCCAGAGAGATGGGTGTAGAAAGAGAGCAACAAATCAGAAAAATGGGGAGAAAGAGAGAGAGAGCGCGTATGTAAAGAGAGGTAGTTGAGAGAAATAATAAAAAAAATTGAGTAGAATGAATATTTTATTGAAATATCTTGTAAAATAAATAAACTGATGTGAGTGTTTTGTAAAAGTGATAGTGTAAAATAGAAAAAATAGGTTTTTTCGAGTAAAATAGATAGAAAATTTAGAAGAACTGATGTGAATGCTCTTACAATTTTTTTCTACGAATTTTCTTATTTTGAAATTGTTACATGATAGTTTCATTATCAATGTTGTAATCTACATCTCTTCAAAAGTTTAGTTAAATAAAATTTTTCTTAGACTTTTTATTTTTATTTGTAAGGACCAATATATTGTTAAGGGACCAAAGTTTAAGGTCAAAGTTTGGTTACAAACTTACTTAGTGTGCGTCTGGCTTCAAATTAAAAAGCCAGCTTATTTTACTATTTAACTTATTTTTACTACTATTCATGGACCCATTGCACTTTTGATACTATTTATGGGTCCCACTGTACTATTTTAGCTAACTTTTACCTTTATCTACAGTACTTTCAGTAAAAAGTTTTCAGTTTTAGCAAAATAAGCGGATCTCAAACAGACCCTTAAGCTACAACTCTCCCTAAACAAATTAACATTGCTACATATTTTGAAAATCTAACAATTAAATTGGTTGTTCTCTATGTTCTTAAAACACGTGTCAAATTTCATACCAATCGGATGTTATTTACTATTCAGTCTCTAAACTTATTTTTTATGTATAATTTTAAACTACAAAAACTCTAAATTTAAACATTTGATTAAAGATATAGCAATATCTTTTCTCTTCTTGAAATTTTGCAAGTATGGAAGATATAATAAAAAAATGTAATTAAATGGTGAATTTGTTAAAATTCAAATTCAATAAAAAAAATTAATTGAAGTTGTAGTCTTAGTCTACAACCAAGCTTGTTGCCAAATTTTGTCTAAAGTTTAATTGTGTTAAACCTAAACAAAACTTAGGGTGGTCACAAAGTTTTTTTAAGGATAAAAAAAAAATCATAATTTTTTAAAATTTATACATAATAATTATTATTTTTTTCAAGTCAGGGTGGTCTTGTGACCACTTTGGACTCTATGTAGAGCTGCCCTTGTATCCAATGGCAGCTTTAAGAATATTTTTGAGGGGGGTCATTAAGAAACCTAAATTAAATATAATTTAATAAAAATATAATTTGAATATATCTAGTTATCGATAAAAAAATTGCAATGACATGAAATTTTACAATTTCTTTCTACGAGTTTTCATATTTTAGAATCGTTACATGATAGTTTAGTAACCGCTATCATTATCTAGTGTCAATGTAGCTAAATGTGACCATTTTATTTTGTTAAGTTTATATATCTTTTTTATTTTTATGCAATTTCCATTATCTATTTCTCATTGTTTTTATAAAAATATTTTAATCTAAATGACAATACTCAATTCTAGAGGTGTCCACGGGAACTCGGGAACTAACCCACCAGCCCAAACCGCTCGGGCCAACCTGAAAACTGGCCGACCCGATGCCGAAGACAGTCAAAGACAGGTCTCCGCCACCAAAAATTGACTTAGGCAGGTCAGATGGCAGGTTTTCTTCTTCAAAACCCGATATACCCGATCCGACCTACGAAACCCATGAAAGAAGGCCGGAGTTCCTAGATCTGTTCAGATTCATCGATATTCTGGTGAAGGTTTGGTAGTTTTTGGTTAGATCTGGTGAAGATCTAGGTTTTCTTGCTTAGATCCGGCGATGAGATGAAGATTTTGCTCAGATTTACACATGCTTTTGCTTCAATTTTTCTTAGATCCGGTGATGAGAAGAAATTTTCGCTCAAATCTAAGCTTGGTGTAGTGGTTTTTGCTTCGATTTTTGCTTAGATCCACTGATTTTCGCTCAAATATGAGCTTGAAGTTGTGGTTTTTCTTTGATTTTTGCTTAGATCCGGTGATTTTTGCTCAAATCTGAGCTTGATGTTATGGTTTTTCTTTGATTTTTACTTAGATCCGGTGAAGATCTGGTGACTCTAACTCAGACCGAGGCTGACCAACCCAACCGTTGTCCACCGAAGACCGATCCAAGTCGACCCCAAGGTCGTCAGCAGTCGGCGGTGGGTCGTTCAGCCGTCCACCCGATGTAAGCGGGTCGGTTGCGGGTTGGGCATAAACCTGACCCAGACCAACCTGTGGACATTCCTACTTAATTTACTTGCACTATATTAATTATTAATCAACACAGCCATACTCATCCATACATAAATAATACATTAAGTGTCTATTTAACCAATCAAATTCTTGAACAATCACCAACTTTATAACATAAAGTTATTATAACATGATAACAATATACACAAGTGTGACAAACCCTCTATATTTTTCAATTATTAAATTATATAAAGTTATATTATGTTCACATACATCACAATTCACACAAATAACATTATAACAAAAAAAAATAACGCAAATATTACACACACACACATATAGATATATATATATATATATATAATATAATATAATATAATATAAATTAATGTATAATAAAGGGAATCCATAATATATAGATAGACACTTACAACTCACAACTCACAAATATTCACTCTTTAATTTTATATTTAGAAGACATTGAGATAGTCAAATAAAGAAGAGAGATGAGATGAGATTCATTAAAGAGAAATTTGTGAGTTGTGTTGTTATTTGATTTTGGACTAGGCTGATATGTGATTAGAGTGAGCAAGACTTAAGTCAGGGTGTGCAATAATATTTTTAATGATAAATTAAACTAATAAGAAAATATTATATACATAATTTTTTTTTTTAAGCCAGGGGTTTCATTTGAACCTCCTAGAGTAGCTTTAGCGCCGTCCCTGCCTGTGTCTTGGTCTGATAAAGAGGTCTCATCAGAAACAAACGTCATAAGTTAAAACTCCCTAAAAAAAAAATTTCCCCGGAGAATAATTATTAAGTAGTAGTATTAAGTATTAACTTGAGCTTCAACACACAGAAAAATGTGCACATTACACCGTGTGAGGCTGTGAGCTAATGAATCCAATGTCACTACTACTGCACCACCTCAGCCCATTCAGCAATGATCAATGATCAATGCTCCTTAACTCTCAATCTGCTTATCACTTCTACAATGTAGATCATTTTGACACCTGCCCTTCACTTCACTATCCCGCAAAGTACGACAGTTTTTTTAATTTCGGAGATGATAAAGTTGTATCATTACACATAAAAATAGAGTGAAATTTATGAATTATGATCTTACTTCGGCTACAAATGCTACTGCATCATCTTTATAAAGCGATAGGAAATAAATGTGATTGGTGGTTTCAAAAAAAGTAATAATAATAAATCTTTGATTTTTTTTTTTTTTTTTTTTTTGAGAAAGTAAGGTTATGTTTAGTAATAGTTTTTGTTTTCTATTTTCAAAAACTTGTTTTTGAGAATATAAAGAAAATTTTTTTTTTTGTATTTTTGAAATCAAAAAAATGTTTGGTTAGTTGAAATTTAAATAAAAAAAATTGAAGAAAAAAATAGAAAATACTAAAATGTGTTGTTATTGGGATTTGAACTCTAATACTAACTCATTAAATGAGATAAATTCATTAAATTAAATGTGTATTTTTATTAACTTTTGAAAATTAGATACAGAAAATAGTCTTTTGCATATTTTCAGTTTTCTTTACAAATTGAGTTTTAAGAATAGTTTTTGTTTTTTGTCCATTTTTTGTTACCAAACTAGTTTTTTAATTTCAAAAATAGAAAAAAAATTGAAAAGAAAAAATAAGAGAAAAAAACAATTACCAAACATACCCTAAATCTTTGAATTAATATTGTAGAATTGGATGTGAAATGAGCAATTCTAGGATTACAACTTTTTCCATCACAGCCATCTTATGTGGTAAATTTGATCAGTTCTCTGTCACTTTTACATAGACTCACTACTTTTCACCCAACCACTCACAATTTATCACATCAAAATTGTGACTGTAGAGACCATTTTTGCTGAAGGACCAATAGCTTGCTTGTAATCCTTGGCTTAGAGTCCCATATCGATTAGAAACCCCCCCACTTTCTCACTTATAAGCCTGAACTGAAGTGAGGAGTGTACCATTATTGGTCCTTCGGCAAAAATGGTCTCTACAATGACAAAGTTATGACACATAAGATTGTGGTAGTATTTTCTCCAATTGGACGTGTCCCTAGATCTATTAATTTTTTTTAATAGTTATTTAAAATCGACGTGTCAATTTATAAAGTAATAAAATGTTGTAATATCTTTAGCAGGCATTAGTTTCTAAAGGTCATATAATAAAATGTGGGATTCAAATCCTCTAGATTTCTTAGGGTACTCTACCAAATAAATTTCCTTAAATCTTAACCATTCTTTAATAATTTAATGGCCTGAATTTTGCCATGTCAGCATTCTACTAACAATAATCTTAATTATTTTGTTTGTAACATTATTTTATTATTTTATTATTTTAATTATTTTGTTTGTAACTAATAGTGCTCTTATAAGAGCACTATTAGTGGAATGTTGATATGACAAAATCTAGACTCTTAAATTATAAAAGAGTGATTAAGATTTAAGGAAATCTATTGGTAGAATACCTTAGGAAAACTAGAAGATCTGAATCCAAAAATGTGTAATATCTTAGTATAATTCTTACAAAAATTAATTGACTTTGATATCTAAGGCTCATTCCAAAAATATCTTTACAACATTTCATGAAGGATCTATGTTCAGTTATTTTTGAATAACGCTAGGGACCCCAATAACATAGCATACGCCCAAATCCATAATATGTTTATGTGTTACCTTATGATTAGGGCTATCTAGATCCGACCGGAGCCTAACAACCCCGCAAAACCGCTCGATGCCGACTCGATTCTAGCCCGAACCCAAGGTCTAGTCAGTCGGCGGTGGGTTTCCGTTCTTAAGAGCCAACACCAGCGGGTTGAGTGGAGAGTTTGCTTCTCCAAAACCCGAGCAACCCAAACCCAATCGGAGCTATTGAAAAATCCGGCCAAATCTTGCAAAACAACAAGCTAGATCCAACGAGATCTCAACTAGATCTAGCTAGATCTGGTGGGATTTAGCCCAATCCCACCAATTTTTAGCGAAAAATTGCAAATTTCAGAGATAAGAAATGCAAATTCCGGCGATAAAATGCAAATTCTAGTAGCTTTTTCTAGATTCCGGCGATAAAATGCAAATTCTAGTAGCTTTTTCTAGATTCCGGCGACTTTTTTTCAGATTTCGATGACTTTTTTTTACTTTGGCTACCGACCAACGCTCACCCCTCACCCGAAATAGACTCGACCGATTTTTCCGGTGATCGGTTTTGGGTTCCTCCGCCCTCCACCTGATGCCGACAGGTCTAGTCTAGGTTGGGTCCAAAATCGACCCCGTCTGACCCGTGGACAGGCCTACTTATGATTGGTCCATCTATTTTTTTTTTTTCTAGCAAGTACCCATGGTGGTTCCATGTGTAAGTGTTGAAATACAATTACAAATTGAAACTCAAGTATATTGTGAAATTAGGTGTGGATTTGAGTATAGCCATAGACAGACGATTATTGCTCCTTTTAGTGTTCGTTTGGGATGGGCTGAAATCTTCAGGTTATTTGCAATTTTAGCTTGTTGTTGGTACTATTCATGGGTCATATTGCACCTTTTGATGCTATTCATGAGTCCCATTGTACTATTTAGCTTATTCTTCAACTTTTTTTCTACATTTTCAGCAAAAAGATTTTAATTTTAGCTAAATAAACTGTTCCCAAACATACCCGTAGTATTTAGTGGCTTGGAGTGGAGCTTGCTTAGGATACCAAATACGTGAGCCACAAATTTCTAAATTTTATTCCGGACTTAATTTTGGAGTTCCAAGACAAATTTGTGCACCAATCTTATGTTTAATAATCATACTCTTGTTGTCTCCCAGATAAAATTTTGGGTGACTATTTATTTCTCGATCACACATGATATAAGAATTGTGAGAATTTTTTTTTCCCAATGGAACGATAGAAGAAAATAAACCAAACCTAACATAACCATCAATTTATCTAGGGTATATTTGGAATGGAATGAGGTAGAGAGAATAGAGAAAAATGTGATCAAAATATGCTAAAATTTATTACATTTCAATCACTTTTCATTCTCCCTAACTCACTTTCCATCTCCCGCTATTTAAACATAATGTTCATTTGGTAAGAAATTAAGGTGAGAATTTAAAATTTTTTATAGAGTTATCAAGATGGACAAAACTTAGATACAATACATTAGATATTGTTCTTTAGATTTCCTACTTAAGATTGAACCATATGGCTACTTAACTAAAAAATACACTTCCATCTTATGAGGAAAAATCCACATAACAGAATTTTAAGAGGTGAACCTAAAGAACAGTACCTAAGTACTGTGCCTAAGTCTTGCCCTATCAAAATGATGACAACTTAGTTGACTAAAATTATGGGATTTTAAAAATATGGAGAATTTCAAACATAGTGTTCATTTGGCAAGAAATTAAGGTGAGAATTTAAAATTTTATAGAGTTATCAAAATGATGACAACTTAGTTGACTAAAATTATGGGATTTCAAAAATATGGAGAATTTCAACCAATTTATAAAATTATAAAATCTTACTTAAATTTTAGAAATTTGAATCTTTTGTGTCTTATACTTAACTAGAAATTGTGAGTTCCAGTTAGCTCAACTGGTAATAAGAGATCTGTGTTACAATTTCAATCCCCGCCTACACCAAAAACTGACTAGTATCTTGGTCTGAAAATAATGAGCTATCATTAAAAGTAAACGCCACAAGTTGAAACTCTCTAAAAAAAAAAACAAAAAACCTAAAAATTTAGTCCCGCCTTATATACATGGGTTCTTTTCTTGCCACTAAACTTCCATTAAAATTCATTTCCAAAAAGAAAAAGAAAAAAAAAAAAAAAACTTACATTAAACTCTCAGGAGTTTTAGAACTAGTTTCTTAGAACCTATCCGTCATTAAATGAAATTTCTCATGAATTCAAATAGTCAAAAATTTAAAGACAAAATAATCTTAAATTTTCAAGAATATAAAAATCTTACCAATAGAGCAAGTCTTTTTTTTTTTTTTTTTTTTGGGAGAAAAAGATCAGGTCTTATTGTGAATGGTTCAAGAAGTCAATTTGTGAGAGATAGACCAGGTAGGTATGAAATTGACCATTGAAAATAATAGAGTTGTTTGTGGTTTTTTTTTTTTTTTTTTTTTTTTTAAAGAAGAAAAATAGAGGTAAATACTATATAAATTTGTAAATATTAGAGACTATGGTTTTGTATATAATATAATACGTTATTGCAATTTTGCAATAACTATGGAGGTTCAAACTAACGTTTTTGGGGCTAAAATTTCTTTAAATAAATGTTAAGTGACACCTATTCCACATAAATTTATTATATTCTTAAAAAAAAAAAAAATAAAAAAACTAACGTTTTTAGGGCTAAAATTTCTTTAAATAAATGTTAAGTGACATCTATTCCACATAAATTTATTATATTATTTTTTTATCAAATTAGGTTTTTCCATCCAGTATTTAACAAATCAAAATTTTCACATACAAACAAAAGGTTAAAGACAAAATTGAAATATTTTTTAGTAGTTAATAATCATTTTGAAACATTAGTACAAAGATTGAGGATATCAAAGTGGTAGTTAACCCTACTAATAATAATAATAACCAACTCTTTTTTTTACTTTTCTTCTTTTTTTTTTTTTTAACTAAAAACAATTTTTACAAAGGCTAAACAATCAGCCCGAAAGATGTAGTTGTTTAGTTGATTTTATATTGTGGACATAGATCGCTAAGTCTGAAAATGAACCACTTTAATCCTCCGAGTTCTCTCTGTTCTTTGTTTTTTCTTAACAGTTTTATATATTTTGATGGGAGCAAATATTCCTATATTGAAGTAATTCATAATTTGCTATGTTTGTTTCAATGAAAAATTTTGTGTGAAGATGGTTTTACGTGTTTTTCAGTATTTTGTAGTATTTGAAAAAATGAGTTAAAGGAAAACTATATTTGGTCAACAAAAAAAAATAAAACTTATTTTTAAAGATTGTTTTTCACTATATTTTTTTTCTGGAAAATAACTCTATCTCATTGCAATCTAAATAAGAGAAGTTTTTTTTTTTTTTTTTTTTTTTTTTTTTTTTTTTTTTTTTAGAAACAAATACATACACAAAAGAGATGAAAATGGGTTATAAGTTATAACACAAAGGCACACCACAAACTTCACTCAAAACCAATGATAAGACATTATTTTTCAACTCATTTAAGATTTCTACCAAATATAAGAAAAAAAATACTTTTATAAGAAAAATACTTTTTGAAAATGACTCATTTTAAAAAAAAAAAATATTATTGCCTAAAAAACAAATAAAAAAAAAATCTTTGTTTTATTAGAAAGGGTGGATTTGCAATTGTTATTATTTCCTATTCCTCATGTGCATTTGGGATAATAACCCCTGTACCCCATGCCACATGGTGGATCTTCCCACTCATTAATGGATCAAACTGGGGAGCTCGTTTTATAAGGGAACAGACCTTTCCAAGATTGACGCTGAGACTCATGAGTAACAATAAAACTCTTGGCACTATTCAATGTGAGTTTTTTTTTCCCTTGAGAAAAATCAATGTGATTTAATTTAACCCAATTATTGTTTTTGGCATTAAGAATGGTTGTTGTCCTAGCTAGTTTATTATACCTTACCAGATACTCATAAGTAAGAAAGCTAAAAAGTATTTAGCTACTCAAAATATTATTTTATTTATTTTAATACTTCATCTTACAATACACCCAACATCAAAAGTTTTATTTTAACATTCAACACACTAAAATAATATAAACAAACAATAAAATAATATATTCAACAAAATAAATAACAATCACAACCATCAACACATTAATTGTGCGATTGGCACTGGCTTAGTGTCTGTTTGGGATCTGCTTATTTTGCTGAAACTGAAAACTTTTTACTAAAAGTACTGTAAATAAAAGCAAAAGTTAGCTAAAATAGTACAGTGAGACTTATGAATAATATCAAAAAGTGTAATGGGACCTATAAATAGTAGCAAAAATAAACTAAATAATAAAATAAGTTGGCAAAAATAATTGAAATGATTAAGTATTTATTGTATGCTCAAAATATTTTGAGAGCAAATTTGGTCCGGAACTGGCGTAAAACCATCATTTTACATCATCTAATAGCATCGTGCCACGTCAACATTTTACAAAACAATCAAATACACTTAACACACACGATCACTTCTTAAAAACCACCCACATCGTCATCAAATAAGCTTCCGGAGTGTCGACGGACTGTACAAAAGTAGCTGGATTCACCGTTTTAGTGGTAGAATTCAGCAAAACCCAAAAGCCATCAAGCCTAGATTTAGATGATGGTCTTGCCAAGTGAAAAACTCCAAAAGCTCAATAGGCTCAAAACCAAAAACTGAAGTAAAAGTGTTAAAAAAAAAAAAAAAAAAAAAATCTAATATCCGATCCAAAATAAAAGGAAGACCACCCCACCCCCACTATTATTCTCCTCTTTGGCATTTGCTCTCTTTGTTTATTAGCTTAGACTTTGCCTTCAGATCTACCAAATACACAAACAAACTCCTTTACATAACCAAAAAAAAAAAAAAAAATCCAACTTCTTTCATTACCATTAAAGACAAATAGTCTCACCAACTTCAACTTCTTATTCTTCATTTTCATTTACCAAAAAAACCCAAACAGATCTGGAAAATGCTCTAGCACCGTTAAGACTCCACGCAAAATCATCATTTGTAACTAGGCTTGATGGGCTCTGGGTATCACTTAATTTGAACACAAAAACGGCAGCTTTGTACTGTTTGGTAATGCTCCGGAAGCTTTCCTGACGATGCTGTGCAATGTGGGTGGTTCTGCCGTGCTTGGGTGGTTTTTTTATTTTTATTTTATTAAATTGGGTTTTAGGGAGTGATAGTATGTGGCATGTGTATTTGATGGTTTTGTGAAATGCTGACGTGTTTTGTTATCATTGGAGGCATAAAATACTGTGTTTATACCAGATCCGGATAGAATGTTTTCTCAAATATTTTACTAAAAAACCATCCATTTATCTTCTTCATTTTTATTTTTTTTTCTCTTCCGCAATCAATTCATTGAAAAAAAAAAAAAAGTAGTATGGACGCCTAGCCCGCACAGGAAAAACTGGCACTTGTCTCCATTTATAACTCTTTGATGATCTTTTATCGTAATAATTGAATATGTAGGGACAATTGAACTTGAACTTGATTAGGCTAGGGATTTCAACGAATAAATTTTTTTAATGGGAAAAAGGGCGACCACACATTAAGGCAGAAATTTCTCCTTACTCATGAGCAATAGACAATGGCCGGTGGGAGGGGCCCATTGGAGCTATCGCCTGTGTCGGCAAAAAGGGTATATTCACCCCCAGATACTCACTTCTCCTGCTGCTCTTTCTCTTTCTCAATCTATTTTCATAAAATCATCAATTAAGACTATCACATGTCCACTCCTCCCCCCCCCCACACTTCAGGTAATTGCTAGTGGACCAACTCCTTTTTTTTTATATATATTTAATTATGTAGTTGTCCTGTATCTTTCATATCCTATAATAAAAGTAGATTTTTTTTTTTTGACTGGAATCACAGAATAGGTTTTTTGATGAATCACAGAATAGTTAAAGAAAATAGAAGATTAATTATGATTATCTCCCAACTCCTTTAAGAAAAGATGGCGTGGTTATTCTTGACTATGCTTTCAACAATTTAAGTTTTCCATTTTCCTCATTAAATATTAGCATTGATACACCATATTGAATATACTAGTATAGATGCAGAAACAAAAACATAAAATATAGAATATAATAACACACGAAGGTTATGTGGTTCAGCCTAAAAATTTACATTCACTGAGAAAACCCTAAAGGACTATATCAATAATATATTAGAGTGTAGTATAAATCATGTATTACAACGAACCATAACATGTATATATATAGTAGACTAAACCCTATACTAATAGACTTCTAGTACAAATTGGGGATTTGGCTTGCACACAAAGTAGAATTAGATTTAGGCCTATGCTAATGAATTGATATATTTGTAACACCTTCTCTCAAATTCAAGATGGAAACTTGATGAAATCTTAAGATTTGATAAGGTTGAGAAGATCTCTTGAATGGAGTTTAGCTCTATAATGGTGGTTTGAGGAAGGCAATGGTTTTGCAATATTGATGCGACTTCTAATGGTAGCATAACTATATCAGAGAGTTTTGATGATAGCAGTGGCAAGCCAAAGTAGATGGACGCAGTAAAGAAACACTAAGAAAGACAAAAATTACTCTTAAATACACCGTAGGAACAGAAAACCATAACCATAGGAAGGTGGCTTTGATACCATGTTAAATATTAGCATTGATACACCATGTTGAATATACTAGTATGGATATGGAAGCAAAAACATAAAGTATAAAATACAATAATACACGAGAGTTACGTGGTTTAGCCTAACAGCCTACATCTACGGAGAAAACTCTAAAGAGCTACATCAATAATATATTAGAGTGTAGTATAAATATTTTATTACAATAAACCATAACATGTATATATATATATATATATATACATATATAGAAGACTAAACCCTAAACTAATAGACTTCTAGTACAAGTAAGAGACTTGACTTGCATATAAAGTAGAATTAAGCTTAGACCTACACTAATGGGCTAATATATCTCTAATAGCCCTCTCACAATTTGTTAGAATTGGAAAACATACTTTATGCCCAATTCTATTTTACTCTTCCTCTTTTTCCATTCAAATTGGTTCGTAGTGTCGACCAACCTAATTTGAGGTTATGGATAATAGTCTCTATTGAAATTTACAATACGCGTATCTTTTATATCCTGGACGTGTTTATACCCCTCGAGGTCCCCAAATAAAAAATAATGGCATGAAGAAAATAGAAAAAGTGGTCCCATTAAAATAAAATTAAAAAATCAAAATCAAAAGCACATAGAAAATAGTAAAAGTTAAAGTCTAGTTTCAACTTTGAAACTCCTTTAGTCATCTGCTCTAACTCATTATGTAGCAATTTATAATACTATTAATTTGTATTTTAATACAAATTATATGACTCATTAAAAAAGTTATATAATTAAAAATATATAATCTTTTCAATGTTTATGTAGTAGGTTGGAGGAAGAAAGTTTTAAACCAAGTTTAGAAGTAAACTTTTTCATCATTAAGGTAGCAAGCAAAAAGCATCCAGATATCATATTTTGCATCTTCATTTTGTTTATTTTGATTGTTGTGATAAGATCTATTGTAGCACTTTGGTTTAGGTCTTTACGGGATTGCTGAAGACGAGATAGCGGCTAAATAGCAAATACTAAATACAGCTGGCAACGCTCTCTCTCTTTCCTACGATCCAATGATACTTTTTTTTTTAAGGGTCATGCTAACGAGTGCTCTTAGGGTATTGGTTAATAATCCAGTTAAAAAAAGTTTTTATGGAAAAAGAAAAAAAAAACAATTAATGTTTTGACAGCTCTTTTCATTTCCAATAAAAGTGATGCTAAGACTTTCTTAAAATAGATTGTTAACCAATGCCCTAAGGGCACTCATTAGCATTTCCCTTTTTGTAATACTATATAATAGGCGTAAATGCACTTTTAGTTATTACATTTTGGCTTTTTTTCATTTTAATCCCTACATTTCATTTTACAACTTTTTGTTCCTAAACCAATTCACGCATGTTATTTTCATTCTTTCCGTCAGTCAACAGACGGAAACATATGAGGTGACTAACGAAGGAATTAAAATATTATTAAAAAAGCCACATCAAATAAAATAATAAAAAATTTCTAACCTCCTTATTTTTTAAAAAAAAAAAAAGAGAAGAGAAGAAAAGAATTAAATTAATTTTGTTTCTCTTTTTTTGGGAAGAACATGAAGAATCTAAAACATGTGTTCTTCTCCGTTAATCATGTTCTTCATTTTCTTCCCAGCAAACCTTGCCCATAAATTTAAAAAATCAATTTTTTTTTCTCTTTTCTTGTATTTCCTTAGCAACAAAACCCATAAAATTAGTCAGATTTACAAACATAAAGACATGCCCACAAATTTACAAAATACAAAGACATTCAACAATTACTCTATCATTCTTTCACATTCCCATTACAAACACAAAAAACTAATTCAAAATACCTTCAACAAACCCAAAGTCCTTACACGCCTTAATCCAAATTTACAGACCCAAGCAAATCCAAATAGCAAAAACCCAATCTAACCGTCTAGATCGAAGATAGAGAAAGGGGATAGATCTAAGTATGTTCATATCAAGGAGAGAGAACCAGGATGACTATGGTTGGCCATGGAGGCTTGGGTTGGAGGAGAGATGGTGAGAGAGAAAGAAAGAAGATTCTGAGGAAAAATGGTTGCGTACAACAACAACAACCGCTGCGTACGACAACTTCTTCTTCTTCTCAAACGAAACTCCTCGAACCCTACATCGTTCGATACCAATTCCGAGAAATTGAGGCAGTTCTTCTCCAAATTGAGCGAGATCGAGACCAGACCGATCAAATTCGACTCCACCAACAAGCTCTGCTGTCACTGGCCCTGTGTTGTGCCGTTGCCGGCCATACCACCGCCAGCAACCAATCACAGCATCTCTCTAACCCAGATCAAGCCGATCTAAGCCTCTTTCTATCTCAAACCCATCACACCCGACTTCACAAACCTCACCACCAATGGCTTTGTCATTTCAGCAATGGATTTAAAGAGAGAGCTCACCTTCATTCAGCCCGTAGAGAGAGAGCTTGAGAGATTCCAATTGTTATTTGGGGTGAATTTGAGTTTGTAATGAGAATGTGAATGTGAAAGGACTATAAATTTGGGTTTGTAATGAGAATGAGAGATTCTAATTGCATCTGTAAATTTGGATGAAGGTGTGTAAGGATTTTGGGTTTGTTGAAGGTGTTTTGAATCTTTGAAGGTAGGAGGGACCGATGGGTTAGAACTTAGAAGTTTCTAGGTTCTTCATGTTCTTCCAAAAAAAAAAAAGAGAAGAAACAAAATTAATTTAATTCTTTTCTTTTCTATTTTAAAAAATAAGAAGGTTAGAAATTTTTTTATTATTTTATCTAATGTGGCTTTTTCAATAATATTTTAATTCCTTCATTAGTCACCTCAGATGTTTTTGTCAGTTAACTGACGAAAATGACAAAAATAACAAGCGTTAACTGGTTTAGAGATTAAAAGTGGTAAAATGAAAATGTATGGACTAAAATGGAAAAAAACCAAAATGTAAGGACTAAAAGTGCATTTACACCTATATAATATTATTGCCAATGATCCTCTTAACCTACCATGAAGAAAATTCTATTATATATTATTGGTTTAAATACATAAAATATATTTTTTATTGGTTATCAAATATATATATATATATATATATATATATATATATTTAGGACAAAATTTAGTTACAAAATTGATTATAGTCTAAGACTGCAACCTTATTCAATAAAATAAATATTATTACATATTTTGAAAATTTAACCGTTGAATTGCATGTTCTTTATGCTCATAATATACATGTCAAATTTTATATCAATCAGATATTTTTTATTATATGATCCTATAAGTTTATATTTTATGCATAATTTTAAATTACAAAAACTTGCAATTTAAACAATTTATTGATGACATGGCTATTAATCTTTAATTTTCTAAAAATTTTGCAAGTATGGAGGATATAAGAAGAATATATAATCCAACGATAGATTTATCAAAATTCAGTTCTAATAAAAAAATATTGAGTAATGTTTTTTTTTTTTGAGGGTGAATATTGAGTAATGTTGTAGGCTTAGATTACAACTAATTTTGTAGCTAAATTTTGTCCATATATTTATTATTGACTAAAATACATAAATTTCATTTCGATGGTGCACAATCAGATTAGTGTTAATGATTGAAAAATATTAATGTTTCTTTGGGACAAGATAATCCAATGACAAGCGCCCAACTAATATTTCTTCAAAAATCAATGGAAATATTTGGTGTTTAAATCCTCCCTCCCTCCCTCGTTATTGCAACTGTCCAAACATTTATTTTGTGTTTTTAAAACCCAATGACTGTCAAAAAAAAAAAACTGAAGTTGAAGGTATTAAGTGACGGTAAATAAAGAATTAATCAGGGCACAAATTGGTAACCTTAATTTGGTTGATATAGTAATAGTCTGCCATATAGCAAATAGCAACAAATTAATAGTCTGCCGTATTGACATAAGGTTTTTGGCACCTTCAATTGGATTTTGATTCTTTTATATATCTTTTGACGTAGGGAATGAAGACGAGGAACAATGTTTAATTATGTCTGCTTATTGGGCAGAGCTATTAGTATTAGCAGTACTAGTGCTTCATTTTTAGCATCTTGTGTTTATTCTATGACAACTGATTAATTGTTTAGTACATATCATAGAATAAACACAAGAACCATTATTTTATTTTATTTTTAAAGATACTATAAGATTTGAATCATTGTTATTCTATGGTAATTTCTTTTTATCTTCTAGTCAAGATATACCAGTCAAAACATTCTCATCATCTATGAACTTAAACTAGAGGAGTTGAACGAAGTAGCTGGGTCTCGGATTTGGAGCATGTACGAACCTTGATGACTTGGATCTGGGCAAAGACAACCTAGATCTAGGCCGTTGTTCTTCACTTCCTAGTCCACCTATTTGGCTTCATTTGTTTTAACTTTTAACCTAATTCCGCCTGAGAAAGAGAGAGAAACTACACGGACTTGAGAGAGAGAAAGAGAGGGCATAGCAATTTTTTTTTTTTTTTAAAGAAGAAGTATGACATTTTAATTGTGTATAGAACATTTTGGTTGAATTTGTATATTGTGAATGAAGTTTGATGTTTTTAGAATTGTTTTTTTAAAATAATACAAATCCAAATACTTTTCAAGCTATATAAAATAGATTCAATAAAAATTTAGAACCGAAAATCTTTGAAATTTTAGAGCTTTTTTTTTTATTTTTTTCAAAATTTTCATTTCTTTTTAATTTGTTCTTTCCATTTCAAATATATGTGTGTGTGTGTGGGAGAACAGAGTTCGACCCATACCAAACCTGGGCTGAGCACTATCAGTCATAGGCCCATCCCATGAATGAAAGTCCTGAGCTAATCTGCTTAGGCCATTGTTCTTTGCAACACCTGAGCGAACATCCTATATCCCCGAGGAAGAGAAGTAGTGCCTTAAGGGAGTCTGCCAACTGAGCACAAGATTCGGCATTTGGTTCAAGTAACGAGGAAATCGTGCCAGCAACTGGACAATGGGCCCCACCTTTGACATAGGATCAGACACGTTGAAACAATAACCTAGACTCAAAAGACCACCTAATCACCGCGGGTGAAGGGACCCATATGCCAACAAGATTTTCTCTCAACATTTTGGTTGAATTTGTATATTGTGAATGAAGTTTGATGTTTTTAGAATTGTTTTTTTTTAAATAATACAAATCCAAATACTTTTCAAGCTATATAAAATAGATTTAATAAAAATTTAGAACGGAAAATCTTTGAAATTTTAGAGCTTTTTTTTTCTTTTTTCAAAATTTTCAGTTCATTTTAATTTGTCCTTTCCCATTCATATATATATGTGTGTGTTGGGAGAACATAGTTTGGCCCATACCAAATCTGGGCTGAGCACTATCAGTCATAGGCCCATCCCATGAATGAAAGTCCTGAGCTAATCTGCTTAGGCCATTGTTCTTTGCAGTGCCTGAGCGGACATCCTATATCCCCGAGGAAGAGAAGTAGTGCCTTAAGGGAGTCTGCCAACCGAGCACAAGATTCAGCATTTGGTTCAAGTAACAAGGAAATCGTGCCAACAACTGAACAATGGGCCCCACCTCTGACATAGGATCAAACACGTTGAAACAATAACCTAGACTCAAAAGACCACCTAATCACCGCAGGTGAAAGGCCCCACCTCTTGGGATTTCTCACTGTGGGCTATACCTAAAGTAACAAACAAATTAATTAGGGGATCAACCCAATAATCCTAATATTGACTCGGACCATCACAATATATATGTGTGTGTGTGTGTGTGTGTGTGTGTGTGTGTGTGTGTGTATTTTTCTTAACTTAAGAAATTCAAAAATACCAAAATTATGTAATTTTGGGATATTTAACGACAACCCCTTTGACGGAAGTGGACAGAAGCATTACATTGAAAACAAATGAAAGTTAAAATATTAAAATGAGTAAATTAGAAATAGGACTAAATTGAATTTTAATCAAAGTTAGTGAGTGCAATTTACAATTTAACTATTGTTTTTAGGACAAAGTTTAGTTATAAAATTTGTTGTAGTGTTACAAACTTGCTCAATATCATTAACATTACTACATATTTCAAAAATCTAATTGATGATGCTGAAAATCGTCAGTAAGCTACACTGTCCTTATGCATTCTAGACAACGCCTACACAACACAAAACAAGAAGACCTTAGGAGAGTACCAGTGTGGTACCGGCCAAAGACCCTCCGAAGGCTAAGTTAGAAAAGTTCTCACAACCCTAGAGTGTCAGAGTTGGAGTGAATTATGCATACCTTGTTTTTTGAGAGCCTTTGGGTTTTTATAGTAGTGTAGAGCCGACCTCTATTTCTTGCGTGGGAAGGCTTTTCCTTATGGAGAAGATCATCATTAATGGGCGTACATTACGAGATCCTTCTCATGTTAGGATTCTATTCATATTGGGACTATGTTGATTAGGGTTAATCGTAGGACGCAAGTTGTTTCCATTTAGGATTACTTGGAGGTCACTTAAACCATGTGGATGCCACATGGCCTTGAGATCCGTCTACCTTGCGTTTGCATATCTTGCATCCGTCCGCTATTAGCCTACTGTCTAGCACCATCAAGTTTATTTAAATGGACCTGTCATCCCTAATTTTACCCTCTTCACTAACCGTTAGATTGCATATTTTTTACGCTTTTAGTACATATGTCAAATTTTGTGTCAATCAAATATTATGTACTATATGATCTATAAGATTATATTTTATACATAATTTAAACTACAAAATCTTGCATAAAATATAAGAAGAAAATATAATCAAATGGTGAATTTTCAATTCCAATAAAAAGATATTGAGTACGGTTGTAGCCTTAAACTACAACCAATTTTGAGCTAAACTTTGTCCTTGTTTTTATATATTATTAGACACAATTTTTTTCATTATTAGACAATATTTAAAATACTTATTCATTGCTCTATAATAAGTTATTATTATTTAATAAAATTTTATTAATAAGAAATATTATTTTTATGGATTAATTAAATATATAATAAAAAATAGAGTTTAATTAATTTTTTTTAGGTTAAAAGTTATGAGTTTTATGCAAGCAAATGTTCACAATAGAACTTTGAAAGTGTTACTGTAGGAACTCAAATTGTATTGGACCCAAATAATAACATTTGTAAAGTAAGGGTAGAAGGGCTAGGCACTAGCAAAGCGAACTATAGTTTACATGAGATTCATATGAATAACATTGAGGGAATTTGGCTAAGTATATGCGACGATCAAAACAGTAATTTTCGTTAAGTGTTTATGAAGAAAGTTCACCCTCGGCTCAGTCCGAGGATTAATTTCTTTGTCAAGGTTAGTCCTCGGACTCCCTTAAAACCATTTCTATATCTTTGGTCCATTCCCCCCCTTATCTCTGTGTTCGAGGTTCTATCTATTATATAGCCTTGTTTAGTTGATCTCCCACATCCACTTGTCGGTCATCTGAACTTATATCTGAGGGCTTGTCCCATTAGTCACCTCTGCAGGCTTTCTATTAGTTAAAGTAACCAAGGCTGCATTGTTCACTGGTCACTTCACCATTAATGCGGTCAGAGTGTTACTGGCGTGCACTTAATGAGTGAGTGACAGCTTCCATCAATCAACATCGGCCTGTCGAGGACGTGGGCGTCCTCGGCGAGATCACTTAGCCACCTGGGCCTCATCCGCTTATCCTCGGGCTCTGCCTCTCCTCGGCGCGGACCTTGGGCCCGATGTGGAATGGGCCGGGGTTGTTAAATATTTAAGGCCCCACAATAGCCCCTCAAAATTCTGCTGTCTGACCTCCCAAGCAGAGAGGAGGATTTTGATGTTCTCGAGCTTATTGTCCTGGCCTATCGAACCTTGCTCTTCTGCTAGTGTCATCATCCTTTTAACCGCCCCTACAACATTTCTTAGCACAAAGGGCTCGTCTGAGGAGTTTTTCCTCGTTTCTGTAAGTCTCCTTTTCTTTCTAGTCTGCACTTCTCCGCCTGAGTTCCTTGTTTGTTCTTCTAGGATGGGTAGGCTTAAGTTGTCGTGCTTTAGCGCTCAGTTTTCCTTGGTTTTCGTCCCTAACAGGGCTCATTACTTAGCATCAAAGGGATTGGCTTCGCTGTAGGTTTGTGCCCATGGTTAGTACAAAATCCTGGTTCTGCCCAGTGCTAATATCGTCCTATAGTGACTAGTTTTCACATAGGTTTGAGTCCGAAGACCATGTAATGCCTAAGTTCTGTCTACCACTTAGTTTTTAGTTAGAAGTAGCTGGTTTTCCCAGAGGCTTGAGTCCGAGGACCATACAATGCCTAGATTCTATCTAACACTTAGTTTTTAGTCTGAAGTAGCTGGTTTCCCCAGAGGCTTGAGTCCGAGGACCATGCAAGGCCTTGGTTCTGTCTAGTACCTAGTTTTCTGATTTTAAATAGTTAGTTTCCCCAGAGACTGGTGTCCGAGGACCATACAATGCCTAGGTTCTGTCTAACACTTAGTTTTTAGTCTGAAGTAGCTGGTTTCCCCAGAGACTTAAGTCCGAGGACCATGCAAGGCTTTGGTTCTGTCCAGTACCTAGTTTTCTGATTTTAAGTAGTTAGTTTCCTCAGAGGCTGGTGTCCAAGGACCATACAATGCCTAGGTTCTGTCTAACACTTAGTTTTTAGTCTGAAGTAGCTGGTTTCCCCAGAGGCTTGAGTCCGAGGACCATGCAAGGCCTTGGTTCTGTCCAGTACGTAGTTTTCTGATTTTAAGTAATTAGTTTCCCTAGAGGCTGGTGTCCGAGGACCATACAATGTCTAGGTTCTGTCTAACACTTAGTTTTTAGTCTGAAGTAGCTGGTTTCCCTAGAGGCTTGAGTTCGAGGACCATGCAAGGCCTTGGTTCTGTCCAGTACCTAGTTTTCTGATTTTAAGTAGTTAGTTTCCCCAGAGGCTGGTGTCCGAGGACCATACAATGCCTAGGTTCTGTCTAACACTTAGTTTTTAGTCTGAAGTAGCTGGTTTCCCCAGGGGCTTGAGTCCGAGGACCATGCAAGGCCTTAGTTCTGTCCAGTACCTAGTTTTCTGATTTTAAGTAGTTAGTTTCCCCAGAGGCTGGTGTCCGAGGGCCATACAATGCCTAGGTTCTGTCTAACACTTAGTTTTTAGTCTGAAGTAGCTGGTTTCCCCAGAGGCTTGAGTCCGAGAACCATGCAAGGCCTTGGTTCTGTCCAATACCTAGTTTTCTGATTTCAAGTTTTGCCGAGGAGGGGACCCTGCTCTGTTCTGGCCTCTTCGTTTGGCGCGACTCTTCTGATTACGAGGCGTCTCTTGGGTTGTTCGAGTAACGCGTTTTGACACTTCGGTGTTTCCTCGTTAATGAGGCACCTCCTCATTAATGTCAATTGCGGATTTACAAAGATCTAGCGGCGGATAAGCCCCTTGGAATTTGGGCGGAGTTATTGCCTCCGGTAATATCTCCATAGGATTTAATGCGGATTGGCTTTCACCAATTTTTCGCCTTCTATATAAGGCGTTTCTGGGACAACCCTTTTTCTTCACACTTGACAAACATTCGTCTTAAACTTTCCCAAAAACATTGCTTAGGGGTTTCGCAAAAAATAGCAGTTTGAGCCCCACCAAATGAACTGGCCCTTAAAAAGGGCAGTTTCGAGGAGGCCTAACCCCTTTCAGGAGCCGAAGATGGCACCCCGACCCTAGACGTCATGCTGGGGTTGGGGTAGGAGAAGACCGAAGATTCTCCTTCTTTTCAACCTAACCAGAGATGGAACCCTCCTTACTGTTTGGAGGAAGATCCAGAAAGAACGTAACCTCCTTCCCTTGGATCTGGGTCTGTAAACCCTCCAAGCTGGCAGCGATGGGGTTAGGAGGGAAATCAGGCGGAAACAAGAGGTGGAACCGCCCGGTGCCGCGGCCTCTTCTTCCCTCAACGTTGCCTTCCTTCCTTCTTTTCCTCCTCTCTCCTCCTCTTTTGCTCCTCAACCAGCCTTCCTTCCTTCATTTCCTCTTCTCTTGCTTCTCAACCAGCCTTGTTAGGTGCTTCTCTATGTAGTTGGCTCTAGAATAAGCCCCATGGGCATCAATTGTAAGATGTAACTTTTTCTTCATATATTAATAAAGAAGTAGACCTGTTTCATCTCTTTTATTTTTCGCACATTCTTGTTTCTTGTGATTGTTGCCTTCTGAGTGAATGTTGTTGCTACCGAACTGTATGGTTTTGGTTTTTTTTTTTTTTTTTTAGAAGTGTTGCTCTTAATCTCTTCACACCAACCGTCGCACTTGCTAGTGCACAAGTCCCTCCCCACAGACGGCGCCAATTGTAGGGACTCAAATTGTATTGAACCCAAACAATAACATTTGTAGAGCAAGGGTAGAAGGGCTAGGCACTAGCAAAGCGCACTGTAGTTTACATGAGATTCATATGAATAACATTGAGGGAATTTGGCTAAGTATATGCGACAATCAAAACAGTAATTTTCGTTAAGTGTTTATGAAGAAAGTTCACCCTCGGCTCAGTCCGAGGATTAATTTCTTTGTCAAGGTTAGTCCTCGGACTCCCTTAAAACCATTTCTATATCTTTGGTCCATTCCCCCCCCTTATCTCTATGTTCGAGGTTCTATCTATTATATATCCTTGTTTAGTTGATCTCACACGTCCACTTGTCGGTCATCTGAACTTATATCTGAGGGTTTGTCCCATTAGTCACCTCTGCAGGCTTTCTATTAGTTGGAGTAACCAAGGATGCATTGTTCACTGGTCACTTCACCATTAATGCGGCTAGAGTGTTACTGGCGTGCACTTAATGAGTGAGTGACAGCTTCCATCAATCAACATCGGCCTGTCGAGGACGTGGGTGTCCTCGGCGAGGTCACCTAGCCACCTGGGCCTCATCCGCTTATCCTCGGGCTCTGCCTCTCCTCGGCGCGGACCTTGGGCCCGATGTGGAATGGGCCGGGGTTGTTAAATATTTGAGGTCCCACAGTTACGATTGAACATCATATGAGTTTTTTTTTTTTTTTTTTTTTTGAGAAAGATCATATGAGTTTGTACTAATAAAAAAATAACAAAGTATACGTAAATTGTACTTAGGTCTATGTAATCCCTAAAAATCATTTCAAATAAATCTTTAAGTGGAATTGTGACTATAGAATGAATCTTTAAGCAACCGGTTCATAAGAGAAACCTTTAATAAATAAATGAAATATAATGATTTTTTTTTGGGCATTAAACTATAAATATATATATATATATATAATTGAACATCATAAATTGAAACTTGAAAACCTTAAAAAAAAAAAAAAAAAAAAAACTATAATATATATATATATATATAAATTTCAGTCGTTAATTTATCTTTTTAACTCAAATCTTGATTATGTCACTCTTTATGATTCTTGAAAAAATGTCTAGAATAAGTTTAAGTTTACTCACAAAGTTTGTGGCAATTCCATGAATTTTGAATCTCTACTTGGTACAACTGCATCGGGATTAGAGCCTTTACGTTCATGGCATGAACCTAGCCGCAATTTTCGGTAATATTGACAAAGATAAATAAGATTAAAAAAAAAAGAGTTTGAGAGTCTGAGACCATCTCAAAAGGCGTTAACTCTAAGTGGTTTAGGGAAGGAAATCGCATTTACTTCTTTCTTTTTTTCTTTATTTTTGAGGAATGGGAATCACGTTTACTTATTACGTACTTCTATTGATGGAGAATTGTTTAAATTAATTGAAACAATAGAAATGACATATTAAAAAAAGTATATATATATAACCATGAATCATATTTACGTAAAAAGTTGGGAGAATAGAAACCCTCATCATTCAAATAATATTACTGTACAAGCAAGGAGAGTTTTGAGAGTAAACAAAAAGAGATTTTGGAGATTACCAAAACTTAAAGTAGCGCCAAACAAGTGAACAACTACTTGGGCGACAACGATCGACCGCAGCAACAATGAACAACAACCTAAAAAAACAAAAGAGAAAAAAGTTAAAGCCAAAAAAAGGTAGAAAGAACCAACATAACCTTTCCCCACCACTACTCTACTTTTTATATTTTATATTATATAATGTTTCCCTCTGGCCTCTAAAATCAAATGTGCTGCCTAGTCAATAATAATAACAATAATAATGCTGCCGCGTGGCGTGGGTCGCCCGGCAAATTAATAAAAAAGGAGGTCGAAGTTGATGGGATTTGATTTTGATTTGATGCATTGAACTGACAGGTAATATGACTGCATAAAAAAGATATAGAGATGATTGGTAGAGATAGAAGAATTCAGGTATAGTTGACAGCATTATTAACGGATTGAATTATATAAAAAAAAAAACTTGGATTAGGTCTGATCGTGTGGCCACGTTTACTTCAATGGAGAGGAAAGAGACTGAGTGAGTGATGGGGGCTTTTTTTTTTTACTCAAAAAAAAAAGTCTTCTTTTTTGGTAATCTACTGGTCTTTTTTCTCTTGTCAGTTGTCTGAATGCAACCTGCTGGTCCGACTCAGACAATGAAGTTTCTCTATTTAAAAAACGTGGACTTTTTTTCTCCATTTGATTCAGCTTGATACTGTACTTTTTTATAAATGGTGATTTCAAAAAGTACAGTATAATATTATTATTATTATTTTATTTTAAGTAGAGCATTTGGTAGAAGTTCATAAAAAGTGTTAAAAAAATGTGTGTTTTGCTAACACTTATAAAAACAACAGTTTGAATTGTAAATTATTAAAAATAACAAAATGTATAGGTAAGGGAGTTAATTTCATAACTAGTATCACCTTCTTACCACCAGGCCTTGTAGCCCAAGTGGTACTAGGTACCTCAAGTTATCTCTAGCTCGGGGGTTCGATTCCCCGAATAAACAATTACCTAGCAAAAAAAAAAAAAAAAAAAACTAGTATCACCTTCTTAATAATAGTAATAATGATGATAATAATTACTTTATGTTAATAATAAATAATTCTCTTAATAAAACATTTTGTAAAAAAATATTTGGATTTAGCATTTCATAACATTTTGTAAAAAAATGTTACATCCACAATATTTTTATAATATTTTTACAATAAATTCTATATGATAAGTTGTTATTGGTTTTAATTTGAACCTATTACTTAAATTGCTTTTTTTACTTATCAATAACAACCAATAACAATTTATCTCTTAAATTTTATTGTAAAACTACTGTAAAAATATTATGAAATAATTTAAATTTCTGCTTCTTATATTTTCTTCTGGATTGCTTTACCCAAACCCAAAACATCTTTTTCGTTTTCTTTTTTTCTTTCTCTTTTTTCTCATCCACTCGTTCACTTCTTGCTCATCTTATTTTTGTCCTTTTCTTTTACTTTCCTCCACACATTTCATTTCATCCCAATTTTATCTTCTCTCACCGGCCACCCTCTTCTTTCTAATTTGTTCTTTTTTTTTCTCTATTTTCCTTCATAGACATACCCTTAATCTTTAGAGGCCAAATAGATGGATATTCTTCTCTACCCAAAATTAACAAGCTTATTTGGGGGAGAGAGAGAGAGAGAGAGAGAGAGAGAGAGAGAGAGAGAGAGAGAGAGAGAGGGGCATGTTCAGCAAGGTGTTAGGCTTGGCAAGTTCGGCAAAGAGTTTGGTCAATAGCAAGTAGCAACATTGATTTTCTAACAGTAATATGTGTTCAATTATTGGGGTTTTTGTGCTTTTTGTCTTTAGAATAGAGGGGTAAAGTTGAGTTTTTAAGAAAAAATTGTGGGCAATTTAGGAAAACGGTTTATCCAACGGTAATATTTCTGTTTGAACTAAAGTGCGTTTTGCAATTGCAGCTCAAAGGTAGCCACACGAAAACACAAAAAAACACGATTTGGGGGACAAAATGTGCTTTTAAATTTTTTTACCAAACACGCTTTTTCACTTTTTGGGTTGATAAACGCGCGTTTTAGGCCAAATCCTCAAACCAAACAAGCACTTAAGCCTTGCCAACAAAGTAAATTGAAGTGGGTCCTGATTATTTAAAGCCGAATGAAGAACCCAAAAATTTTCAATTTCATGAAAATTAGGCCCCAATGCATCATCAAACAAAACGGCCTCACAAAGTCCATTATCTCTTTTCGAATTGCATTCACCACACGAATTTGGTTTCAAAGCTCAAAGTTGTTCTCTACACAAATCAAACTTATAGCCCACAGTTTTTTTTTTTTTAAATAAAAAATATTTTTAACAAAGCCTAAAACCCCTTGTCAAGACAAAGTGGGTTGTGGGTAGGGTTGTCCATGGGTTGAGTCAAATCGTTTTGGGCTCAACCCGCAATAGAACCCACCTAATCGAGTGGAGCAAAAATAGACCCACTGTCGAGTGTCACTAACCACAAGTTCAGTCGATTTCGGCTCAAGTGGATGACGGTTGGATTCCAAAATCTGAGCCTAACATCACATTCTTAATGTAGAGACCAAAATTAATTGAGAATAACATTGAGAGATGCCGAGGTTGGGTCAGAGATCGAGAATAATGGCACCAATGCTTGCCTCTTTTCCTCTATATTTTTCTTGATTGATTCCTTGAAAATTCAATAGACGACTAGCGAAATTGTTCCCTCAATAGGAATAGTTATCTAAATAAGAGTTAACTAAAGAATTAGCTTAAACATATTTTTTTTTTTTTAAAAAGAAAAAAAAAAGAGCATCAAACACACCAAATTATAATCAACCCATCATCATTTTTCTTTTCTTTCTTAACTAAAAGACATATCAACAACTAAGTTTGATTCCATAACATTGTGGGGGCCTTTGTTGTTGTGTTGGGCTAGGTTGCCGCTTTGTGATAGTAGGCCCAAGTGTTCTGGGTTGCGGGAGTCGAGACTGGTCTAACTGGAACTCGATTTGGCCGGCTTGTGCACAAGTTATGCTTCATCTGTCAAGAGAGTGCTTACGGCAGGCAGAGCTGTTTCAAAAAAGCTTATGGCAGACAGATATAATAAATAGAACAAAGCTGTATATTCTACAATGACCAGATAGCTCTTTAATAGGGAATGACCAAATAACCCATAATCGCAGTAATATTGACAACTTTCACAAGTGAATTAAGAGGGGGCCAATGGTAAAAGAGGCTAATCAAAACATAAGCTAATAAAAAATATAAAGAAGTTAAGTTCAGTCTAGTCTGCAGGAGCAATGCCAAAGGGGAAGAACACCTCCTCTCAACACAATTAACTTCCGAGGAAAAGGAAATCCTGCTTATGGAAATTAATGGATTTGAGGAAGGCGGACCTAAATGGACAATGCTTAGGACGATTATTTGTGGAAGAGAGTAGGGATTTGAGAGGGAGAGAAGGAAATGGACCTATCGGTGCATGCCACTAACTCTCGTCTCTTTCTTCCTACCTTACTCTCTCTTTTCTTTTCTTTCTTTCTTTCTTTTCCCTGGGTTCCCTTTTGTTTTTCCCCCTTATTCTTTTCTTAGTGATTTCTATAATCGTGAATTTTTCGTATTGTGTTTCCTCTGTTTTCCTGTATATCTCCCTGTTGTTGTTCCATCTCCTCTATACACGAAAAAGGACTCCTTTTTATAGTGCCTGCTGTGACCGAATTTTATTATTCTATCCCTTAACCACCTTTGTCTGGTTTGGTGTACTCGTCGACCATTACTGTTCCGTCTGCGAGCCACCCCCCCTTACCAAACAAAAACATCTATTTTGTCTGTTAGTCTGCCGTGGCTCTTCTTCCTGCCGCGGTGATGTTTTTTCTCTCTCTATCCCTCATGGCATGCACCTAGTGATTCCAACTCAGTCTTGCCTCTTTTGGGAGGTATGTCATCCCAGCAGGATGTATCCCCCAAAAGAGTTTGAGCAGGAACCCCAAAATAGGTCTTCCCCTCTCCCCACCGCCAAATCACGCCCTCTTACCTCTGACCCATGACCTCACCATGTCCCATATTGGCTAGGTACAGGCTGGTGGTGCCTGGGCTTTGCGCGTGCCATCTATTTGCATATATCTGAAATCTACCTGCTGTTCATGCATCTGCCGCGGACTGGAGACTTTGCCTGTACTGCCTACCGTCCGTTTCTGGCTTTTTTATGAGCTGTTACTTTGATTTCCCGCTCCCTTAGAGTCTAGGCTTTAATTAGTACTGGGCTTTGCATTCTTTTCAACCCAATTCTTTAATTGCCTCGGCCTCCTACCACATTACTTGGCATTTCCTGCTGCGGCGATTTGTTCCTACTGGGCCTCTTTTCAGGCCTGCCGTTCCATTCTTTCCCCCAGTGGCCCAATATGGCCACTGGTGTTCTTGCTTATGGGGTCCAGTGTCCCTTTCTTTTCCCTTGGGCCTCTCCAAATCATTTACTTCCTTTGGACTTCCTCGACCCATTTACTAACTCTGCATCCCATGGGCTTTTACTAAATTAATGTGCTTCCCCGGCCCAATTTCCTCATTCTCATCCTTGGGATTCATGGGCTTGCCATTATCCCTTACTATCTTTGTTTACATTGCTTTGGGCCTGCCGTGACCCATTCTTTCTTTTTCATACCATATACTGCCCATGGGTGCCATTTCTCTCTTTCCGGGCCTTTTAGGCCCATTTGCTTCCTCAAGACCCAATTATTTATATTATGAGCCTATGATCCATTATTCCTGCCGCTTGGGCTTAATGGTTTTGCTTGCCATTCCTCTGCTGCCCGCATTGCTGGGTTGGGCTTCCATCTTTCTATTCGAATTCCAAAAATAACCCTCAACATTTAGCCCCCTGCACATATGGAGCGTTCCTGCGGTCCATATATGAAAGAAAAACCTTCCTGTCCTTTCTGTTTCCCCTCTTTCTTTTCTTTCGTGGGCTTTTTTGAAACTGTGGACACTTTCTCATATATATATATATATATATATATATATTTCTTTTCCTGCCGTGAACAGTAGTGACTCTTCCAATTTCCCAGAATGGCGGTTATCTTAAGACATAACCGCCGCTTCATTAATTTCGTTCTTATTTTGATGGCTGACCAGTCGCCTCCCTTCAGGCCGGTATTAATGACTCAGGTATTTAAGAAAAGAGCCCCTTCGAAATCCAAACACAAATTCCTTCTTTTCCAAAACATTGTATCCGTCTCTCTCCCTTCACCATCTTTTTCTCTTCGAATACCCATACCCATTTTACTCTAGTCAAACCTTCGTACAATGGTGCCAGTGAAAAGCCAAGGTTCTTCCCACCGCAAAGGGAAAGTGACTGTGTCCGATTTTCCTGCCGGACAAGAGATGGGCGAGGAGGCCGTGTACTCTGAATCGGACCATTTCGATGAGGAAGAGGCGCCGCGCGATCCAGACAGTGAGTGTGCCCCTCTCATTGACCCTTGGTATAATGCTCATCCTCATTTCCCCGTAGATCCTGGTGATTACGTGTCGCCGCCGCCGGGCCGTGTGTGGCTTGCTCTGTGCTGGCGAAACCCCGATATTTCTTGGGCTCTAGTGTCTTCCTCTTTCTCCGATTTGGTTATTCGTCAAGGGATTTCACTTCCGGTTCCGATTCACTTCGAGTTTGGCTCGGGCACCGCCTTGGGTTGGAAAGAGTGGGTTGATAGGGAATTGTCCGATACGGCCTTTATGGGTTTGCTACAACGGGCCGGTGTTCTGAAGGCCATTGTCTTATCCCGAAGCCTTTAAAATTTCCGCGACCTCTATAACCTCCATCACTTCGTCCGCCACTGGTGCGCCACCACCCACACTTTCTTCTTCTCCTGCGGCGAACTAACCGTGACCCTTGAGGACGTGGCCAACCAACTACTCTTGCTAATCCTTGGCGATGTGGATCCTGTCACCATAGAGCTTTCTTCGGAGGAAGAAGCCATTGAGGCTGAGTTAAGAAAAAGGATGGCCGGAAATGCCAAGTTATCGTACTAGGTTAGTTCTTCCTCTAAATTCTCTGCTGCCGCCCACCGTGCAGCTTTTGTTGCATTTTGGCTCTGCAAGTTCGTCTTTGGCTCCCACCCCCATTATGCCATCAAGCCTTTGTACTTTCGTTTGGCTATCAAAATATCTGCCGGGGTGAGCCTGCCGCTAGCCCCCATGTTTCTAGGGCATTTATATGTTCAATTGGATATCCTACGGAGTGACGAGAGCTAGGCGGGGTCCTGCCACATAGTCACTTCCTCTGTTCACAACACCATCCTGCAGCAACTGTTGTTTGAGCGCAGTGCTCAATACTTGGCAAAATGTAGGCCTGTTCATTTCGCGAAGGAGAAGTACCATTCATGTTCATGAGTGATCACTGACTTCTGCGGCAGGTTTGAATCCGATTTCCCTCTGGCTTTTCGTTGGTCCGGTTTAAAGCCCCTTGGTCATTCAGCTGTTGAGTTTTTTGATAGACGTACTGATTTTACTTAGAGAGCTTATAGAAACTTAGGTAAGAGTTATACGTGCATTGATTCTGCTATGGGTTTGTTTACTGATACCATTGGGACCACTACCCTTTGGCTGGTTTCGATGAGATGGGAATTACCTACTTGGCGGCCACCAATGTCGGATGGTTGCCTTATTTGGCTGATGAAGGTGTCAGGTTTGTGCACTACCCTGCCAATCGGGTAAGAAGGCAGTTTAGGCTGGATCAGGACATTCCTGATGATCTCTCATTTCTTATGGAATCTCCTACTTCAGTTCGGCCTTTCCTGCGGCACATTGCCTTCGAATTTTGGAGACAACGTTTCAGTGCAGGTATAGTTCCTGACTCCTTGAGGGAGGGTCTTTGTACTCCTGCCATGCATGGTTATTGGCAGGCTGTGATGACCTCGTTTGGACAAGAGTTGGTAGGTAGTCGCGGTTTTTCCCTTATCCCTCCTAATGGGCTTGGTATGCTTGTCTCACCTAACTTTCGGTTGCTTCTGCCTTCCAAGTCTGTTTTAGCCTATGCCAGGAAGCAGAGTCGTTCTGCCATTTTCGAGTGGGAAGAGGAGAAGAAAGGATGGTGTTGGCTCGCGGGTGATTTTCCTCCTGGTTAGGAAAAGCAAGTTAAGGTAACCAATATTCCTGCGCCAGTCAAAAAAGGTTCTGCCAAGCTCAAGTCTGCAAGCAAGCCCAAGCCTGCTGCTCCACAACCAGCCACAGATGCTCCCCTTTCCAGCAAGATAAGGGGTAGTAAGAGAAAGACGACTTCCCATCCTGCGTCTGCCGCTGAGCGAAGGGTACGTCATGTTAGAAAAAAATTGCCTTGTCTTCTGTGTTTTGACTTTAACTTTCCTGTGGCTAACTCATGTCATGCCTATTGACTTCTTTCTTTAACATTGTCTCTTGTCCCCCTTTTTCTTTGCAGTTTAAGCATAAGGAGGATGTGTCGGCCACCCATCCCATTGAGCTTGATGAGCCTGAATTTGAGGTACATCTCCTTTCCCTCCTTCTTTCCTCTTTCTCTTTTTTTTTTTACACGTATTTCGCCTGCCACATGTCTTCATCTGTTTTGATCAACCGTGGATTCCTTTATTCTTTACCACACGTGTATATGTATATCTTTCTTTTGCCTTCCAGGATCAGCCCGAGCCCTTTTCCATTTATCATCCTACAGTCGATGAGCTCTCCACTTCCATGGGTACACCCGTAAAAGGTTCTTCTGTTGGGGCTGGTGAAGCATTTCAGACGCCTGTCATTTCTGCCACTGCATATGGAGTTCCTGCCGAGGCTCCTAGCCCTCCCACCGGACCGGTACCCAGAGAAGAGGGTACTCATACTGAGGGGGTTAGCGAGACCACTCCTATTTTGGTCGAAACACCTGCTCCTCCAAAGGAAGTTATTCCTCCTGCCCTCATTCAGACCGAGGCTGTTCCACCTGTCACGCCCCTTATCATTTCCACCAGTGACCCCTTTGCAGCCCTGTCTCAAGCCGTGAAGGACGGTTCATCCTTGGTGGTTACTCCTGCCTCCATTCCTAGTTCTGCCACCCGCGGGCTTGATGCTGATTTGTCTTCCGAGGAGTCCGAGGACATTCTTGAGGATCCTGACGATGAGCCTATCCTAGTGAGGAGGATCTCTGAGTCTAAGGAAAAAAGGGGCGCTCCACTCGAGGCTGGATTCATGGGTATGCCTCTTCTCCTTTTTTTTTTTTGCTAAGTTCACTTTTCCCCTTTTACTTACTGAGTTCACTTTTCTCCTTTTATTTATCTGTCTACTTTCTCTGTTTGCAGAGACTTTTAAGGGGCTAGGCATTGTAGCAAGCGTAGGGGTGCCTGCAGTAGCTATTCGTACCGTGTCCACAGCACCCATTCCTGTTGTATTCTCTGTACCAGCTTCTGCCATATTTACAGCATCGGTTTCTGCTATTCCTTCCATGCTTGTCTCTGTTTTTTCCACAGCCCCTATTATCACTGGTCCTGGTAAGCTCTCTTTCTCCTTGTCCCTTTCTTCTTCCCCGTGGGTTTGCCTCTTTCCTATTTTGGTTTCTCGCCTCATTGCCTTGTATTTTCCTTGGCTAGATGACTCCCTACGGCCCCTCCCTAGTTTGAAGTGGGCAGCAGTTCCACCACCATTCCTGACCCCGTGGGTGAGGCCGCAGCCTTTTTTGCACGCTTCGACCAGTCTGAAGTCAATGATCTTGGACCTGCAGATTTCTGGGTCTCCAGGCCTCCTTACATAGATTTCCATAGCTTCAGAATACCCGAAGACTGTGCTTCTCATTTGGTGATGATCTATAACAATCGCGGAGACTTCATGCAGGGATTTCGACTTGGCCGATCCGCTAGAGGGCATTTCTTGAGGATGTTGGGGAGTATGCTGAATGACATTGAGCACAACTTTGTTGATACTGTCTCCACTGAGAGGATCCTGCAGTGGAGGGCTGCAGTACAGGAGTTTATTAGCGTTGGTTTCGCCGTGGAGTTTATCTTGGACCACCTTCAAGAGATCGCTCGGGTTGTTTTCATGAGGAGAGTCCAGCCTACTGTTGATGCTATTGACTCACGCCTTGAGGTTCTGAGAAAGGAAGTGGAAGACTTGGAGGGCCGTCGCGAGCATCTTATTTCCAGCATCGGCGGGTTTGGTCGTTTTGGGGATCAGCCACTCATTTTAGGACTCCATTGATGCTATTGTTCCTTCTTTGTTTTGTTGTTTCCTTTTTCTTATTACTTCGTCTAGTACATTATATTTCCTATAGTATCTATTTGGCTGGTTTGCCACAGTTTGGGTTTGTAACTCATAATACTACACTTTGCTACTCTTTTTGGCTTTTGCTATGACATATTATGATGATACTTCGTGTTTTTCATTACATCCTCATTAAAGCGAATTACAAAAAGAAATTCTGTCTTGTGATGTGATCGCTTGAAAGATGGAAAAGATAAAAGGAAACATAAGGATCTTTCATCAAAACAAAATAAAAAGGGTAGTCACATGAGTTTTCTCCTTAGGCATAATAACGTTTCAGCCATTTCTCATTGATGGGATCCATTAAGTCTCTGCCATTCATTTGAGTTAAATAGTAATACCCACTTGAGTGCGCCTCCCTTATCACAAGGGGTCCTTCCCACTTCGGTGCAAACTTGGATGGTCCTGCCAGGCCTCTTCTAACATAGTCTGCCACTTTCAGAACAAGTTGTCCTTCCACAAACACTCTCTCTTTAGTCATCCTGCTGCAGGCCTCCGTCATCTTTTGCCTGTATATGCGGCTGTGTTCCAGGGCCTTCTCTCTTTTTTCATCAAGTCTTTCTAGGTCTTCACACCATTTTGCCGCAAAGACTTCTTCTTCCCCCTCCTTTTCTTGCATCTGCATGACTCTCAGGGATGGTGTCATTATCTCTGCCGGGCTCACCACTTCAGTTCCGTAGACCAAGGAAAAAGGTGAAAAACCTGTGGCTGACTTGTGCGAACTTCTATAGGCCCAAAGAGCGTCTGGCAGGTGCATTGCCCATCCTCCCTATACTCTTGGCTCATTTTACTGATAATCTTTATGAGAGTTTTGTTCATTGCCTCTGCTTGCCCATTTCCTTGGGGGTAATAAGGCAACGATCGGTGGTGTTTGACTTGGTAGAACTCTAGCATCTTCCTCACTTCATTGTTGACGAAAGGTGTGCCATTGTCACTGATGATCCTGTGGGGCACCCCAAACCTCACAATTATGTTTTCCTTGATGAAATTTGCCACTGCTCCTCCTGTGGCTTTACAAAGTGGTACTGCCTCTACCTACTTAGTAAAATATTCTATAGCCACTAGTATCCATATGTATCCGCGTGATGGTGGATTAACTGGTCCTACCAAATCAAGCCCCCAAGTGTGGAAGGGCCATGGGGTTACCATACTGTGTAAATTTTGTGGATGAGTGTGAATCAAATTGGCATGTACTTGGCAACTGTGGCACTTCTTCACAAATTCTACCGTATCCTTTTTCATGGTAGGCCAGTAGTAGCCCATTTGCAACAGGCACCTGTAAAACCTTTTCTTTCCCTGGTACTCCCCGCACTTTCCTAAGTGCACTTTCTTCACCATTTCTCTTGCTTCCTCAGGGCCCAGGCACCTTAAAGGGTCCCCATCATACCATTTTTTGAAAAGAACCATATTATGCACAAAGTAGCGCGTTGCCAACCTTTTAAGTTTATACTTTTCACCATGCTTTTGTGGCAGGATGCCTTCTGTCAAGTACTGTACGAATGGGCTTCTCCAGTCCTCGCAGGTGAATATAGCATAACTTTCTTCTCTGTCTACTGCAAGTTGGCAGGTCTTACACTGGGTTTGGACTTGGTCTACATCTTTACCCATGCTCGGCCAATAAAAGCCTGGCCTTTGAACTTTGCGGTAAAGGCTGACCTCCCCGCAGGATCCACAAGTCTTGTCATGTACTTCTTTCAGCTTTTTCTGGGCTTCCTCTTGCCTCACGCACCTGGACAAGACTCCGCCAGGCATCCTGCGGTACAACTCCCCATTCACTAGGGCGTAGTCTTTTAGTACTTTCAATCCTGCGGCGTCTCCTTCCTTCATCAAGGCTTCCTTTATGAGAATCCGCCAATCCCTGTCGCACTCTTCCTCCTGAAATTTCTCCTTCAGCGTCTCAACTATCAATTCTTTTCTCTTGCTGACCTCTATTCTGGCGCTATCACCTTCGAATGTTATTTGGGAGCCCAGCGCGGTTAATGCGTCCGTAAATCGGTTTTCATTTCTTGGAGCATGCTCTATTTTGAAAGTCGAAAACTTTTCGTCCATCTTCTGGGCCATTGCTCTGTATGGGGCTAGGCTGGGTTCTTTCAAGGAGAAGCTCCCGTTGGCCTGACAGACCACCAAATTCGAATCACCTAATACCCTTAAATGTCTAACTCCCATTTCAAGAGCTGTGGCCAACCCGGTTAGATAGGCTTCGCATTCTACGGTATTGTTTGAATAGGGGAATTCTAGCTTGAACAACATTGCTATCGATTCGTCTTCTTCATGGTACAGAACTACTCCTACTCCTCCAGAGTGGGCAGTAGAAGACCCATCAAACTTCATTACCCACTGCTCCATGGCCTCTTCTGCCATAGCCACTTCTTTTGGAACTTTATCATCCAGCGGGAATTCTTCCTTTCCTGGGAATTGTCCCAATAAGTCTGCTATAGTTTTGCTTTTCACCGCTTTGGCTGTCCCCATTTTCAAATCATATTGTGATAATTGTAGCAACCATTGGGATATCCTGCCAAAGAGGATCGGTTGCTATAGCAAAACTTTGATGGCATGGGATTTGGTCATCAGCCATACCTCGTAAGCCAAAAAGTAATGACGCAGTCTCTGCGAAGCATATACAATAGCTAAGCACGCCCTCTCTGCTCTTGGGTAACGAGTCTCTGCATCTTTCAAGACACGGCTGATGTAGTACACTAGTTGCTCAGCGCCACCCCCATCTTCTTGGACGATTAACGCGCCTATGGCATACGAATTGGTGGCCAAGTAGAGTAACAACAGCTTTTTGTGAATTAAGGCCTGCACTGTAGGGAGGTTCATCATGATCTGCTGTAGCCTTTTGAAGGCTATTTGCTGCGCTTCCCTCCACTCGAAGTTCTGCTCTTTCCTGAGCAGCTTAGTGAAAGCAGAAGTGATCAATGCCAACCCAGGGATAAATCTCCGAATATACGAGACTTTCCCTAAGAAGCTTTTTAACTCCTTTACTGTGTTCGAAGGTCTCATGGTTGCAATGGTGGTGGCTTTGCTGGGTCCACATCTATTCCTCTGTTGTGAACTATGAAGCCTAGGAACTTCCCAGAGGATACCCCAAACGCACATTTGAGAGGGTTCATTCTTAGCTTGAAAGCTCTGCACCTCTCAAATACCTTCCTCAATACTTGGAAGTGTTCTTCTCTCTTTCTTGATTTCACTACTATGTCATCCATATAGTCTTCTAGTTCACGATGTATCATGTCGTGAAATATGACCGTCATTGCACGCTGATAAGTGGCACCCACATTTTTCAACCCGAAGGGCATTACAGTGTAATAGAAGTTACCCATGGGTGTTCTGAAAGCAGTTTTCTCTACATCCCTTGGTGCCATCTTGATTTGATTGTACCCGCTTAAACCATTCATGAACGAAAACATGGCACTTCCTGCCGCAAAATCTATCAGTAAGTCCATGTTTGGTAAAGGAAACTCGTCCTTTGGATAGGCCTTGTTGAGATTTCTGAAATCTACACAACATTTTATCTGGCCGTTCTTTTTCTTTACTGGCACGATATTGGATAGCCAGTGTGGGTGTTGGATAGGCTTGATGAATCCTGCGGCTAGCAATTTTTGTACTTCTTTGATTATTTGTCCTTCTATCTTCGTGTGGAATATTCTGGTAGGCTAGGCTACTGGCCTGGCCTTTAGGTCCACATTGAGCGTGTGTGCAACTAGCCCAGGGTCTAACCCTGGCATTTCATGGTATTCCTATGCGAAGATGTCTTTAAATTCTTTCAGCAGTAGTATCAGCTCCGATTTTTCTTTTTCTGTCAGGCTTGCACTAATTAAGATAGGCCTTGGTCCCTGTGAAATGGACCCTAAGTCAACTTCCTTCGTTTCTTCTTCTGCCGCAACCTGTACTTCCTTTTCTGCCACAACTCCTTCATTCTCTTTTTCATTACTTTCTTCCTTTGGACTTCCCTGAATCACGCAACACGCCGAACTCTCGTGCTGCCATTCCTGGGTGGGGCCCTTCTGCATTTTACTCGTGGGCCCGCGCACCTTCATAATTTATACACAATTATGCCATCAGGACCTTGGATCCTAACGTAGTGAGGTGTATCCTCTGATCCTGCGGCAGACACTTCATTCCTTTTTCTTTTTAGGGCTAGTAACTCCCTCAAATCAAGCTCTGGATCATCTTGGATGTCTCTCCATTTAGGCACGAAGGTACCTTGTGGTCTTGATACTGAACTTTCCCCAGATGGAGCCCATTGATCGTAAAACATGGTTTTTACTAGATAAGCTTTTGCCTGCTCGAATGGTGAGTGGTTCGCTACTATGCGTATCACCCTACCATTCATCACTCCTTTCACACATTGGTGATATGTGGATGGAACTAGCCTGTGCTTGTGTAACCATGGCCGCCCTAAGAGCACGTGACATGAGACCTCTGTTTTTACTACATGGAACCGAGCTAATGAAGCTATGAGTCCCACTTTTAACCACAACTGGATATAGCCTGCGGTGTATTCTCCTCTTCCGGCAAATCATGTTACTTCCATTAGGCACCCTTGGATCTTCCTTTTTGAAATCCCTGCGGCTTGTAGAGTGCTTAATGGAATGAGGTTTACGGAAGCACCAGTATCCATTAAGGCCCTCTTTATGGAGATTTGATTTATAGAGGCCGCCAGGTAAAGGGGCCTCTTGTGGCCTGGGTACCCCACCTCCATATCTTCATCACTAAAAGTGATTTCGGTTGACTCTTGTAGGAAAGCCCTGTCATCTTGGACTTCTGTTGATAAACACTCTGCTCCTGCCCTAAAGGCAATGCTCACCAGAGCTTTCGTGGCTACTTTTCTTTCCTTTGCTGTGAGGCCCAACTGGTCAAACAAGTTTTTGAATTTGGAACTTTGCTGTAGAGTGGTAATTGTTGTGGCAGGCAGAACTGGGTTCTCTTCTTCATCCTTCCCTGGATTCGCACAAATTACTACTGCCGCCACGCCTTTCCCTTTGTGATTTGGGAGTGGGTTTCTTTGAACTTCTTGCTTAGATAATTCTAGAGTCCCTTCCTTGATCCTGCGGTGCACCAGCCTGCGGAGCGCCCAGCACTCCGTGGTAGGATGTTGCACGTAATTGTGGAGACGGCAGAAGCGCGGGTTCCTCCGTTCCTTTTCTGTGGGTTCTCTAGCAACTTGATTAGGTTTGAAAACTCCATCTACTATCCACTTGTCTAGCAGTACGTCTAGTTCTTTCGGGGTGCATGGTATTGGTGGGGGAGTATCGTATTCCCTCCCCTCAGTCTTTCTTCTTCGTTCGTCAGTGGATACTGCCATAGCTTGCGGGGCGTTTCTTTTGTCCATGCTTGGTTTCACGGACTGGGCAATCTTTCTGGCTTTTTGTAACAATTGGGCGAATTAAGAAATTTCCAAATTCTCAAGGATTGCCCTGTACTCCTTGAGCATGTTTGTCATGCACATTTCTACCAATGTTCTTTCCTCACAGTGGTCATAGCAATCTAGTGTAATATCCCTGAACCTTTTGATGTACTCCATCAAGTCCTCACCACTTCTCTGCTTTGTCGTTTGCAGGGTTGCAAGCGTTACCGTTTCTTCTCCATGAAAATACTTAGTGCAAAATATGTCCACCATGTCATCCCAAGTTGGTAACGACCCTGGTTTTAGGCTGATGTACCAGGTGTATGCTCAGTCGCAGAGTGATTTAGAAAACTCTCGAAGGCATAAGTCTTCGTCTACGGCGTAAGGACCAAGAGTATCAATGAATTTGCTCACGTGTTCGACGGCACTTTCCTTTCTGCCATCATACTGTGCGAATGCCCTTGGCTCATACCTCTCAGGGTATGGTTTGCTGAGCACCCTTAGTGGGTAAGGAGGCCTTCGTGCATAGAACCTCTTCTTAGGTGCCCTGGCCCTTTCCTACTCCAAAAGGGCGGCCACCTCAGCCATAGTAATGAAACCTTGTTCTGCATTGTGTGGAACACCTTCTGCCGGTGTCTCTTCTTTGTCTGTCACATACTCCGGGTCATGTTGGCTCCCATTTTCTTTAGTTTTGTCTGCTTTTAGCTGACGGATTTCTTCCATCATTTGCTGCTAAGAGTGTTGTAGGGACTGCAAGACTTTAATGAAAATGTTGGCGTTGTCAGTAGGAATTCTTGGTGGCGGTTGAGGGTCACCCCCCATTCCGTTGGCACCTTCCGCTTGGTTAGGCTGCGGTTGGCGTTGTAGGCCTGGACTCTGCGTGCGAGGGTACAGCACTTATATTTCTCGTTGTCCTGGACTTTGGAGGCATTTGCTTACGTAGGCTGTTTCGTTCCTGTCTGTTTCTCAACTCCCCAGTGGAGTCGCCAATTTAATGTGGGGGCTTTTTTGTTGTGTTGGGCTGGGTTGCCCCTTTGTGATAGTAAGCCCAAGTGTTCTGGATTGCGGGAGTCGAGACTGGTCCAACTAGAACTCAATTTGGCCGGCTTGTGCGCAAGTTATGCTTCGTCTGCCAGGAGAGTGCTTACGGCAGGCAAAGCTATTTCAGAAAAGCTTGTGGCAGACAGATACAATAAATAAAACAGAGCTGTTTATTCTGGAATGACCAGATAGCTCTTTAAGAGGGAATGACCAAATAACTCATAATCGCAGTAATATTGACAACTTTCACAAGTGAATTAAGAGGGGCTAATGGTAAAAGAGGCTAATCAAAACATAAGCTAATCAAAAATATAAAGAAGTTAAGTTCAGTCCGGTCTGCAGAAGCAATGCCAAAGAGGAAGAACACCTCCTCTCAACACAATTAACTTCCGAGGAAAAGGAAATCCTGCTTATGGAAATTAATAGATTTGAGGAAGGCGGACGATGCCCAGGACGATTATTTGTGGAAGAGAGCAGGGATTTGAGAGGGAGAAAAGGAAAGGGACCTATCGGTGCATGCCACTAACTCTCGTCTTTTTCTTTCTACCTTACTCTCTCTTCTCTTTTCTTTCTTTCTTTTCCCCGGGTTCCCTTTTGTTTTTCTCCCTTATTCTTTTCTTAGTGATTTCTATAATCGTGAATTTTTCGTTTTGTGTTTCCTTTATTTTCCTATATATCTCCTTGTTGTTGTTCCATCTCCTCTGTACACGGCAAAGGACTCCTTTTTATAGTGCCTGCTATGACCGAATTTTACTATTCTACTCCTTAACCACCTTTTTCTGGTCTGGTGTACTTGCCGACCATTACTGTTCCGTCTGCGAGCCACCCCCCTTACCAGACAAAGACAACTATTTTGTCTATTAGTCTGCCACAGCTCTTCTTCCTGCCGCGGTGATGTTTTTTCTCTCTCTACCCCTCATGGCATGCACCTAGTGGTTCCAACTCAGCCTTGTCTCTTTTGGGAGGTATGTCATCCCAGCAGGACGTATCCCCCAAAAGAGCTTGAGCAGGAACCCCAAAACAGGTCTTCCCTTCTCCCCACCATCAAACCACGCCCTTTTACCTTTGACCCATGACCTCACCATGTCCCATATTGGCTGGGTACAGGCTGGTGGTGCCTGGGCTTTGCACATGCCTTCTATTTGCATATATCTGAAATCTGCCTGCTATTCATGCATTTGCCGCGTACTGGAGACTTTGCCTGTACTGCCTGCCGTCCGTTTCTGGCTTTTTTATAAGCTGCTACTTTGATTTCCCGCTCCCTTAGAGTCTGGGCTTTACTTAGTACTGGGCTTTACATTCTTTTCAACCCAATTCTTTAATTTTCTCGGCCTTCTACCACATTACTTGGCATTTCCTGCTACGGCGATTTGTTCCTGCTGGGCCTCTTTTCAAGCCTGCCATTCCATTCTTTCCCCCAGTGGCCCAATATGGCCACTGGTGTTCTTGCTTATGGGATCCAGTGTCCCTTTCTTTTCCCTTGGGCCTCTCCTACCCATTTACTTCCTTTGGACTTCCTTGGTCCATTTACTAACTCTGCATCCCATGGGCTTTTACTAACTTAATTGAGCTTCCCCGGCCCAATTTCCTCATTCTCATCCTTGAGATTCATGGGCTTGCCTTTATCCCTTACTATCTTTGTTTATATCGCTTTGGGCCTGCCGTGGCCCATTCTCTCTTTTTCATACCATATACTGTCCATGGGTGCCATTTCTCTCTTTCCGGGTCTTTTAGGCCCATTTGCTTCCTCAAGACCCAATTGTTTATATTATGAGCTTGTGATCCATTATTCCTGCCGCTTGGGCTTAATGGTTTTGCTTGCCATTCCTCTGCTGCCCGCATTGCTGGGTTGGGCTTCCGTCTTTCTATTCGGATTCCAAAAATGACCCTCAACAAACATCCAATGCATTCTTAATTAAATTTATTTATCGATATTGATTAGAAACTATTGAGTAAACTTCTGAAATAAGAATCACAGAGCAAACCTACTAAATGGTTGATTTGCAATAGGGAGAAAAAAAATCAAGTTTTTAAGAAGTAGCTCACATAATAACAATTTTATCAACCAAAAAATCACAGCTTTAATTAACAAACAAAAAATTCACATGAACCCAAATAAAAATTCATAAAACCATCCCATCCGCATTAAATGCACTGCAACTACTTAGCTGGCCACATTAATGAGGAAATTACCATAAACAGTACTCATACAACTCCCATCTTAGAGTAAGACCTTCTAGCAAGGTCTTGATGGGATAAGCATTAGGGAGATCTAATCCTAAACCTAAAAATGTAGAGTCCAGATGCATTCTGGCTAATTATATAAAGCCAAGAAGCACTTGGATGAAGGGGGGATTTTTTTTGGGAGAAAAAGAGAGAGAGAGAACAGAGAGAAATTATCCAATTGTGACCTCTTCCTCGGACCAAACCCGAAGACAGACACTTAGCCATTTCAGGGTTTTTTCTATTTGAATATTTTTACTATACGCCTAAGATTAGTCAGACTAACAATTTTTGTCACTGAATGGGCATTTAAAGGTTGACCTTGCACTCCACCTCTAAAAATGAATTGTGTGAGAAAACAGTAATACAATTACAACATGCTTAGTTTGCCTCACTTTTACTTTTTTCCCGCCACAGTTTCTTCTTACAAAAACCATAATCTCATTGTATTTTGTGACATTTTCTTCTTACTAAGGCATATTCAGAAACAATGAAAACTAAAAAAGGGAGAAGGCAATGAAAATTTAGAGTTCATACAAATCTAACCATGGTTGCGAGGGATATCTGAGGCGTAGGAAGATTGTTGGCCTTCTAACCCACAGTTGGAGAAGATAGCTACTGGAGTGGAGATAGAGAAGAGAGAAATAAATGAGAAGGTCTGCATTTGAGTAAATAACTAAATATCAAAAGTTGGCTAGTAAAAAAAAATGAAAAACCATTAAATTTTGGCTTTAAAAAGATTTTTAGGCTTATATACTAACCATTATAATGGTGCATTCTTATGCTTCCTTCTACTTCTCTACTTCCATCAATAGATTCCATTTCATGCAATCCAACCTCAACATTGCAAGTGAAGGTTGTGGCCCACCATTAGAAGATATTTCTACAGGAGTAAAGGAATCAATTAAGATAGACAGTTTTGATGCACGCAATTGCACACTATTGTCTCTACATGTTTGTAAATGTGATTTGTAGACATATTCAACTTCTAGTATATTTATAACTGTTCTACCTATTAAACTTTCTCAACAACAAAATGACTCTCAAAAAAAGAAAAAAAAAATTTCTCAACAAAATAAAAGCAAGTGGTGGTATGAGAAAAACAGAGATTTGGGAGAAAAACTAAATGTATGCATTGATTAATTTAGCACAAGACTTATATACAAAGATCAAGCTGAACCCAAAAAGGCAAAAGAGTATAACTACCTAACTAACAAACTAACAGCATCTTAATAAACTCTCTCATGTGTGAATCATTTAACAACCTTACGCACGTGTGAATTACTTAGAACAAAATAAAGCAAGCTAAGCTACATTTCATTTCCTATAAATGCTAATACAATAGTACTTCTAAGCTACAATCGTTTCTGGTTTAGTTCTTTGATCTTCAACTTCAGATGCACCCTTGATAGCTTGCTCACTTTGTTCTGGTTGCTCAGCTCTGTGTTGATGCATATTTCTCTAATACTCCCCCTCAAAATGGACTGATGGTTAATAAATGTTGATTAGTCCCATCTTGGACAAAAGCTCTGAAATTGCTTATGACTTAAAGCTTTGGTAAACAAATCAGCTAACTGTGATTGAGTCCTAACATGAATGAGCTTAATAACTTTGTCCAGCACCGTATCCCTCATAACATGACAATCTATTTCTATATGCTTTGTTCTTTCATGGAAAACAGGATTAGAGCCTATGTGAAGAGTTGCTTGGCTGTCACAGAATAATAATTCTTCTCTGTTGTGTCCAACTTGAAGATCCTTCAATAAGTAAAGAATCCAAACAATGTCACAAGTTGAAATGGCCATAGTCCTATATTCAACTTCAGCTGAGGATCTAGAAACAGTGGACTATTTCTTTGATTTCTATGAAACCAATGAACCCCCAATGAAAATACGGTAACCAATAACTGATCTTCTAGTGTTTGGGCATGATGCTCAATCTAAATCCGTGAAACCTTTCACATCAAGCCTTGAATTTACAGAAAAGAAAAGACCTTTACCAGGTTCATTCTTTAAGTATTGCAAAACTTTAAGTGCAGCCTTAAGATGTAGTTTCCTTGGTTTAGCCATAAATTGCCTCAACTTATGCACTGCATAAGTGACATCATGCCTAGTGAAATCAAGTACAACAATCTTCCTACCAACCTCCTATACTTTCTTGGATCATCAAGCAACAAGCCCTCATACTTACTAAGCTTTAAATTCTATTCCATAGGAACCTTCACAGGCTTGCAACCAAGAATCCCTGCATCCTCCAAAATCTCAAATGCATACTTCCTTTGACATAAGGAAATGCCTTTAGCTGTCCTAGCAACTTCCAACCCAAGAAAGTACCTTAGCTTACCTAAATCCTTCAATTTGAATTTCTGATCTAACAGCACCTTAAACTGATCAACTTGTTGTTTGTCATTGCTTGTTATAAGGACATCATCAACATATACCAATAAAACAATGAAAGAAGCTCCTTGCTATCTAGTAAAAAGGGCATAGTCTGCCTTTGATTGAGTAAAACCAAGTTGAATCAGTGTAGCTGAAAATTTGGAAAACCATTGTCTTGAAGTTTGCTTAAGACCATAGAGGGACTTATTAAGCTTGCATACAAGCTGCTCCCCATGTTCCCCCTTGATGTGAAAGCCTGGTGGAAGAGCCATGTAGACATCTTCATGCAAATCACTATGAAGAAAGGCATTATATATTGACATCTAATTGGCTGAGAAACCAACCTTTCACAGCAGCCACTGCAAGCACACACTTCACAAAAACCATTTTGGCAACAGGACTAAAAGTTTCAATATAATCCAAACCCTCCTTCTAAGTGAACCCTTTAGCAACCAACCTGGCCTTGTACCTTTCAATAGACCCATCTGCCTTGTACTTAATCCTATAAACCCATTTACACCCTATAGGATGCTTATTAGGTGGGAGAGAGGTAATAGTCCAAGTGTTATTGGCTACCAAGGCTGCAATCTCAGCATCCATGGCCTCTTTTCATTTAGGTCAAAGACTGCTTATGAAAAATGTGTTGGTTCTGTGGTAGAACAAATAGAACAGCAAAAAGACTTGTAGATAGGAGACAAGTTGGCATAGGAAAGATAAGAAGAAAGGGGATGAGAAGTACCTGAATGGGGCTGATCAGAAGTGGATGCAGATGATACTTGATTACAATGATAAGCCTTAAGATAAGAAGGAGGCTTGGAAATCCTAGTGGACCTTCTAGGAACATCAGACACAATAGAAAGGTCAGAATCATCATGATCAAGAACATCAAGAAGATCCTGAACATCTTCAGCAAGATCATGATGAAACTAAACAATAAAATCAACAGAGATAGAAGAGGAAGGTACATGATCAAGAAAAACAGATGAAAGAGGAGGAATGTTAGGCACGGGAATCAAATCAGTAGCAGTAGTAGTAGCATTAGAAGAAAAGGGAAAAACTCTTTCATGAAACACCACATCTCTAGATATAAAGAAGGAATGTGATTGAAGATCAAACAATTTATACCCTTTAATACTAGAAGGATAACCTAAGAAGATCGATTTCCTAGCTTTTGGGGAAAACTTGTGTTTGTGGAGACTGACATTAGTGGCAAAGCAAAGGCACCCAAAGGTTCTAAGATGAGAATGAGGGGGAACCTTGTTAAAAAGAACCACATAAGGGGATTTGTTCTACAGAAAAGGTGTAGGAAGCCTATTAATGAAATACACAACTGTAAGAACACAATCACCCCAAAAAACAAGAGGAAGGCTAGATTGAATCTGCAATGCTCTAGCAGTGGCTAGGATATGCTGATGCTTCCTCTCCACAACTGAATTTTGTTGTGTAGTGTAAACACAGCTAAGTTGATGAATAATGCCCTTAGAATTATAAAAATCAATCATATTGAATTCCAAAGCATTGTCAGTTCTAATGGACTTGATTGTAGTGTTAAACTGTGTGTGAACCATTATGTAAAAAGAATAATCATGGACCTAACTTCTGATTTAGCCTTTAACAAAAAAACCCAAGTGGCCCTTGATGCATCATCAACTATGGTAAGAAAGTACTAGTAGTAGGAACAGAAAATGGTCCCTAAACATCCATACGAACAAGATCAAAAGGATTAACAACTATCTTATTATCAAAAGTAAATGGCAGCCTTTTTTGTTTGGCCAAAGGACAGATATTACAATCTTTAGTACAACAGTGTTAAAGAAATGGAAGAACATGACTTAAGGAATGAATTTTCATATAAGATGAATGTCCTAGTCTAGAATGCCATAATGAATAGAAATTGGCATATGAATCAGAAGAAGAAAAAGCAATAAAAGAGTTGAATTTGTGCCTAAGAAGGAAATCATCAAGAGACTTAGTAGCTTTAGAGAGACTTGATCCTTGTAACAAGTACAACCCATCATGCATTTGGCCCATTCCAATCGTGCTCCAACAAGTAAGGTCCTGTATAAAGTAATAAGTGGAAAGAAAAACAAGGCAAAGAGACTAAGAATGAGTTAAGGCACTAACAGAAAGTAAATTGAATGAAAAAGAGTACACAAAGGACATTAATGAGGGCAATATGAGATGAAAGCTTTATGGTACCAACATGAGTCACAATAGCAAATTCCCCATTGGGAAATTCAACCACAGTGTGTGAGATTTCACTAAAAGAAGTCAATAAGTGCTTGGAACATATTATATGATCAGTAGCACCAGTGTCTATAACCCAAGTTTCAACAACAAAAGCCTTTCTGTTCACAACTTTAGCAGAAAACACTGAGTGCTTTAAGTAAGAAACATTGCCTGCATCAACATTGGATGGAAAAGCAACAGTATTGACCATATGTGGTTCTTGGCTAGTTAAAGCTTGCTGAACTCCAATTGAAGAAGAACCAATCAAGGACAAAAGCTGTTGGTACTGATCAGGTGTAAATGTAAGTGCTTGAGTAGCAATAGGGCTATGATCTGGACTTGGAGCAAAGTAATGACCTTGAGACTGTTCTACAACAGATAAGACTTGATGAGCCATTACATTCTTGATCTTAAACTTGTAACCTGGTGGGAAACCATGCAACTTATAACACTTGTCCATAATATGGCCCAGCTTTCCACAATGAGTACATAAAGGTCTTTCCTTCCCTTTAGAGTTATTTCCTGAACTCTTGGTAGCCCACACAGTAGACTCAACTCTAACACCATTAGTGACAGACCTTTGCATTTCTTCTTGAATGAATAAAGAATGAGCCTTATTGATAGAAGGCAATGGATCCATTAGTAGTATCTATGTTCTCACTTGAGAGAAGGAATCATTCACTCCCAAAAGGAACTTCATTGTGGACTCTTTAGCTTGAAGATTCTTCAACCTCTGGTTAATGTTGCACACACATTGTCCACAAGTGCACTGAGGAAATGGACTAAGATTCTGAAACTAATCCCACAAGACCTTAAGCTGAGTAAAGTAATCAGTGAGTGATTTTTCTCCCTGATGAAGCTTAGCAATCTACTTCTGAATATTAAAGACCTTAGTTCCATTCCCTTGGCTGAATGTGTCCTTGAGATCAGTCCAAATCTCAAGTGCTGTATCTCTGTATATGATACTAGCTTGGAGCTTTGGTGAAACAAAATTGATGATCCAAGTGCCAACCATGTTGTCAGCACGAATCCATGCTTGAGCAACTGTTGGTGAATTCACCAATGGAGAAGAAATGGTTAAGGAACCATCTATGAAACCAAGCTTATTCTTGGCAATCAAGGATTTTCTCACTGATCTCGCCCAAGCAGGATAATTTTCTCCCCCAATCAATGGTTGAGAGGTGAGAACAACTCCTGGATTCTCTCTAAGATGTAAAAACAGAGGATTATTGAGATTGTATGAATCTTGCGACGAAGATGAAGATTCAGTGGAGGAAGTATTAGCTGCTGTAGTGTCAGCCATTGAAGAAACTTGAAAAATCTTGAAGAAAGCAACAGTGGTGGATGAGGAAGTGAAAATTCCCAAATCTGATCTGATAAACCCTAGAAATGGAAGCGTCTAGAAGTTTGCTCTGATACCATATGAGAAAAACAGAGATTTGGGAGAAAAACTGAATGTATGCATTGATTAATTTAGCACAAGACTTATATACAAAGATCGGGCCGAACCCAGAAATGCAAAAAAGTAAAACTACCTAACTAACAAACTAACAGCATCTTAACAAACTCTCTCACGTGTGAATCATTTAATAACCTTACACACGTGTGAATTACTTAGAACAAAATAAAGCAAGCTAAGCTACATGTCGTTTCCTATAAATGCTAATACAACAATACTTCTAAGCTACAATCATTTCTGGTTTAGTTCTTTGATCTTCAACTTCAGATGCACCCTTGACAGCTTGCTCACTCTGTTCTGATTGCTTAGCTCTGTGTCAATGCATATTGCTCTGATTGGTGGATCAATATTAATGGTCTGAAAGTAAATTTACGTTCTTTTTTTTTTTTCTTTTTTTTTTTTTTTTGAGAAAGTGCTTGGTGGGCTAACAATAAAAGTAGATTTACATTTTTGGTGGGCTAACAATAAAAAAGTAGATAAAGGAAACCACATGTCAATGTAAAAAGAAGATACCAAATTTTGTGATGGAATTTTAACCCATGTTGATGGCGAAAAATATTATAATAAGACCTTTTAATTGGGGCAGACCAAGTCTTCGAAAAAATTGCCTAGGTTCTCTTCTAGAGGAGAGGACCAGGTAGTTTGGATAATGAATAGATTGGGTCAAGCCCTTGGACAAAACTTGAGGAAGTCCAATTTTCAAAAAAAAAAAACAAGAATTTGATGGTTCAGATCAAGTCCTTACACAAAACTCAATAAAAATCTTGGATTTTAATCAATTGAATCAACACTTTTGACAAAACTTGGTCAAATTCAATTTTTTTTTTTATATAAAATAGAAATTATACTATAACCTAATTTAGGTGTATATATGTGTGAATCTCTCTTCTAGAAACTTAAACCCTGACCCTTACCCTCCACACCCCATAAACACTTATACTTATGGAGTGACCATCGCACCAAGGGTATGCGGTGGTCAAATTCAATTTTTTTAAAATACTAGAATTTTGATGGATTCGACCAAGCCCTTAGACAAAACTTGATCAAATCCGATTTTTTTATAAATTGGAATTTTGTCGGATTAGATCATGTCCTTTGACAAAATTTGATCGAATCTTACTTTTTGAAAATTTGGAAGATGGATTGGATCAAGCCCTTGGACAAAACTTAATTATTTGATTTTTTGAAAAATTGGAATCTTGATGGATTGAATCAAGCCCTTGGACAAAATTTTGATCAAATTCGAATATTTTTAAAATTTGGAATTTAGATGGATTGGATCAAGGACAAAACAAACTTGATCAAATCCTTCTTCTTCTTTTTTTCATTTTTCTTTTTTTTTTTGGAAAAAGTGGCATTTTGATGGATTAGATCAAGCCCTTGGTCAAGTCCAATTTTTTGAAAATCTAGAATTTCGATGGATTGGATCAAATCTGATGTTAACATTTGAGACATTTTAAATGTGGTTAGTCACTTCATCTTTAAAAGTCATGTGCATGGCACATGGCTTTTAAAGTTAACAGCCCATTAAAAAGCGGGGTGCAATCTAATATTTGTGTCCAAATTAGGGTGTGGAGGGTCAATTTTGGGAATCCAAGTAGAAAGAAGAAAGCCCAACCCAGCAACACGGATAGCAAAGGGCTGGCAAACATAGAGCAAAACCATTAAGCCCAAGCGGCAGGAATAATGGATCACAGGCCCATGAAATAAACAAATGGGCCTTGATGAGGCAAATGGGCTTAAAGAAGCCTGGAAAGAGAGAAATAGCAAACCCATGGGTAGTATATGATATGGAAAAGTGAGAATGGGTCACTGCAGGCCCAAAGTAATGCAAACAAAGAAAGTAAGGGGTTAATGGCAAGCCCATAAGCCCCAAGGATGAGAATAAGGTAATTGGGCCAGGGAAGCCCAATGAAGTTAGTAAAAACTCATCAGAATGCAGAGTTAGTAAAAGGGCCAAGAAAGCCCAAAGTAAACAAATGGGCCAAAGATGCCCAAGAGAAAAAACAAAAGAGACACAGGAGCCCATGAGTAGGAACACCAGCGGCCATGCTAAGCCACTAGGGGAAAGAATAAATGGCAGGCCTAAAGAGGCCTAGTAGGAGTGAGTCATTACAACAGGAATGACAGAGTGATATGGCAGGAAATGAAGGCAATCAAGAAATGGGCTGAAAGAAATATAAGGCCCAGTATCAAATAAAGCCCAGCCCCTAAGAGGAGCGGGAAATCAAAAAGCAGCTCACATAAAAGGTCAAGAACCAACGGTAGATTGTGCAGGCAAGCCTCCAGACCACGACGGACGAATGAGCAGTGGCAGATTTTTGGACACATATGGAAGGAAAGCACGCGTAAGGCCCAGACATCACCAGCCTATACCCAGCCAAAATGGGACACGGTGAGGTCATGGGTCAGAGGTAAGAGGGCATAGTTTGGCAGTGGGGAGAGGGGAAAACCTATTTTGGGGTTCCTTCTCAAGCTTTTTTGGGGGATACGTCCTGCTGGGATGACATACCTCTTAAAAGAAGTAAGGCTGAGTTGGAACTACCAGGTGCATGCCATAAGCGATAGGGAGATGGAGCACCCACACCGTAGCAGGAAAAGGTGCCATGGTAGACTAACAAACAAAATAGTCATCTTTGTCTGGAGATGGGGAGTGGCACACAGACGGTCCAGTGGTGGTCGACAAGTACACCTAGACCAGACAAAAGTGGTTAAGGGCTAAAACAGTAAAATTCAGCCACTGCAGGCGCTATAAAAAAAGGCCTTTGCTGTGCGCAAAAGAGAGGCGAGGAGAATCATAGTAATAATCATTCGAGAGGAATCACGAAATAGAAAACAAGGAAAAAGAAAAGAAATGAAAGATAAGAGGAAAACTGAAACAAAGAAAGAAAGAAAAAGAAAAACAGAAAGTTAGTTCGGCAGGCATGCACCAATAGGTTTTTTCCCTTTCTCCCTCTCTAAATCCTTCTCTTCTGCCAAAAGCAAAAAAGGTTCCTCTAGGCACCAACCACTCAGGTCCATTCCCCTCAAAGCGATTAATTTTCGTGGCAGGATTTTCCTGGGAGATTAATTGCGTTGAGAAGGAGCATTCTTCCCTCTCTGACCTTTGGTCCTGCGGACTAGATTTACTCTAATTTATTTCTTTTTGATTGACCCATATGCTGACCACTTATTCACTTACATTCTTTAATTATTGTCATTGTGATTATCATCCTTAAGTAAGGATTAACTGTTCACTTTAATTAAGAAGCCGAAGTATTCTTCTTTTTTATTTTTATTATCATATCTGCTTGCCATGACTCATTCAGAATAGCTCTGCCTACCGTAAGCATACTCCTGGCAAACGAGGCATAGTTTACGCACAAGCCGGACCAAGTTAAGTTCCAGTTGGACCGGTCTCAACTCCCTTACTCAAAACACTTAGGCCTAGTACCGCAGGAGGCAGCCTAGCCCAGTACAACAATAGTACTGCAAGAGGCAGCCTAGCAGAACACAAAAAGCCCACTACATTAAATTGGCGACTTTGCTGTGGAGTTGAGAAGCAGATAAGGGCAAAAGCCCTCGCAAACAAATGCCTCTATAGTCCAGAACAACGTGAAACATGAGTGTCGTGCCTTTGCAAGCAGAATCCAGGCCAACAACGCCTCACCAATAGCATCCTAACCAGGCGGAAGGTGCCAACGAAATGGGGGCTAAACCCCAACCACAGCCAAGAATCCCTACTGATAATGCCAACATCTTCATTGAGGTCTTGCAGTCCCTGCAACACTACAGCAGCAAATGATGGAAGAAATCCGTCAGCTGAAAGCGGACAAAACAAAAGAGAAAGGAAGCCAACATGACCCAGAGCATGTGGCAGACAGGGAAGAGACACCAGCAGGAGGTGTCCCACAGAATGCAGAACAACGTTTCATCACTATGGTCGAAGTAGCGACCCTCCTAGAGCAAGAGAAGGCCGAGCACCTAAGGAGAGATTCTATGCACGAAGGCCTCCTTACCCTCTGAAGGTACTCAGCAAGTCGTACCCTGAAAGGTTCAAACCGCAGGCTTTCGCACAATATGATGGCAGAAAGGGAAGTGCCATTGAGCACGTGAGCAAGTTCATTGATACTTTTGGCCCTTACGCCGCAGACGAAGACTTATGTCTCCGAGAGTTTTCTAAATCACTATGTGACCGGGCATACACCTAGCATATTGGCCTAAAGCCAGGGTCAATTCTAACATGGGATGACATGGTGGACGTATTTTGCACTAAATACTTTCACGGAGAAGAAATAGTAACACTTGCGACTCTGCAAGCAACAAAGCAGAGAACTAGTGAGAACTTGATGGAATACATCAAAAGGTTTAGGGACATAGCGCTAGATTGCTATGATCATTGTGAAGAAAGAACATTTGTGGAAATGTGTATGACAAACATGATCAGGGAGTACCAAGCAGTCCTAGAAAAGTTGGAAATTTTCCAATTTGCCCAGTTGCTGCAAAAGGCCAGAAAAACTGCCCAGTCCATGAAACCAAACTCGGACAAAAGAAACGCTCTGCAGGCTATGGCAGTATCCACTAACGAGTGGAGAAGGAAGACTGAGGGGAGGGAATATGATACTCTCCCACCAATATCATGCACTCCAAAAGAGTTAAATGTGCTACTAGACAAGTGGATAGCAGACGGAGTTTTTAAGCCTAGTCAAGTTTCTAGAGAGCCCACAAAGGAGGAGCAGAGGGACCCACGCTTTTGTCATTTACACAACTACGTGCAACATCCTACCACAAAATGTTGAGCGCTCCGCAAACTGGTGCACCGCAGGATCAAAGAAAGGACTCTAGAACTATCCCAGCAAGAAGTCCAAAGAAACCCACTCCCAAACCACAAAGGGAAGGGTGTAGCAGCGGTAGTAATTTGCACGGACCCAAAGGAGGACGAAGAAGAAAATCCTGCCCTGCCTGCCGCAGCCATGACCACTTTACAGCAGAGCTCCAAGTTCAAAATTTTGTTTGACCAGCTAGGGCTCACAACAAAGGAAAGAAAGGTAGCCACGGAGGCTTTGGTGAGCATCGCCTCTAGTGGCATACAGACAGTCCAGTGGTGGTCGACAAGTACACCCAGATCAGACAAAGGTGGTTAAGGGCTAAAATAGTAAAATCCGGCCACGACAGGCGCTATAAAAAGAGGCATTTGCCGTGCGCAAAAGAGAGTAATAATCATCCGAGAGGAATCACGAAATAGAAAACAAGGAAAAAGAAAAGAAATGAAAGATAAGAGGAAAACTGAAACAAAGAAAGAAAGAAAAAGAAAAATAGAGAGTTAGTTCGGCAGGCATGCACCAATAGGTTGTTTCCCTCTCTCCCTCTCTAAATCATTCTCTCTGCCAAAAGCAAAAGAGTTCCTCCAGGCACCAACCACTCAGGTCCATTCCCCTCAAAACGATTAATTTTCGTGGCAGGATTTTCCTAGGAGATTAATTGCGTTGAGTAGGAGCGTTCTTCCCTCTCTAGCTTTTGGTCTTGCAAACTAGATTTACTCTAATTTATTTCTTTTTGATTGACCCATATGCTGACTACTTATTCACTTACATTCTTTAATTATTGTCATTGTGATTATCATCCTTAAGTAAGGATTAACTGTTAACTTTAATTAAGAAGCCGAAGTATTCTTTTTTTTTTTTTTTTTTATTATCATGTCTGCCTGCCATGACTAATTCAGAATAGCTCTGCCTGCCGTAAGCATACTCCTGGCAAACAAGGCATAATTACAAGTCAGACCAAGTTGAGTTCCAGTTGAACCGATCTTAACTTCCTTACTCCGAACACTTAGGCCTAGTACCGCAGGTAGCGGCCCAGCCCAGTACAACAATAGTACTACATGAGGCAGCCCAGCAGAACACAAAAAGCCCACTACAGGGTGTTAACTGCAACTTTTCATAGTTTGGGGTAGAAAGTGCAAGCATCACTGTTATGGTCTAGCATGGATTTGTGCAATCAACCCTTATTCTAATACTTGGATTTGTGCTGTCATGGAGGCTGGGGTAAGAGATGTATCTCTTTTCCTACTTCAATGAAATATTCACATTTATCAAAAAAATATATATATAATAAATATAAAATAAAACTTTTGCAGAAGTTGTATTGGTCTTGACTCTAAGGTTCGCTTGCATTAGGCCTAGACCATATTGTCACTCAATGCTAAACCTTTGTTGAGGCAACTCTAAATTGTGTGCGCCTTACGGTTAATGATTTGATGTAAGTTCGCTTAAGCCAACCATTTTTATCAAAGGAAAGCTCACAAAATCATCTCATTTAGTGAACAGAAAAGCCTCAAGACATCCCACACAAACAACTTTCACAAAAGAAGAAAAATGTAAAATTACATAGAATTAAAATGACATCGTGGTAGAAAATCTTAAAATAAAAATAAATCATCCATCGCTGGTCCATGTGAAGGCCAAAAGAACAATGGTAAGTGCAGAAAAAATGGTTGCACAAGCAAACACCCACATAGCCCTGTTGGGGCCTTTGTTTTGGCTCTCTTGACTGCCTATCTCAACCTCTTCGAGAAGCTCCCTCACTTTATCCATGTCTGAGTCCTTCGCAGCTTGGATTAGTCTACCCTGAATTTTTTCAAGCTTAGTAAGCCTTCTACCACGGGATGCATCCTTGACTGGCCAGATATAACCTACCATCTTCCAGAGGAGGATGCCTACATATATGGCAACAACACAGTCAACAGTGTAATGGTGGCGCTCTCGTATCTCTCTCTGGGCGCTGTGCATTACAAAAAGCCATATAAGAGCTGAGCTAAAACCTCCATAAGCTTCCTGAAATCATTTTTGAAAAAGAGGCCGACAATACTCAGTAACTTCCCCTATTAACCTTAGGTGGCAAGGGCTACAAGTGACAAGAAAATATGGTTTCACAATATATTTTGAATATACCGTCCAAGCCATGGCTGTCAATACTGCAACGAGCATGTGGCCACTGTATAGGAGGTCATTGCAGCCACCTCCAGCTTTCTTTAGCAGACTGTACCATGAGGATCCTTCTGAAGCAGTGGGTCGCAGGTAATCTATTAGGAAGCTCATTGAACCCCAGTCTGGCCGATAGTCACCAAGGTATTTCCCAGTATCAGCTGGAATAAAGAGAGATGTTAACATGCACCACTTATGGTAAAAGGAAACATATTCATGGTATAAACGAAGGAATATAAGGAAACACACGTTCATGGTCACTTTTTATGAGATCTGAACACTTACCTCTATAGCTACAAATACAATAAAGTCAACCTCTATAGCTACAAATACAATAAAGTCAACAATGCCTACTATCGTTCACAGGCTAAATATGGGGCTATTGTTTGATGGAACCCTAGGACAAGGAGGGTGGATAGCCATGGAGGAGGCAACATTTTTCTCTCTTAACACTTTCCTGTCTAGAATAAGATGCTTAAAAAGCATCTTGCAGCAAACCCCGGAGTAAAGGGTTTTACTGATGATCCCCCCACATGGGCACCAATTAGGCCAAACCACATGACCCAATGCCAACAATAAACAAGAACTTCATTACTAAAGATAATCTACACAAACATGAAGAAGGAATCCAAAATAAGTATACACTACATTAACTCGCAAAAAACCTTACTTGTAGAAAAACTTCAAGAAATTTGTATAAATATAAATCTTCAATTGGAAAATCAAAGAGAACTGAATTATCAAGGATGGCCAATCAAAAAATCCTGAATGACTTTATGCCTTCCCTCCACCCAACCCCAAAGAATAAAACTTCATCAACTTGTGGATTGCAAAGTAATAGCTAGAACCCATAAAAAATTGGTAAAGAAAATTTTGTGGCAAATATTAAGATGGTATTTTAAATATGTATGATCTATGCAACGCAGTATAGTGATTTACTAAAAAATAATGGCACAGAAGATGTCAACTATTCATAAATTTCCTACAAAAATCAGTAGAGAAATCAAATCAGAACATAGCACATTCCAATTCCAAGCCAAAGGGTCAGGCAAATATCATTTCAAACACGCTATGCATTGGGCCAACAGAAGAATATGAACTTAATACACAGAACATACCATAGGCTATATCCCATTGGATTAATTGGCGAATAGAATTAGCATCTGAAGCATAAGGTACATAATATTTTTGAGCCCAATGATGAGGATATGCAGGGACTCTGAAGCGAGCAGTAGCACACCAAGGCCTGGCTGATGGCAAAATAGTAGATACAAATGATATGGCCCGAAGAAGACGTCCAATTGCCATGGTGAACATGTATCTTGCACCTAGGCCAAGGCCAGGAGCTTCTACAGAGTCAAATAGTACAGAGAATGCCAACATCATAAACAGCATTAGGAAATGGTGCAGTCCAATAATACGAGCTCGCAGTATCTCAACTATGACATGGGGAAGTTTCTCGTTAAGTGCCAGTAGTAACCACTGGCCAGTGTCCGGAAGAGGAGGTGTATCACTGTCAAACATAAAGGAGCAAATAATTCCATTGTTAAAACACTCAAGCTAATTATTAATGCAGAAATATCATGATAAATTTGAAGGTAGTATCATTAAAATTCCTTGATAATACCATAAATGTTCATTGTTTTCATTCAAAAATCAGCACTTTTATCTCTCTTAGGTTGTTGAGATGATTCTTCAAAGATGTACATATAGCCCCACTTACTAAACTGTATAAAGCATGATACCCTTATTAATGTCCTCGACACCTTGTTACAAGGTCTATAAGATGTTTGCATCAATCAATGGAACAGATATATATCATGCAGCACAGACAAATCCATGGGTGTCTGCCAGTTTCAAGTCAAGGCAACTTTGGTGCTTCCCACTCCATGCATGCCCAAAACAATTACACTCTTCTTTCTATTATGATTGTGGTAGCTTATGATATGAATTTCCTGAGAACAACACGCAAAACAATAAAAGGCAAAGCAATACAAGACAAGAAATTTAACGTGGTTCAACAAACTCTATGCCTTGTCCACGGAGAATGCAAATAAATAAATAAAATCCACTATTAACAAGAGTTATAGCCACATAAAATCTCTCACAAACCTCACAAACATAAATGATCTCAACTTCCCAATACACCCACAAGTGCTCACACACTGACTCTCTCTCTCACGAGACAAAATTTTATCTTCTAAATCTCTCTTGCGCACGCCAAAGCTCCACACCAAACCCTTTGTAGTGCTACCTATATCTAAGACTTTAAATTTATTTATTAGTGAGCAAGGAATATAACATTACTTCTTTGACAAAGAATAAACTTTTCTTATATACCAAGAAAATTCAAATAACTAACCAAGTCAATCTAATAAACCTCTAAATTATTTCCCTCATAGGCTGAACTAAACAAATCTCCACATCTAACCTATGAGGTGTCTTCACTAGAGTACCTCTTTAGGCATCATTTTCACCCCTTTTGTGGGTAGGGATGCTCCAACATGTCCTCAACAAGAGATGCAATCAATTGAGTTCAAACAATGCTTGAAATTTTAACTCAAACTAGCTTTCACATCTATGTCCGTTACACTAATTGTGCAACTTGTGGGTCATATTCTTAATTAGTCAAGTTTGGAACTCTCGCTAATTGGGCTTTCCCTTCACCAACTATCAGTGCACCCCTTGACCCATAAGCCCAAGGCCCAATTACAATATCTTTGCACCAAAAGAAAAAGGAGATGTTAGTAAAGACAGCTTTGAAGTATTTTAGGAAACGGGTACCTAGTAAAAATTTTACGAAAAGCAGCTTGCCAAGCTCAGAAGAACTTAATGCTGCGAAAAGAAACATTTGAATCAACAAGGTTAGAAAGTTATTTTTGTACAAAAATATTTAAATCTATCAGGTTCTGATTTGGTTAATGGAAGCTTGATCAAAACTCAAGACGAAATTGATTTTGTAAGGAGAGAATGTTTTCTAAGTTACACGTGCTTTTAGGTTGAAAGGCTATTTTTGTGATGAAGGCAAAATGATATGGAAGGGGTGTCAACACACCTTTCCTAGGTGGGTAGTAGGTGGGCTACTCTCTTTTAGCTAAAACTAGGTGCTGCTTTCTCCCCACTAATTACCACATCCAGCAATAAAGCTTCTGCCATCATTAGACATAGTAGCAAACTTCTTCAACTTCCCATACAACCTTTAATCAGTCGTTACTGCACTAGGATGTATTTGACAGAAGTTTGCTAAAAACTAAAAACACTTTCCCATCAAAGGTGAAACTTTGTGCTTGCCATCTCTTGGAACCCAAATCAAGACCTCTGGTACTAATTTTTTATGACAGTAGAAGTTCATATACTAATTCTTATGACAAAGACACAAATAATAAAAAGTGATTAGCACAAGATACAAAATTTAACGTAATTCAACGAACTCTATATGTACATCTAAAAGCAATACTAACCAAAAATCCACTATAGGAATTAGAACCGCACACAAACCCATGTGTTTAACTGTTTATAAACTTAGCAGGCTTTTCTTTTTCTTTTTTTCTTTTTTCTTTTTTTCTTTTTCTTTTTTTTTTTTTACATAATTGATATTGTGAAATCAAAGAATTGAAAAAGCTTCGTACCCCTTTTTCCAAGAGTCACCGATCTACTATGTCATTGGAACTTCAAATTATAAATAAAAATTAAAGGAGCTAGATCCCCGTATAACAAATTATGAAAAGAACCTTTCATTTTTTTTAGAAATATACAAACCCAAATCCCCCATACATCCATAGTTCTCTCACCCTAACAAAATCTCTCACTAGACAAAGCTTCATCTTCTCACACCAAAACCATACCACCAAACCCTATGCAGTGTTGCGAATACATACAGATTTATACATATCCTCGGTGTACAAAGAATATTTTTCTTGGTTGATAACGGCCATAACATTACTTCTTTGACAAGGAAAAAACTTTTCTTCTACACCAAGAAAGCTCAAATAAGTATCCAAATCAACTAGGAAACCTCTAAACTACCTATTCCCTGTCCCCTCATGAGCTGGATGTTAGCACCTTATGAGAACTCGAGCAGAATCAAGAAACAGGGGAGGAAACTCGAGAGTTGGAGTTTCTGTCCTAAAGTGGCAATTGATGGTAAGGTTAGAAGGGTGACCTCTGATTGGAAGTCAGAGCAGAAGAATCAGCACTTACCTTCCCTCAGCAAGTTTCAATCGACAGTATTTGCTTGGATTGATTTGGTTTGGTGTAGCGGCTCCCTCTTATTCCCATGCACATGAATCAAACTTGATTGGACAACTAAAGGCTCGGATGGACATGGAAGCAAGAGTTTGCACATGATTAGAATAGTTAGTTGTTAGTTAGTTGGTAATAGATAAGATAGAGTTTAGTTAGAAGTCTAGCATACTAATCACATTCATCTCTATATCATCAACAACCATTAGAAACCATAATGCATGAATTCCTAAGCCCCTAAACACAAACATACAGCAACCCATTCATCAACAACCAAATTCCTACATCAAGGAACACAAACCCTAAGTGTGTTCCATACACTGGACGTAAAAATGTCAAATAGATAAGTTTTGTGAATTAATAGCTTGGCATACATCATAGATGGAGCTTAAAGAATATACACCATCCCTCATGCTTCAAGTGGAATGAATGAACATGTGCAGAACAAAGAAGCTTTAACAATTAGGATGTGTGAATACCTCAGCCATCTGTCAAATCATTTTATTCTCAATTTGTAGATTATTACATCAAACTCATTAACAATATCAACTGAAAGATTCTTGAGAATATGAATAAATTTGAGAAAAAATCATTTTCACCTTAATTACCAACTAATATTTAAATTTACAGTTTAAGGCAATACCATCCATTGCAGATTTTTTTTTTCAGAATTTTTTTTTTTTTTTAATGAACATCCACTACAGATATACTACCTAAATGACAAAAACTTTGATAATTTTTTGGGAGAATGCATAGCCCTATTCCCTACATATTTTCCATTCTATTATTATTATTATTATTATTATTATTATATTTCCATTCTATTATTCTTGAAATGTAATAGTATACGTAAGCATACTAACTTTTACCAAAAATTACATGCCATTATACCTTATTGAAGTCTTCCTTTAAGCACAGATGCATGCAATACAATCGTCTCTTCTTCAGGGGTCAGCAATATACCCCTCAAAATAAGCAGAATACTACCTATTTTATAATATGTCAATTCTGACGTTCTCAAATAAGCTCATGGGTGACTGAAAATGGACATAACATCAATTAAGCAGTTGAAGCAAATATGATCTTTGCAACTTACATTTAAATCCCAGAAGAGATGGATGTGCATTCATAACAGGCAAAAGTAACAATGAAATTGCCATAAATAGGCACATGAATAGAGAGTAAGTCCGGCTAAGATTCTATCCTATTTAAATTAAAGTAATCAAAACCATTGAAGAGTTATAAACTAATGCAGCTGAAGCCCATGCATACTTATATGATACTCTGCCATCAAACTTTTGAGGCCATAGACGGACTAACTATAAAAGGAAAGACTCAAAATATCCCAGAGCTGAAACAGTTGTTGTATACCAAATCTGTTACCCTTGGAGGCACAATTCCTATAAAGTAACTAGTAACCAACATTTACATCCGGGAACAATTTAGTCAACTCCTTCAATGATGGTTTACTCTAAATTTAGCAGTTTTGAATTGATCCCAACCACTTCCAAAATCCATCAGATCAGATCAGACAAATCCAACAAAAGCTAAAACTATTCCTCATGCCTAACAGTGACAAAGTTAAACTAGAAATCAAATCTGAAACTGAAACCCATGCTGATGTTTCATAGAACCTAAGATTCCAACGAAGTGAAACTAAACGAAAACGATTTAAGCTTGACCCATTTAATATAAAACAAAAAGTAAGGCAAAATGAACTTGACCCATATAAGAAAAACTCAAAAAGAAATAAAAGAGTTCAAATTTGAGTGCGTGGATCTCTTACGAGCTCAAAAACCAAAAATTTTCATATTGCATCAAAGCAGAGACACAGAAACAGAGAGAGAGGAAAGCAATGCAATGAGTTACCGGTGCCAGTCTAGGCCGAGCACGGCGGTGACGAAGCGTACAGAGAGAGCTTCGAAGAGGAGAGCTGAGAGCATGAAGAGCATGGAAGCTACAAATGGTATGGCCGCACGAAACTCAGAGAACCAGTGCTTGTAGAAGGGGACACGAATCACCGCAGCTAGAGCGAGAATAGACCACAGTGCTGGCTGAAGACGCGCGTGCCACGTCGGCGATATGTGGCGGAGGTAGTCGATAGCCACGTAGGACATGGCAGCGACGCCAAGGCCTGGAGGCGCCCGCCACCTCATGGTGGTCAGAGGAGCGAGGAAGAAGAGAGATTAGAAATGTGAGTTATGTGAGTGTGATTTTAAAATAGGGAAAGTGTTCGTACATAGTGTTCATTTATTATGATTTATTTCTTGGGGCATTCTAAAGTATTAGTATGAGTAACCCAACTTTGTTTTTTTTTTTTTTTTTTAAGTTCGTTGCTAAGTAAGAAAGGGTCAAAATACTATTTATATATATATATATATATATATATATATATGTTAAATACTATTATAGGTAAGGAACAAATCTCTAATTTCTCTACCAATTGTGAAATCTAATATGACTTTTGTCTTCTTTCTATCTCCTTTGTTGTTCAAACTTCAAAATTATACATATATTGTTGTGCCTCTTTCTCTCCATGTCTCATGGCTTTTCCTTTGAGGTAGTAAAAAGAGGAAAAGTTTCTAAGGATTTCTAGTTCAAAGTGACTCCCGATAGGGAAATTGGAGAATTTGTTTTACATTCATGTTTTAATCCCTTGATCTTTAAATGTGAAATACATTTGCTAGTTTTGTTGTTAGGAATTTTTTTCTCTTTCATTCTTTTTATTATTAATGGTTCCTTTCCTTTTCCTGCCATAAGACTATGATTGGGAGACCACAACATCCAGATTTACGTGGATAAATGGATTCAATTGGCTGACTGGTTTAAAATGTGCAGGATATTTATAGTCATGCCATTCAATTGCTTTGTTTTGGTGGGTTAATTTTGAAACTATCCTAACTAACTGAAGACTTTGTCAAAATCATTCCTAAACAGAGGAGGCAACATTTTACTCTCTAACACTTTTTATGTCTAGAATAAGATGCTTAAATAAGATCTTGGAGTTGAGGGTTTTTTTAATGAGCTGCCCACATAGGCACTAATTGGGAGTTGGGACCAACCATATGGCCCAGTGCTAACAATAAACAAAAACAACATGACAAAAGATAATCTACACAATCATGAGCCAGTAGAGATCACAGTATTGGCTGAAGACCCGCGTGCCATGCCACATCGGCGATATGTGGCGGAGGGAGTTGATCGCCACGTAGGACATGGCAACGACGTCAAGGCTCGGCAGTGCTTGCCACCTCACGTTAGTCAAAGGAGTGAGTGGGTAAGGAAGAAGAAAATCTAAGAATGTAAGTGCAATTTTTTTTTTTAGGAATCATGTGAGTGCAATTTATAAAAGGAAAACATAGTATGATCATTTATGAAGGATATTTCTTTCTTTCCTGTGTCATTCAATCGTACCCCAATTTATTGGTATGGAATTAAAAAATGGACAAAGTTTAGTTACAAAATTTGTTGTAACTTTAGACTACAATCTTATTCAATAAAATAAATATTATTACAAATTTTGAAAATCTAACCGTTAAATTGCATGTTTTTTATGTTCTTAATACACATATTAAATTTTGTGTCAATCGGATATTATTTACTATATGATCTATAAGCTTATATTTTATGAACAATTTTAAACTACAAAAAGTTGTAATTTAAAGAATTTACTTATGATATAGTTATTAATATTTAATTTTTTAAAAATTTTCAAACATGGAGTATATAAGAAAAAGATGTAATCCAATGGTGAATTTGTTAAAATTCACATCCAATAAAAAGATATTAAGTGAGGTTGTATCCTAAGGGTATAACCAATTTTGTAGTTAAACTTTGTCCTTAAAAAATTAAATAAATAAATTTTTTTAAAGGTTAAAATATCGTTAAATGTAAGGAATAAAACTCTAATTTTACTACCAATTGTTGAATTGGATACGATTTTTTTTTCTTTCACTTTCTCCTTTGTTTTTCAAATCAACCAATTTGAAAAATTATATATTAACTTTTTAAGGATTTCCGGTGCAGGGCTTTTTGAGATATCTTGTATTACATTCCTGTTTTAAGCAATTGATCTTTGCATGTTAAATTCATTTGCTAGTTTAGTTGTCAGGAGTTTTTCTCCTTCATTTTTTTTAATATCATTGGTTCCTTTCCTTTCCTTGCTATAAAATTACGATATGTTTATTTCCTGCCTAAATGATTGGGAGACTGGAACATCTAATTTATGTGGATAAATGATTTCTATTTTTTTTTTTTTTTAGAAAGTTTCAATTTATGGCGTCCGCTTTTGATGATAACTCTTTATCATCAGACCAAGTCACCAATCAGTTTTTGGTGTAGACGGAGATTGAACCCCAGATCTCTTATATAACTATCAGAGATTTTACCAGTTGAGCTAACTGGAACCCACCGATAAATGATTTCTGTTGGTTGAATGATTTAAAGTGTGCATGATATTTGTATCCATGCCATTCAAAACAAACTTTGATGGGCTATCTTTGAAGAATCTGAAGAAGCTAGAGTTGGGGTGATAATTCGAAACTCAAGAGGTGAAGTCATGGCTTCTCTCTTAGAAAAAATTACCATTCCCTCTTCGATAGAAGTTCTAGAGTTACTAGCAGCTAGAAGAGATGTTTTGTTTGTGTAGGAAGTTGGTCTTGGTAATTCTATTTTCGAAGGGTATTCTTAAGTTGTCATCAATTCTCTTCAAAAAGATGATATGTTTAATTCTGCTTTGGGTTATTTAGTTTAAGACATTTTTTCCTTTGTAAACTCTCTTCAAAGTTGGTCCTTCTCTCACACTTAAATGCAAAGTAATATTGTAACATATATTTCAGCTAGGAGAACGAGGTTTTCTTTTCTACTTTAGTCTAGATGGAGTTTGTTTCTCTTGACATTAATAATCTTGTAACAGTTGATTTACTAGCTTTTGAATAATATTTTGATCAGTTGATGTAGTTACCATCCTATTTGATGTTATTACTTATCTCAACATGATGTTGGTTTTATGTGACAACCAAGTTAAAAACTTTGAAAGAAACTTCAAACCATCCCTTGAAGAATTCTTTAGAGAAGAGTTTTAAGGCTCAAAAAAAATTTTCCCAAAGTGGGTGGCTAGAAATTTTTGTCAAGACTCATTAAAACTTATTTTCTCTAGCAATCAAGCACTGCAACTTTGATAGCACAAAAGATTAGACCCCCTCCTATTCTAAGGCACCCCACCTGGTGTCCCCTCCTCTATCGGACAGTGGAGGTTGTCGTGCCACTTTCCAGACACAATAAGGGAGTCCTTATCTAGACCCTTGCTAGACGAAGGGAGGCACTGGATAAGCCGCACCCTATCATCCCTCGACTTCATGTAGTAAGACTTGCTTTTTAGGTGCTGGAGGTTGTAGCACCAGTTCACGTCATAATGGGTCAACCTCAGCCCCATCTTCTCGTTTATGGCATCTACACAACCCAGAATCCTAAACACCACATTGGGTGGGGGCTAGCCGGAAATGCCTAAGGTAACTCATCATCACCTGACCCATGGGGATCCGCATACCGCCCTCAAAGAAAGCGATTATGGGAATCACCACCTCGCCCTTTTGTCTCTTAAGGCTCCACTTTCCCTCTTCACAGTACCTTAGACCTACGTTTCCGGGTATCCTATAATCAGCGATGAACTTCTCCATCGCCTCTTCAAACTCAACCAATTTCTTGAACCTACCCATCCCTAGAGACAACTAAGAGACACAAAGAAAGAAGTTTAGAAGAGGGGAAAACGCAATTTAGAGAGTGAGAAGAAGACTTACAGAAATGAGGAAAAGCTCCTCGGACAGGCTTTTTGTGCTGAAGGGAGTCGTGAGTTTGGTTGGAGATTTGGCCAAATTCAGGGTATATGCGCAAGAACTCTTGAATGCGAAAGTAAAGAGGTGAACCGGTTCAAATGGGTATTTATACCCTCAATCAAAAATAACTGTGTGAGTTTTCCCGCCCATAAAGTCAGGAAAATTACCATCGTTCAATCATCATCACATCGTTGAACGTGGGGAGCATGATGCCGCCAAATTTAATGAAAGCGCACTCCGCATACCGAAGCGTCAGGAACGTGCATTAGACAGATGAAAAGACTCTGGCACTGATGGAGGACAAGACTTGACAAGCCATGGCAAAGGCCCGAGGACATCAAAATCCTCCTCTCCGCCCGACGAGCCTGACAACAGGATTTTGAGGGGCTATTGTGGGGACAGGGTTTTGATAACCTCGGCCCACTTCATGTTTGCTCTCTAACATTTTTTATGTCTAGAATAAGATGCTTAAATAAGATCTTGGAGTAGAGGGTTTTTTCAATGAGCTGCCCACATAGGCACTAATTGGGAGTTGGGACCAACCATATGGCCCAGTGCTAACAATAAACAAAAACGACATGACAAAAGATAATCTACACAATCATGAGCCAGTTGAGATCACAGTATTGGCTGAAGACCCGCGTGCCATGCCACATCGGCGATATGTGGCGGAGGTAGTTGATCGCCACGTAGGACATGGCAACGACGTCAAGGCTCGGCAGTGCTTGCCACCTCATGTTAGTCAAAGGAGTGAGTGGGTAAGGAAGAAGAAAATCTAAGAATGTAAGTGCAATTTTTTTTTAGGAATCAAGTGAGTGCAATTTATAAAAGGAAAACATAGTATGTTCATTTATGAAGGATATTTCTTTGTTTCCTGTGTCATTCAATCGTACCCCAATTTATTGGTATGAAATTAAAAAATGAACAAAGTTTAGCAACAAAACTTGTTGTAACTTTAGGTTACAATCTTATTCAATAAAATAAATATTATTACAAATTTTGAAAATCTAACCGTTGAATTACATGTTTTTTATGTTCTTAATACATATGTTAAATTTTGTGTTAATCGAATATTATTTACTATATGATCTATAAGCTTATATTTTATGCACAATTTTAAACTACAAAAATTTGTAATTTAAAGAATTTGTTGATGACATAGTTATTAATCTCTAATTTTCTAGAAATTTTGCAAATATGGAGTATATAAGAAGAAGATGTAATCCAGTGGTGAATTTGTCAAAATTCACATCCAATAAAAAGATATTGAGTAAGGTTGTATCCTAAGACTACAACCAATTTTGTAACTAAATTTTGTCCTTAAAAAATTAAATAAATAAATTTTTTTTAAAGGTCAAAATATCGTTAAATGTAAGGAACAAAACTCTAATTTTACTACCAATTGTTGAATTGGATACGATTTTGTTTTCTTTCACTTTCTCCTTTGTTGTTCAAATCAACCAATTTGAAAAATTATATATTAACTCTCTAAGGATTTCCGGTGCAGGGCTTTTTGAGATATCTTGTATTACATTCTTGTTTTAAGCAATTGATCTTTGCATGTTAAATTCATTTGCTAGACTAGTTGTCAGGAGTTTTTCTCCTTCATTTTTTTAATATCATTGGTTCCTTTCCTTTCCTTGCTATAAAATTACGATACGTTTATTTCCTGCCTAAATGATTGGGAGACTAGAACATCTAATTTATGTGGATAAATGATTTCAGTTTTTTTTTTTTTTTAAGAGAGTTTCAACTTATAGCATCCGCTCTTGATGATAGCTCTTTATCACCAAACCAAGACACCAATCAGTTTTTGGTGCAGGGGAAGATTGAACCGCAGATCTCTTATACAACCATCAGCAATTTCACCAGTTGAGCTAACTGGAACCCACCGATAAATGATTTCTGTTGGTTGAATGATTTAAAATGTGCATGATATTTGTATCCATGCCATTCAAAACAAACTTTGATGGGCTGTCTTTGAAGAATCTGAAGAAACTAGAATTGGGGTGATAATTCGAAACTCAAGAGGTGAAGTCATGGCTTCTCTCTTAGAAAAAATTACGATTCCCTCTTCGATAGAAGTTCTAGAGTTACTAGCAGCTAGAAGAGATGTTTTGTTTGTGTAGGAAGTTGGTCTTGGTAATTCTATTTTCGAAGGGTATTCTTAAGTTGTCATCAATTCTCTTCAAAAAGATGATATGTTTAATTCTGCTTTGGGTTATTTAGTTTAAGACATTTTTTCCTTTGTAAACTCTCTTCAAAGTTGGTCCTTCTCTCACACTTAAACGCAAAGTAATATTGTAACATATATCTCAGCTAGGAGAACGAGGTTTTCTTTTCTACTTTTGTCTAGATGGAGTTTGTTTCTCTTGACATTAATAATCTTGTAACAGTTGATTTACTAGCTTTTGAATAATATTTTGATCAGTTGATGTAGTTACCATCCTATTTGATGTTATTACTTATCTCAACATGATGTTGGTTTTATGTGACAACCAAGTTAAAAACTTTGAAAGAAACTTCAAACCATCCCTTGAAGAATTCTTTAGAGAAGAGTTTTAAGGCTCAAAAAAATTTTTCCCAAAGTGGGTAGCTAGAAATTTTTCTCAAGACTCATTAAAACTTATTTTCTCTAAATGCCATCTTTATAAAATTTATGTGAACAACACAAATCAAAAAAATAAAGGACAAGAACACCGATGTGCAACTATTTGAAAGTCTCTGGAACCTACTACGAATAAATTCTTTAGAGAAACTCTAATTGTAGGTTTTTTATGCATCCAAAGTTCAAAAAAAATAAAAGGAAGAAATGGCCTGGCTGGCCACTAGGTTTTTGTCAGAACAATATGAAAGTCTTCCTCTCTAAATCAAAAGGCCCGCATTTTTATTTTTGGTATTGTGATAAAGTATGGTAATAGAGGAAAAAATAGGGCTTCATGCTTTAATTTAATGGTCCAAATAATTCCTAGATGCTTTGGATGGTTGAGATCAATTTACAAAGAATTCAAAAAGCTTCAGGTAGGAGCCAAATTCATGAGAGGTTTTTTTGCCTGTAATTTGACTTGGGCATCAGTTAATTAAGTTCTCCGCCAACAATCCCTGGCGTAGCTTCTGGTGTTCTTTTTGCAAGTGTTTGTGGGTCCGAGTCCGTCCACGCAATCAACTGCATCAGCAGGCATATTTATATACGCATACAATCACATTGCTACGTTTGCACTTTGCAGACAGTAGAAACTCCTATGAAATCTTCCATGGCAATGCACACATCTTTCAACGAAAGACTTAGATAAAAGGGCAAATAAAGATCAAACAAAACTAGCTCAAGTTAATCAGTAACTGCTTGGACAAAGTATAATATTGAGTTTGTTATAGGATGTAATTTTGTAAATGTAGAGCTAAACTGCAGTAGCTTAGTTTAGATTAGTTTAGATAGCCATAAACGACTGCTGTTTTGTATATACATGTTAATGAGTTTGTTAGCTCTTATTCCACGTGTACAGTTTGGATTGGTTAGGCAGTTACTTATTTCTGTTTTCTTTTCCGTCTCTGTTCTCACTATATAAAGAACAGAGCATTGTAAACTTATTCAATGAATTCATTTCTTCAAGTTTCACATCATTCTTTTCTCTCTCTGAGTTCTTCATTCCACCATTGATGTATATTCGGAGCTTGTATGGAATTCAATATGGTATCAGAGCAGAACTAGGTCAGAGATTATTCAATATGGTATTCTGAAATTTCCTAGTTCAATTATGTTCTTTCTTGATTTCTTAGTGCTTCTTTCTGATCAACTAGAAATTTACTTTTTGTATTTCTATTGATTCTTGCATTAAGTTCATCATCTTCGAGGTTTTAATTTCTTTAGTGTGTTGAAACCTTGTTTTTTTGTTGTTCTTCTGTTCATAATTGAAATGAAATCATCAATCTTAGGGTTTCAATTCAATTTTTTTTTCGATCCTAAGGTTATTCCATTTCAATTTACTGTTTTCTGTTGTAAATCTCATCAAGATTGTGAATTACATCTTGATTGTCACACAGAATCCAATTCTTGTTTCTTTGGGAATTCTCGAGAAAATCAATTCTTGATTTTTCTTTGATTCTTGGTTTTAGTTGCTTGAGACCTTGAATCTTCATCATTTCTTTGATAAGTATGACTGAGAGCATGGTTTTAAAAACCGGTACGATGAAAAAACCGGAAAAGGGACTGATTACCGATTTTCTGGTCGGACCCGATGGTCGAACCGGTGACGTCATAAATAATTTAATTAATAATTATAAAAATAAATAGATAAATAATTTTATAACTGGTCATTTTAACTAAAAAATTAAATAATAACTCACAAGCCCACTATAAAATATTTTAATTATTTTTTAACCTTTTTAATAATAAAAAGTAAGTGCACAAATGAGTAACAATATCATTGCTCACTTGATATTTTTTTTCCTCCCCACATTCTACACGTTAATATCCCAACTACTACAATATTTTCTCAATACTTTTAAAACAAATCATATGTGGCTATTTTTTATTGGTTTTAATTTGAACTTACCACTAAAATAACTTTTTTACCCCACCAATAAAAACTCATAACATCTTAAAACTTAAAACTTATTGTGAAAATATTGTGAAGATTTTTTTTACACGTTTCTCAATTGTCAACCACCCTCTGCCAACAAATTATTTTTAATAACTCACTTTTTTTTACCTCCACTCATTCTCTTTTACTTTTACAATTTATCTTTATTTATTTTTATCTTGATTTTATCTCCTCCACATGTTTACCTCCACTGAGTCTTGTCTCATTTCAAATTTCAAAATGCTTGTCTTATCTCCTTCCCTTTGGTCAGTCATCACGTGGGCACCCAAAGCAAAAACCTTTGAGAAATGGTAAAGACATCAAAAAGCGAAGAAGAAGATGAAGAATAAGAAGATTAGAGGAACATAGACATTGCAAAGACCACGAAGAAAAATGAAAAGCTTGGCAGAAAAGAGACCGAGATACAAGAAAGATGCATCAGATCGTGAAATTTGCTGAGAAATTATCTAGGCAAACTTCAAAGAGCAAAAAGGGCGAGACGCCGAGACCAACCAAGAAGGAAAAAAGAAAAAAAAAACTTCAGCTTAAGAGTGTGCCGCTGTGCGTGAGGCAAAGAGCGCAAAGAGAGGTGTCGGGTGCGTGCTTGAGGTGAGTGAGGCAGAGAGAGCTTGACTGATCTCTGAGTTGGGTGTGTCGCTTCTAGAGATGAACAAGTTGAGATTTGAGAGCTTGAGGTGAGAAAGTGACGCTGAGGCAGAGTGAGGCGTGAGTGAGATGAGAGAGTCTGAGGGTGAGGACTTTAGGCTTAGGGTTAGTTTTTAGGACTTTAGCTTTAATTTTGAGGAACAAAACAACGTAGTTTTCCCGGAAAAGTAAAAGAACCCCAACCGGTCATTAACCAGTTCGACCTCCGGTTTTTTCGGTTCTCAGGTTGAACCGGCCAGTTTTTACTGTTCACCGGGTTTTAAGTTATTTCCGGTTTTTTATCATAATCGGACCGGATTAGAGACCGGTTCCCGGTTGAACCAATCGGACCGGCTGGTCTGGTCCAGTTTTTAAAACCATGACTGAGAGTACCTCTAGTGCTACTATTCCTACTATCCAACCTTGGGAAAACACATCTAGCCCCTATTTTCTATCCAGTGGTGATAATCCAGGAGTTTCTCTGGTGGTTCAACACCTCACTGAAGACAACTATAACACCTGGAGTAGGGCGATACTTATTTCTTTGGATGCCAAAACTAAATTGGGCTTCATTGATGGCTCTATCCCTAAGCCTCAATCTGTTGATCACCCACATTACACAGCATGGAATAAATGCAATAGCACTGTCCTAACTTGGCTGTTTAATTCTGTTTCCAAGGAGTTGCAGTCAAGTATAGTTTATTTCAAGACTGCTAGAGATGTATGGATTGATCTGCAAAACAGGTTTGGGTTAGGAAATGGACCTACAATATTTGACTTGAGAAAGGAGATTAGTTCTTTGGTTCAAGAGGATTTAACCATCAATGCATACTATGCCAAATTTAAAGGTCTTTGGGATGAATTTTCCAATTATAGGACCTGTACATGTGGTCATCAAGTTGAGGAATGTACCCTGTCTTTTCTAATGGAGCTGAATGAGACATATGCAGCTGTTATGAGCCAAATTTTGCTTATGGAGCCTGTGCCTCCTTTAAGCAAAGTGTTCTCTCTTCTACTACAAGATGAAAAACAGAGAAAAGTAGGTGCTGGGAAGAAGGCCTTGGTTGATACATCAGCAGCTTTGGCAGCTTTTGGGTCTAAACCTAGTAACACTAAGACCTTTGTTAGGTCCAAGAATGGCAGGCCACAATGCACTCATTGTGGAGCCATGGGGCATGTGGTTGACAAGTGCTACAAGTTGCACGGATATCCTCCTGGGTATAATTTCAAAAACAAAGGTAGTCAATCTTTTGCAAACAATGTTGTTGCTACTGAAGATCATCTCAGTGAACCTGTTGCTCTCACCAAGGCTCAATATCAGCAATTGGTTGGATTGCTGAACTCTCAATGTCACTTTGGTACCCAAGCACCACCAAAGGCATGTTTTGAAAATGCTCATCAAGTTGCCACCATCATTACTCAGCCTTCAATGGATCTTCAAGCCTAAACCTTCTCAGGTATCTGTTTTTCCCCTTCTTTTGAGCATTCAGTTTTTTCTTCCAGTGTAAATACCTCTCATATTAGTTCATATGACTGGATTCTTGATAGTGGTGCAACAGACCACATGGTACATTCCATTCATTTCTTCACTTCTATCACTTCTTCCATTCAGATTTCAGTTAGACTCCCTAATGGTGAAATGGTTAAGGTGACTCATGTTGGAATTGTTAAAATCTCAGCCACATTGATTCTAGAAAATGTTCTTTGCATTCCTACCTTTTCTTTCAATCTTATTTCCATAAGCAAACTAACCCAAAATCCTTCCTGTTGTTGCATCTTCCTTTCTCATTACTGTTTTCTCCAGGACTTACTGCATTGGAAGATGATTGGGTTTGGTAAGAGGCATGGAGGGCTGTATACCTTGCAATGCACTGATTCCAACACCTTACCATCTTCTGTTTCAGAGGTTCTATCCAAATTACCATATTTCCTTTGTAATAAGAGTGTCAATGTCTGTAATCTTGATTCTTCTACTGTTGTTGCTACTTCAAATGATGTTGTTAGATTGTGGCATTACAGATTGGGTCATCCCTCTTCACAAAGACTAGCTTTGTTGAAATCTATTGTACCTGATCTGACTTCTTGTAATAATAACAATTCCTTTGATTGTCATATCTTCCCTTTAGCTAAACAACACAAATTACCTTTTTCTAAATCCATAAGTGTTTCTTTAGCTTGTTTTGATTTAATCCATGCTGATATTTGGGGACCCTATTCTACTCCATCCTTAAATGGCTCAAAATATTTTCTTACTTTCGTTGATGACCATAGTAGGTACACTTGGGTTTATTTAATGAAGTACAAATCAGATGCTTCTTCTCTACTTCAAACCTTCTTTCATATGATTCTTAATCAGTTCAAAGTGTCCATTAAGGTCATTAGGAGTGATAATGGCCCTGAATTTGCTCTTTCTTCATTTTATGCTTCCAAAGGTGTTTTAAATCAACTGTCCTGTGTTGAAACTCCACAGCAAAATGCTGTTGTTGAAAGAAAACACCAACATCTGTTGAATGTTGCTAGAGCCTTGAGATTTCATGCCAACTTATCTTTAAAATTCTGGGGAGATTGTTTTCTTACAGCCACATATCTCATCAACTAGCTTCCTAGTCCTCTTCTAGGCAATCTTTCTCCATACTAGAAACTTTTAGGTCAATCCCCTTCATATCAGCACCTAAATCTTTTGGTTGCTTATGCTATGCCTCTACTTTAACTAGGAACAGATCCAAATTTGATCCTAGAGCAAAGGCATGCATATTTCTTGGTTATCCTTTTGGGACTAAATGGTATAAGTTGTATGATTTGTCCACTAGAAATATATTTCTGTCCAAAGATGTTATATTCAAAGAGACTGTTTTTCCTTTTAAACACTGGCAATCTAAACCCATTCCTAGTTCTCCTTCCACTTCTCACAATGTCTTTCCATCTCAGTCACAACTTCCAGATTCTATTGCTTCTGTTTCTGCTAAATTTTCTCTTCCTTTTAGTTCTGTTGATACTGCTGTGCCCCCTGATGAATTTCCAGATCTTGTTCACCCTGATCTAGATTCTTCTCATCCTGTTATTCCTCACCAACATGAACCTTCCATTCCACCTGAGTTACCTATTGTTCAACATGACCTACCTATTGTTCAACCTGACCTGCCTCTTGTTAGAAAGTCCACTAGGCCTCATAAAACTCCTTCATATCTTCATGACTACCACTGTGGTTTAGCTTCCACTCTCATTCCTAATCATCACTGCAACTTGGCTTCCACTTCTCTACCTTCCCATGATTCAATCTCTATTGACAGTCTAGGTATCCTTTATCCACTTTCCTCAACTCTTTCTTACTCTAAGTTGTCTAATGCACATAGAGTCTTCTCTGTTGCCTTGTCTATTACCAAGGAACCCACTTCCTATGCTGAAGCTTTACCTAATCCATTGTGGCAAGCTACCATGAAGGCTAAGATTGATGCACTTCAAGCTAACCAGACTTGGGTCATGACCAAACTGCCTCCTGGTAAAGTGCCTATTGGGTGCAAATGGGTCTACAAAATCAAGCTTAATGCTGATGGCTCCATTGAGAGGTACAAGGCTAGATTGGTTGCTAAAGGTTTTACTCAAACTGAGGGCATTGATTACTATGAGACCTTCTCTCCTGTGGTGAAATTTGTGACTGTTAGGACCCTTTTGGCTATGGCTGCTGTGTATGGTTGGCATCTGTCCCAATTAGATGTTAACAATGCCTTCTTACATGGGGAATTATCCGAAGAAGTGTATATGGTTCGTCCTCCTGGATTTGGCTGCAAGGGGGAGGTGTGCAAACTCACCAAATCCCTTTATGGATTGAAGCAGGCCAGTAGACAGTGGTTTGCAAAGCTCTCATCCACTCTCCTTGATCATGGTTTCATTCAATCTAAATAAGATTACTCTGTCTTCACTAAGGTCAACAAGAGTTCAATTCTCATCTTGTTAGTCTATGTATATGACATTTTGATAGCTAGCAATAATGTGAAGGCAGTCAATACTTTCAAGGTTTTCCTAGATGCCAAGTTCAAGCTCAAGGATCTTGGTACTTTGAAGTATTTCTTAGGCCTTGAGGTTGCAAGGACTGAGAAAGGTATTAGTTTGTGTCAAAGGAAGTTTGTTTTGGAGCTGCTATCTAATACAAGTCTGCTAGCAAGTAAGCCTGCTAATGTGCCTATGGATCAATCAACCAAATTTAGGAGTTCAATGGGAAAGGCTGCACCAGATCCATCTTTGTATAAAAGAATTATAGGCAAATTGCTTTATCTGAATCTAACCAGACCTGACATTTGTTACTCAGTGCATAAACTGAGTCAGTTTATGAGTTCACCTCAGATTCCTCATTTACAAGCAGCTTATAAGGTACTTAAGTATCTTAAGAAGACACCAGGGCAAGATTTATTCCTATCTGCAAGCTCTGAGTTGAAGCTCAAAGCCTACTGTGATGCTGATTGGGTAGCCTGACCAGACACTAGAAGATCAATTTCAGGATTTTGTGTTTTTCTTGGTGATTCCCTCATATCCTGGAAATGTAAAAAGCAACAAGTAGTGTCCAGATCATCAACAGAATCTGAGTATCGTGCAATAGCTACTGTCAGAAGTGAGCTTGTCTAATTGTTGGCTTTACTTAGAACCTTTGGTTTAAATCACACTCATCCAGCCTCTTTGTACTGTGATAGCAAGGCAGCTCTCTATACTGCTGCAAATCCAGTATTTCGCGAACATACAAAGCACATAGAGGTTGACTATCACTATATTCGAAGTAAGATTCAAGATGGGGTGATTAAGACTTTCCATGTGCCTACTAGACACCAGATTGCTGACTTTTTCACCAAAGCCCTTGGATACAAGCAATTCTACTTTCTTTTGTCCAAGATGAACCTGATCAACATCTATGGTTCATCTTGAGGGGGAGTATTGAGTTTGTTATAGGATGTAATTTTGTAAATGTAGAGCTAAACTACAGTAGCTTAGTTTAGATTAGTTTAGATAGCCATAAACTACTGCCGTTTTGTATATACATGTTAATGAGTTTGTTAGCTCTTATTCCACGTGTACAGTTTGGATTGGTTAGGCAGTTAGTTATTTTCTGTTTTCTTTTCCCGTCTCTGTTCTCACTATATAAAGAACAGAGCACTGTAAACTTATTCAATGAATTCATTTCTACAAGTTTCACATCATTCTTTTCTCTCTCTGAGTTCTTCATTCCACCATTGATGTATATTCGGAGCTTGTATGGAATTCAATATGGTATCAGAGCAGAACTAGGTCAGAGATTATTCAATATGGTATTCTGAAATTTCCTAGTTCAATTATGTTCTTTCTTGATTTCTTAGTGCTTCTTTCTTGATTTCTTAGTGCTTCTTTCCATACAGTAAGAAATGGACACCATGCTGGAAGATATGCATTCTTCCTTGGAGGGTGTAACCATGTCCTTCAGCAGTGCTGCAAAGATGAGGCTAAACATCCCTTAAGTTGGAAAATTTTTGAAGTTCCAAGCCAGCTAAAGTCAATGGGATCTTTAAATGCTCTAAAATAATAACAACCATGATTAAGAAAACTCCAAACCTTTTGTGTAATGATAGTGACACAATCAAGGAACTCTCTAGATATATCCTCAAAATCTGCATTTTGAGCTTCCCTGTGAAATAGAATGGCTTTAAAATTATCCATTAATGAGCATTTAGAGCATATGCATTTCAAGAGAGGAGGGTTCGCTAAGGCAGATCCCATTTTGCAAACTCACTCCATACAGAACTTTAAAAAAGAGTTAATAAGGAGTCCCCAGCACTTATCTAGAAAATTTGTGACTGTTGCAATTATAGAAGATTCAAAGCAAAACAAATGGTGAGTAGCACCTGCAAGCAATAATGAGTATGCTGCACTGGTCCTGCTCAAGTCCAGAGCTTCCAATATATGTTCATCCATTTCAGAATATAGACCCAACAAGTCACTTGCGCAGACTTTATATGCTGAAGCCAGTGTAGTATAGGCATTTAGACAAAGGTAGTGCAGGGGATGCAACTTAATGGTTGGTTGTGATTTTACATCCCTGCCTTAAGTGCCTTCTAACTGTTTATAAAGGAGACCTTGTGTCAGCAAGTTCTCTCACAACACAATTTGGGATCACCAAATGAAAGATACTGACTTATAGCATCATCAATGTAATTAGTCAACCTTCTTATTGCATAGTGACATATTGATCAGAACTCACACTGGAAGCATCAAGACTTGCTGGAGAAATTTCCTGGAGAGGAAAATAGCACAAAGTTACATTAGTTGAAGATACCCTTTCATTGAGAGTTCAAGCATCTCCATACCTTTAAACCAAAAAAGCATGAATTTTTTTTGGTATCAGAAACAGCAGGAACTAAAGTTAGAAAATTAGTTAGGAAGCAATCAGAGAATTTCGGTAAAGAATTTGAAAACGTTACATATATTTTCCCAGAACTAAACTTCATAAAGTCCAATTAAATGAGACAATTTATACATGCAAATGAATCTAAAATTATTGTCCATATTTTTCCTCTTTGGGGTTAAAATCTTAATTAAGTCATGTTAAGAAGAATATTGCAAGTTTGATATAATAATGTTAAAAGGTGTGTTTGCCCTTTCTCCAACCTCTCCTCTCGCCTAAACAAATTAATAGATCGAGCCAAAGGTTTGGAAAATATAAATATAAACTCGAAACAAAGTCCATCAAAAAGAAAAGTAAGAAAAAAGAAAAATGGAAAAATCATTGAATTACAACTGACGGGACTAACGAGTTCGTTTACACATGGACGATCCCTTCGATACGAATGAATCCAACCTCTAGCTAGGTGAGTCAATTATATGCATTACTGACGAAGATATCCAGGCCATTCAATGCAGGCAATCAAACCCAAAACGGTTACAGGGACAACTGTACAATCCGTTGGAGGACATTGATGACACAATATACAGCCCCAGACGTTACCAAAAGGAGCATTAAGACCTCCATAACTACTCCAACGGCTAGAGGCCATAAGAACATATATAAGCCCCACACATTGCCAAGAATGAGGTACATAAACATGCATACTGACGGGATTGACGAGTTCGTTTACGCATGGACGATCCCTTCGATACGGACGAATCCAACCTCTGGCTAGGTGAGTCAATTATATGCATTACTGACGAAGATATCCAGGCCATTCAATGCAGGCAATCAAACCCAAAACGGTTACAGGGACAACTGTACAATCCGTTGGAGGACATTGATGACACATTATACAGCCCTAGACGTTACCAAAAAGAGCATTAAGACCTCTATAACTACTCCAATGGCTAGAGGCCATAAGAACATATATAAGCCCCACACATTGCCAAGAATGAGGTACATAAACATACACACATACAAGTAACAAGATTTTTTCTTTTCATTCTATTCATTTTTACATTGTTTTACTTTGAAGAGAGTTTCATATACTGACTTTGGCATCGGAGACGTTGTGGCAGGCACCACACCGGTGACCATCTTTAAAGGCTGAAGAATCATCTCCGTCTGACGAACGTTATTGACGAGCTTACGCTCCATCAGTTTGGTGCCGTCTGTGGGGACGACATTTTCGTGTTCAAACTCGAAATAGTAGTTTCCGATCAACTATTTTTCTTAGATGGAGTCCAATCAAGATTCTGCAGCCCTAGCCCAGCAAATTCAGGCTCTTGCAGCCACAGTTGAAGAATTGACTAGGCAGAACCAGGAGATGAAGCTACGGCTTCAACAAGAGGAGAATCGGTCCAAGGGAAATCAGGAAGACGAAGGGGATAGTCATAGAAGAAGTAACCCTCGAAGGCCCACCACTCCAACCGAGCAGAACTCAGACGTGCTGAGGGAGATGAGGAGGGAAATGGACGAGCTTAGGAACGCCATCAAGGAGAAAATAGAGCGAAGTGTGGATCGAATGGTCCGAGCGACGGATTCACCATTCACAACAGGAGTCCTCGATTTTCCAGTACCGTCAAAATTCCAGTTACCTCAGCTCGAGCCCTTCGATGCGCTGAAGGATCCTCAAGATCACCTAAATACCTTCAAAACAACCCTGGGACTTCAGCAGCCCCCAGATGAAATATTGTGTCGCTCCTTCCCAACTACACTCAGGGGAGCTGCTCGAGAGTGGTTCACAAAGTTGCCAACATCGTCCATCGACACATTCAAGCAGTTGAACAACACCTTCTTGCGTCACTTTATTGGAGGACAACGACCAAAGAGGACCGCGGACCACTTGCTCACCATCAGGCAGGGAGAAAAGGAAACTTTGAGGTCGTATGTAAAACGTTTCACAAGGGAGACACTGGAGGTAGACGAAGCCGACGATAAGGTGCAGCTGACGACCTTCAAGGCAGGGTTGAGGTCCAGGGAGCTCGTTACCTCACTCGCGAAGAACCCCCCAAAGACGATGGCTGAAATGCTCCTTAAGGCGTAGAAGTACATGAACGCTGAGGACGCGTTGGCTGCTATCAGGGACAGGGACAGACCAGGGGACAAAGGAAGAAGAGAAGACGACCGTAGAGGACAAAAGCGGGACCGACCGGATCGTCGAACCAATGACGAAGTCAGAAGGAAAGATGATAAAAGTCCACGAACGGTAAAATTCACTCCTCTCGTTATGCCTGTTGACAAAATTTTAACGCAGATTAAAGACGAGCACTACCTTAAGTGGCCACGACCATTGCACTCATCTCCTAACGTCCGTGACAAGAATAAGTACTGCCGATTTCACAAAGATCACGGCCATTACACCGAAGATTGTAGGGATCTTAAAGAGCAAATAGAAGAATTGATACGAAGGGGGAAGCTGCAAAAATTTGTGAAGAAGGGAGAGCATAATAAATTTCGAGATGAAAACAAAGGCCAACATGAATCCTCGTCCAGGAGCGACGGCCGTCAATCCCAACCTCCTCAAAATGTGATCGGGGAAATACAAACGATCGCAGGGGGGCCTTCCACCGGGGGCTCATTCAAGTCACTCAAGAAAACACATCAACGACAAGTGAATAGCGTCCATATGACACCCCTGCCAAAGTACAGGCGAACTGATCAGGATATGACCTTCAACGAGAGTGACGCTAGAAGAGTGAAACAGCCTCACAATGACCCCTTGGTCATAATGCTCACCATAGAAGGGTTCAACACCAAAAGGATCCTCGTGGACAACGGTAGCTCTGCCGATATCATTTACTTTCCTGCATTCCAACAATTGAAGCTGGATCCCAGAAGACTTCGCCCGTTCGATTCCCCACTCGTTAGTTTCAGCGGTGACAGGGTATATCCCAAAGGCATAGTGACGCTGACAGTAATGGTGGGAATGTACCCGAAGCAGCTGACTCGTCAGATAGAATTCTTGGTAGTAGACTGTCCCTCATCCTATAATGTCATCATCGGAAGGCCAGCACTCAACAAGTGGAAGGCGTCCACATCCACCTACTGCCTGAAGGTAAAATTTCCAACGGAAGATGGTGTTGGTGAAGTTAAAGGAGACCAAGTTCTAGCTCGAGAATGCTACCAGGCTGTTTTAGCAGCTAAGAAGAACCACACGTGGATAATAGAAGAAAAAGAGGAAGAAAAGGTGGAAATACTAGAAGCAGTAGAGCTGATCGAAGGGGAAGCGACGACAACAACCAAAATAGGGACGACCCTAAGTCCTGAGATGAGAACGAAGCTCATTCAGTTTCTTAAGGAGAACTTAGACATCTTTGCCTGGAGTCATGACGACATGCCAGGCATAGCTCCAGAAGTCATCCAACACAGGTTAAATGTGGACCCAGAGAGAAAGCCCGTCAAGCAAAGACGAAGAACCTTTGCGCCCGAGAGAGACCAAGCAATCGCTGACGAAGTTAGTAAACTCTTGACTGCAGGCTTCATCAGGGAAGTGTACTATCCAGACTAGCTTGCAAACGTCGTTCTAGTAAAGAAAGCAAATGGGAAACGGAGGATGTGCGTAGACTTCACGGACCTGAACAAGGCCTGCCCGAAGGATAGCTTTCCTCTTCCAAGAATAGACCAGCTCGTAGACTCCACGGCCGAGCACAAGCTGTTGACATTCATGGATGCATTTTCAGGGTACAACCAGATAAAAATGGCTGACGAGGATCAGGAGAAAACCGCCTTCATCACCAGTCAGGGGCTCTACTGTTATAAGGTAATGCCCTTTAGACTGAAGAACGCAGGAGCGACTTATCAGAGGTTGGTGAATAGAATGTTCGTCAAGCAGATAGGCAGGAATATGGAAGCGTACGTCGACGATATGCTCGTCAAGAGCAAGGAAAAGCTTGCGCATCTGGACGACCTTAAGGAGACATTCGATACCCTCAAGCAATACCAAATGAAGCTGAATCCTGGAAAGTGTGTTTTTGGTGTTGCCTCCGGAAAATTCCTGAGATTCATGGTGTCTCAAAGAGGAATAGAAGCAAATCCTAAGAAGGTGCAAGCCATAATCAATATGGCATCACCTAAAACCGTCAAGGAAGTCCAGAAGCTCACAGGCCGGATTGCAGCCCGTAACAGATTCGTGTCTAGAGCAACGGATAAATGCTTACCATTTTTTAAGACCCTGAAGCAAGCCTTTGAATGGACCAACGAATGTGAAGCGGCATTCCAAGAGCTCAAACATTACCTTAGCAATCCACCACTCCTAAGCCCATCCAAAGAAGGTGAAAACTTGTACTTGTACTTATACTTGGCAGTATCATCTACAGCTGTAAGTGCAGCCTTAATCCGAGAAGAAGATAGGAAACAGCTCCCAGTTTACTACGTCAGCCAAGCTTTCCAAGGAGCTGAATTCAGGTACCCAAAGATCGAGAAAATCACGTTTGCATTGATAGTAGCCTCGCGCAAGCTCAGGCAATACTTCCAGGCAAATCCAATCTTAGTGATGACGGACCAACCCATCAAGAAGTCTATGAACAAGCCCGAAGCAGCCGGGAGGATGGTCCAGTGGGCGATTGAACTCAGCTAATTCGACGTGGAGTACCATCCCAGGACGGCCATCAAAGCACAAGCTCTGGCAAACTTCATCGCCGAGTTTACCTATCCAGACGAGCCAAGCCTTGCCAGCAAGGACAAGATATGGGTGATACAGACCAATGGCTCGTCAGCCCAAAAAAGAGGGGGAGTAGGGGTCGTCTTAACCGCTCCTGACGGAGAGATATTGAGATATGGAGTTCAGCTAAAATTCCCAGCCACCAATAACGAGGCCGAGTACAAAGGAATTCTGACAGGTTTAAGGCTCGGAAAAGAGCTTGGGGCCAAAAACCTGCTAGTCCAGAACGACTCAAAGCTAATAATTTGGCAGATCAGAGGAGAGTACGAAGCAAAAGAAGAAAGAATGCAGAAATACCTCAGGTTGACAAAGCACTTGACTCAAGAGTTCGAAAAAGTGGAGTTCATCCAAATTCCAAGAAGCCAGAATATGGCCGCAAACGAAGTTTCAAAGATAGCCTCATCGGAAGAAACAGAATCAAAGACAGACCTGATGATGGAGATACAGAGAAACCCCAGCATAGAAGAAATTTCAACATTCGCAGTCCAGGGCACAAGTAGCTAGATGATGCCCATCATGTCCTTCCTCCAGGATGGCCACCTACCTCAGGACGCAGATAAAGCCAGGAGGATCAAGAAGAGATCTGCCAGATTCACAATTCTCAATGATACCTTATACAAGAGTGGTTTCTCCATGCCCTACTTGAGGTGCATTGACGAAGGAGAGGCCGAGTACTTCCTGAGAGAGGTCCATGAAGGGATTTGCGGAGATCATGCAGGCCCAAGATCCTTGGTGAGAAAGATTATGCGAACAGGGAACTTCTGGCCTACCATGCAAGATGACGCATCAAGGTTCGTCAAGAAATGTGACAAGTGTCAGAGGTTTGGGAGTATTCAACGACTCCCATTAGAAAAGCTGACGACGATTACATCTCCATGGCCGTTTGCACAATGGGGAATCGACATCGTTGGCCCACTGCCTCAAGGCAAAGGTCAGGTAAAATTCTTACTTGTTGCTATTGATTATTTTACTAAATGGGTTGAAGCAGAGGCACTGGCGACCATCACCGAGACCAGAATCCAGGGGTTCGTGTGGAAGAATATAGTTTGCAGGTTCGGAATTCCACAGACGATCATATCGGACAACGGACAACAGTTCGATAACCAGGGCTTCAAGGACTTCTGCTCGGGCTTGGGCATCAAGAACCAGTTCTCGTCACCAGGCCACCCGCAAGCAAACGGACAAACGAAAGTGACGAATTGCACGTTGCTCAAGATCATAAAAACCAACTAGACATTGCGAAGGGTGCCTGGCCAGAAGAACTGCCCAACGTCTTGTGGGCTCACAGAACCACGGCTAGAACCCCAACGGGAGAGACCCCCTTCAGACTTACCTACGGTACAGAAGCAGTGATCCCTGTCGAAGTGGGAATAACCAGCACCAAATAAAAAGCTTTCAATCAAGAAGACAATGACGACCTACTGCGAGTAGATCTAGATTGCCTTGACGAAGTTCGAGACAAAGCCTTCAGCAAAATGACAGAATACCAGAAGAAAATGACAGACTACTACAACAGAAGGGTGAAGCTCAGGCGACTCAACATAGGAGACCTCGTCCTGCGCAAAGTGACCCAAGCAACCAAGGACCCAACTCAAGGAAAGCTCAGCCCCACATGGGAAGGGCCATACAAGGTCATTCACTACTCCAGACAAGGCAGCTACCACCTGGAGACCCTAGACGGAGAAAGGCTCCCAAGACCATGGAACATTGAACATTTGAAGAAATACCATCAGTATATGTAATAGAAAGACATATTCGTCATTATCAATCAATAAATGAATTATTCAGCTAATATTTGTGTACGAACAGGCCTGACCCAGAAGAAACTCACGAGAGCCAAAAATGGCTAAGTAACAAGATTCCGCCTTGACGGATGTACATTACTGACGAAGATAATATCACTAAGAGTGATTAGAAAGCCAAAAATGACTAAGTAACAAGATTCCGCCTTGACGGATGTACGTTACTGACGAATATAATATCACTAAGAGTGATCAAAAAGCCAAAAATGGCTAAGTAACAAGATTCCGCCTTGACGGATGTACGTTACTGACGAAGATAATATCACTAAGAGTGATTAGAAAGCCAAAAATGGCTAAGTAACAAGATTCCGCCTTGACGGATGTACGTTACTGACAAAGATAATATCACTAAGAGTGATTAGAAAGCCAAAAATGGCTAAGTAATAAGATTCCGCCTTGACGGATGTACGTTACTAACAAAGATGATATTCCTAAAAGGGCTAAAAAGTCAAAAGTTACTAAGTAACAAAACTTCGCACTGACAGATGCAAGTTATTAACGACCAAGATGCTGCAAAGGTACCAATCATGGAATACACGACAGGCATGTATCAATCTAAAGCATGTGCAAATTACAAATGCAAGTAAGTACAGAAAAGTTATCACTGCCTTCACAACTAAAAGCCCATAAACACTGGGCTGAAAATATTGTTCTCAAAATAGATGGAAAATAAAATTGTTCTAAAAATAGATTTACTGCCCAAGACATAAAGGGCATCACAAAAAAAAAAAAAGAGGTATTTTTGTTGAAGTATCAGGTCCGTCCAGCAGCATCATCACTAGGAGCATCCTGAGGGGAAGCAGCACCAGCAGGGGCATCAGCAGAAGCTTCGAGCTCGGTGGCAGACGATTGAGCAGCTTCATCCACAGCCATCTCTTGATCCACCTCCTCCAGATCCAGTTCTTCCATATTTACTCCAGATAGGTGCTTGACGAGGTATCTCCTTAAGAGCTCGAAACCCTTAAAATACCAGCTGAAGAGCACTGTATTGTACTCGTCAGTGGTTTGAAAGGCCTCCACGGATCTGGCAGCGATGGTCTTGAGAATCTCCTTGGCTGTAAGGATCTGCTCGTCCTTCTCAAGCGTCAGCTGGTGCTCCACCCTAAGATCGTCAGTTAGCTTCTTTACCTTCTCCTTCAAGGATGCCGCCTCACCCATTGAGTCTATCAAATTCTTCCTCAAAGTAGAATTTTCTGCCTCCAAGGCCTCCATCCTAGATGTGATAGATGCCACCTTTGCCTCTTACGTGAGATATTCTAAAGTAATGTGGATACTCTCTCCCAGCACCTAAAAAAAAGGGGGGGGTAATCCTGAGTAAAAAAAAAAAAGGGCAGGCAAACAAACCTGTACAAGCTTCTGGACGTGTCGAGCAGCCACGTCATTAAAGTGAACGCCAGAAAGGACCTTTAAATCTGCAGCAGACACGACCTCATGAGCCCAGTCCACTGCTAGCCTCTCGTCACTCCAGATCATGGATGGACGAGGATCACCCTTTTCCTTCTCCTTCTCAGTCAGCCTCGGCCTCTTGGAGACTAGAGTGCCCCCAATTTCCTCCACTAAAGTCGTGGGGGAAGCTGTCCTTGTAACTAAGGCCCCAGACACGATGGGGCTGACGGAGGAAGCTAAAGGGACGGGGCCCCCCTTTTTAGTGACACGAACTGATTTTTTCCCCAAGTTCGATAAGGGCTCGTCCTTCTTGGACCTCATCTTGGCATACATGCCCTTGTTGAATTTAGTCATCATCTCTGCAAGAAGAAAACACTTGTAAAAAAAAAAAAAAAAAAGGGGGTGTGTGCATGAACGAACTTAACACTTACTTTTTTTTCCTTCAATCTCTAGATTCCGCAGAACGAAGCTAGATGGTTCTTGACCGAGACAGTAGAAGGCGAGAGTCCGTGGATCTACAAGGTCGTCCCAGCTCTCAATCGTCTGTGCGTATTCAATCGCCTTCTCCACTCGTTCCTTATACCTACTCTTCAGCTTTGGCCGTCTCTTGGCTACAAAAGAGAAAAAAGCAAGAGAATCAATAAGCAATAAAGTCAAGCACGACTGAACTTTAAAAAAAAAAAATGGAGCATGGACGCACCTAAGGTCGGGGTTCCCCACCAACGATGCAACCTCGAGAGATCACCCCAAACCTCGCCTGAGGGAGTCTCAAAATCGTCCCCAGACACAAAGAAGAATCTGGACTTCCAGTACCTGAATGACGAGGGTAACTTTTTGACGATCCTAGTTCTCCTCTCCCAAGGGACCAGTTCATAATACCCATGCTCCTTGGACGCTTTTAAACGGTACAAATAGATAAGCTCATCAACCCTGAGCATATCCCCGTCAGTGGCAGCCAGCCAAATCCCCATACAACTGATCAGTATCCTCCATGAATTAGGCATAAGCTGCCCAGGAGCAATACCGAAATGGTCTAACAGCTCTATCAGGAAGGGATGGACTGGAAACCTCAACCCACAAGTGAAAGCAGACTCGTAAAAGCATACTTCGCCTGGGAAGAAGTGGCATGCCCGATCCTCCTCACTGGGCAGACGAACCCTAACCCGATCTGGAAATTGAAATCTATCCTTAAATCTCCAAGGGTATTAGCGTCCAACCCACACTCCTCTCCTAGAGCATAGAAAGCCCTAACCTCCCGAGGACTAGAGACGGCGGTATCCCCTTCCACGGGACCGCTGTTGGACGATAATCCAGTCTCAAGCTCACTCGACCTAACTTCCGACATCTCTGCTCGCCCTCTAACCTCGTTCTCGAACCAATCTAGCGATTGATGAAGCAAAGGCAGCAAATCGGCCAATGCAACGCTCAAACAATTGCGCTCAAAAACAAAGTCCTCAATATGAGGAAAAACACCTAAAGACCCTCCTAAGCGAGCAAAGAGGAACGAAATCGACGGACAAGCTATCCTAACCTCGGATCTATGAACCATGAAAAACAAGAAAAAGACACAATGGCAAACTAAACCCCCAAGAAATTAGAAACAAGCGAAAAAGGGAAAGGAAGAAAAAAAATCAGAGGCAAAGTCGTAGCAAGGTAGAGAACGATGGCATAAAAAAAAGAGAAAAGAAGAAGGGCGTACCTTTAAAAAGCAACAAACAGGGGGAACACCACCACGCCACTCGCTGGTTCTGAGAGAAGTTGCAGAGAGAGTTCGCCGGAGAGAGTGATCAGAGCAATGATTGAAGGATTTTTGAAAGAAGTGAACAAGAAAAAGTTTTAAACTAAGGTTTTAGGAAACTGAAAAAACCAGTGGGAAGCCCAATAGTCCCACCAACCGAAGCATTAACTCCACCCACTGGCATGTGCCACGTATGCCACGATTTGCGAAACGCCGCCACTTTGCATTTAATGCGGAGCGAAATCCCAAATGACACTCGTAAACTGTAAACTCTTCACATTCTATGGTCATCATTTAAATAACGAACACAGAATCGGGGGGCAACTGACGGGACTGACGAGTTCGTTTACGCATGGATGATCCCTTCGATACGGACGAATCCAACCTTTAGCTAGGTGAGTCAATTATATGCATTACTGACGAAGATATCCAGGCCATTCAATGCAGGCAATCAAACCCAAAACGGTTACAGGGACAACTGTACAATCCGTTGGAGGACATTGATGACACATTATACAGCCCCAGACGTTACCAAAAGGAGCATTAAGACCTCCATAACTACTCCAACGGCTAGAGGCCATAAGAACATATATAAGCCCCACACATTGCCAAGAATGAGGTACATAAACATACACACATACGAGTAACAAGAGATTTTCTTTTCATTCTATTCATTTTTACATTGTTTACTTTGAAGAGACTTTCATATACTGACTTTGGCATCGGAGACGTTGTGGCAAGCACCACACCGGTGACCATCTTTAAAGACTGAAGAATCATCTCCGTCTGACGAACGTTACTGACGAGCTTACGCTCCATCAACAACTATATGGTATCAAAATACATGAAAAAATTCAGACAAACAGATGTTATGCCTTTATTTTCCCCCCAACTCTTACCTGCAGAGTATGATCCACATTGGTTATTGAGGGGCGAAGCACTACATCGCTTACAAACGACAGAAAAACCGATACCTTTCCTTTGACCATAACTCTGATTGCCTCATTTGCTGGGGAAAAGAGTTGCATGTAAAAATATGAGTACTGATAAGGATAATATTTTCACCCCTTAAGCAAACTTCCTACCACTCTACAATAAACTCGTCCAACATGTCTACCAAGCCGGCCTTCCATCACCACCACCCGAAGTAAGTCGTTGAACCGCATGGACGATCATAGTACCTTCTACTTGAAAAGGGAAACTCTCCCAATTGACCTTATCTAACAAATGTTAGCTCTTCCAGATGAGACTCTTCCAGAGTGGACTCTTCATTTGCTCATCCATATAGGGAATGACCCATCAATGATCATACTTATTCATCCGATGAGAGATGACTCAACACTAGAGATAAATTCCTCACTCAATTAGGGAGACCATTCGTCTAAGGAGACCGTCCGTCCAGACATATTCGTCCATCTCATGTTGGTTCAATCAGAATAGGAAAATATTGTCTATTTCGACCATAAGACCATAATCAACCATCCATGGCATTATGGTCATCCATACATAGGACTCGCCCACATAGATGGTCATCCTAAGGAATAAAGTAACAGTCTTGTCTAAGGTGTCATCCAACACATTTACGTCCGTCCATACAAAGGACCACCTAATTACATGTGGATTATAAACAATCGTCCATACCTTGAGGTTCGTCCACATCATGATCGTCTAGGTAACTGTCATTCTACACTTAGATACTACCAACAGAATTTACTCCATAAGTCCACTACTTTAGAATGTGTGAGCAATTTTCCCGAAATTTGCTCCCACTAACTCCATTTAGCCAACACATCTCCCCATGAGAAGAGTGGCACAAAACAAAGAGACCTACCGTTATGACCCAAATCCATGGAACATGAATTTAGATGCATGACTAACTTGTTAAACTCGTATAACTCAGTAAACATAACTAATCCAAAATAGATTAAAACTCCAAAGGAACAGTACTCTTAAAAAAACCTCTTACAAAAATCTAAACTCCCCAAATTGGAAATAATCTTCACTATATAAAACATGAATTAAAAAATAAAGGTAACTAAAACTCTATAAGTCTTCAAGTAATACTGAAGTCGCCTACAACTTCCACGCCCTACTTTGCACCTTACAAAGCGATCCAACGGTTCTATATTCCCAACTACACTTTAATCTAAAAACAGCAATTGATGAGGTGAGCCACACATCTAGTAAGTAATTATACAGAATATACAATGGAATAGAGTCAAGCAAAGCACGAGTATTTTGATTTTTCACAAGCTCATTCAATGATATCAAAAATAATTATTCCAAAATATATAATGAATCACTTAATACATATGAAATCACATCTTAAAATCATTAGAAAACACATACATATAATTGATCAGAGCACAGTGTCACATATACACATCACATATTCTCACATACGATCCTGTAAGCGGATACCAACATCTAACCCCTGCTGATGAGAGATCAACACATATTCTCACATACAATCCTGTGAGCAGATTTACACATTTATCAGATCAATTCTAAAAACATTCATTTTGAGTCACATATCACAAAACAAAATATATACAAAATAGAATAATTTTCTTAATATTAACAATTATTCCAAATATAACAGCATAGCGAATATCACAATATCGAATTGAACATAAATCAAAGGATGCTTGACTCTCTTAGAGAACGAATAAGAACTGAAGAGTTTATATAAATATTTTTACAATTCTTGAGTAAGTTTGAAACCCCAATTTGCTAAAAGAAATGTCTTAAATACCATTTGAAAAATAAGAATATGACTTTGAAATCACTTGGTTTTAAACAAACTTAAAGAACAAGAACCTTTTTAGAAAACTTACTTTGAAACTCAATTATTTTCGGAAAATAGTTTAGTTTAGTTTAGTTTATTTGGACATTCAAAACGTTATTTAAAATTCGAAGTTTCTCTTTAAAACATTGTCTAAAAGTCGAAGTTCTCTTTCAATGATGTAAAAATAATACTTTCGATAAACTTTAGAAAACGTAAGCTTTAAAAACATAACTTTTGAAAACCTTTAACTTCTAAGAACCTAAAGAATAAAACTTGTGCATATTATGAATAATTACTTACAGCACTTAAATCACTCTGAAAGTCTAGCCAAAAAACCTCCAAAAAGCCTTAAAACACTCTTAAATAAGACCTATATTCAATCATAGAAATTACTTAATATCCTCCACAAAATATAAAACTTATTGAATTATACAAACTGACTCACTAGGAAAAATACTTTGCTGAACTAATAACACTTTAACACTAAATTAAAGTTTCTCTAACCAATAATATTCTAACCAATAATGTTTCCTTGCATTTATCAAAACTCTGAGGCAGTAGCTAATACTTGAGGATTTAATACATGTCCTAAACGAACAGTAAAACCTCAACATGAATTTGGCTCTATAGCCGTGACTTTGTTCTAGAATATACACACAGTGGACAACTAGGATCTAATATCTATAACCCCAAAGAAAAACGTCAAAGCCATCCTAATATATGTAACCAATGAAAAACGTTAAAGCCATCCTAATATATATATATATATATATATATAATAACCCCAATCGTTAAAGCCATATTCATGATTAAGATTTGAAATTCCATGATTTGTTCTAAAATACTAACCGTAGGCAACCTAGTGAAATCGTGTCCTGACTACTAGCAATTTAATCTAATATATATCATCTCTTGTTAGACCCAAAGCCCTCAAATTCAACGGGTAACCAATATAATCTACAACACTACCATAAACATAAGAGTATAACTATCAGATCTTTATTTCAATAACGCTAATATACAAACATCTTTCCACTGTAATCGAACTGGCATGACTTAATCTTACCACGTTGCCAAAACCATAAATATATCTCAAGATTTATAAACAGTATAGTAATATTGAGATGGGGTTCTCACCTTGATTTTGTAGCCAAACCTTATGCCCTTAAACAATTTTACCTCCTTCTTCTGTCACGCTACCTCTCTCTCTCCCTCTCAAATTTTCTTTGGCATCCACTTTTACCAAGAAACCCTGCTAATGAAAACTCTAATTTATCTTTTCCTCACCTTATATTTTAACGAATCACAGATGTGGGCTTGGTGGGGTAGTGGGCTGAAGTTTAAAACTCATTTGAACTTATCTCTTTAGTCTCCAAGAAGCCCATAAAACATCTTCATCTTTTATTTATTTATTATTTTAATTGCCTCACTAAATTGTATGTACTAAAACTTTAATTTCCTCACCTATTTGTAACACCACAAAATTTTCTACTACCATCTTACTGTGCACACACATATAGTACCTCAACTCTATATTAAAAAAATGACAAGGTATGGTGATAGTCATAAAAACAAAATTGGGGTATTACACCCACTCAAGGTCTCCTATATAAAGGCCAAACCTCACTCAAATCAAGGTATGTGAGAAAAATCCCAACTCTTGTACTCTAGAGTTCTTGGAAATTTTTTTTGAGGTTCTAAATTTAGCATCGGAGAAGCTTAGGTCGGCATCCCACTGGTGCCCTCCAGTAGCGTTCTTCCCTCTTGCAGGTCTTCCAGCACCTCCAAATAGATGAGTAACTCACTAATTTTTCATGCATCATCAAGTACGAAGGATCTAATTGATTTAGATAATACAGACTCATAAAGGACTTCAAAGAATCAAAAACATTTGATGAAATGTACTTGGACGGACGATAAATGCTTAGCTTCAAGTGAATGTTGAGCACGATAATTGTAATAATCACCCAAGTTTTGTGGGTATACTGCAAATACCCAGATGAGTTTGCGGCAGTTTGGTGAGAAAGATCGTCAGGATGGGATTGGAGGAAGCAGGAGTGGGAGTGAGTGGTGGAGAGGAGAGCGAATGAGAGTGTTGAGGTATTTCTCTGTCTTCCCTCACCCTCATGAGACTCATTAGGAACCACCAAATTAACCCAGGTTATTGTTGAACAATTAACAAAGCTGGCATGTTTTGTCTTTTAGTTTAAAATATCAAACTATCAGTGCTTGATATATTATTTGACTATGAGTTAATTATTGACCTTCTTAGCAATTAATAATAAGATTAAAAATGCCACAACCAACCCCTCAATCCCAAACAACTTGGATGACTTAATCTTGCCTAGCCTATCTCAAGAAGATAAAGAGATATTATCAAGGTTGCCTTTAGTGGATGAGATTAAAAATGTAGTTTTTAGTTTGGGTTCCAATAAGGCTCCCGAACCAGATGGAATGTTGGCCCATTTTTTCAAGTTCTATTGGAATATCATAGGAGGAGAGGTCACTGAAGCAATTACAAGTTTTTTTAGAAGTGGATACATGTTAGAAGAAATCAATCACTCCTTTATTGCTCTTATTCCTAAGGGTAATAATGCTGCTTCAATAAACCAGTTTAGGTCAATTAGCCTCTACAATGTGCTTTATAAAATCATCTCAAGAAAGTCCTTAACAAGTTAATTTCTCCCTGGCAAACAGCCTTCATTCCTTGTCGTAAAATCCAAGAAAATACCTTCTTGGCTCAAGAAATTCTCCATGCAATGAAGAAGAAGAAGGGTAAAACATGTTGGATGGCTTTAAAAATAGATATGGAGAAGGCGTATGATCGCCTAGAATGGGGCTTTATTGAGAAAGTCCTACGCTATTTTGGGTTCCCTGATACTTGGATACAATGGGTTATGCAATGTGTTTCTACAACATCCTTCTCCATCCTAATAAATGGAAGTCCGTTTGGGTTTATTAGACCTCAAAGAGGGGTGAGGTAGGGTGATCCTCTTTCTCCACTCCTTTTTGTTTTAGCAGGGGAGGTTTTGGTTCGATTGATTGAGAGGGAAGCCTTGTGTAATGGGATAAAGGGTTTTAAGCTGGCCAGAGATCTAACTCCTATTACTCATCTACAATTTGCGAATGATCTTTTTATTTTTGCTCAAGCTAATGAGGAAAATTTAGAAAGGATAAAATTTTACCTGGATGTTTTTTTCAAGCTGGTCGGGGCAGAAGATAAACTTCTTTAAATCTGTTATAATTTATAGCAGAAATACTCCTCACTATCTAAAATCTTGGCTAGCAAGCTCTATTGGAATTAATGCTTCAAATAAGAAGGAGAAATATCTTGGTATTCCAATAGCCTCTGGCAAAGACAAAAAAGCAACAACTAAAGAGATTATTTAGAAGGTTAAGCAAAGGCTGCAAGGGTGGAAAATGAAAACACTTTCTCAAGCAGGTCGAGTGACACTCATCTCATCGGTGGCTTCTTCCATTCCATCTTACCAAGCTTCATCCCTAATCCTCCCAAATGAAGTTTGTTCAAAACTTGATTCTCTTAATCGAAGATTTTGGTGGGGTACAATGGATGACAGTAAGAAAGGTTGTTGTCTCAAAAACTGGGATTTGCACTCCTAAAAATGTTGAAGGTCTTGGAATTAAGAAAACAGCAGACATGAATAAAGCTTTGGTGGCCAAAATGACTTGGGATGTGGTCAATAATAGTGATAAAATGTGGGTGATGGCTTTCAAGAAGAAATATGTTTGGAACAGAAACTTCATGAAAATGCCCATTCCGAAGGGTGCTTCTTGGCCTTCTTAAAGTATCTTTGAGTGCAGGAAGGTTATTAGTAAGGGGTTGTGTCATAGAATTGGCAATGGCCTTAACACTTGGATCTTTGAAGACCCATGGGTCCTTAACGAGCCAAGGTTCATCCCCCAAACAAGAAGCGATATTTCTAATGATGTTCACTTGGTAGCAGATCTGTTTAATCAAGATACCAAACAATGGGATAGAGGTAAACTTTCAATATTACTTGAACCTCCCACAGTAAGTAAAATCTTAAGCATCCATCTATCTCATCAAACCATGAATGACCAAGGATTCTGGTGTCTTACTCCTTCAGGAGAGTTTTCAGTGAAATCCGCTTATAATGCTATTAGAGGGCTGAAAGTATATGCCAGACATAAAAACCTTTTGTGGAAAATGTATTGGAACATTCTTCCAACTTGTTCTGTTCTTAACAGTCGATTTACCATCTCTTCTTTGAATTGCTTTTAGTGTAATAATGCCCTTGAAACTATTAAGCATTTGTTTTTGCAGTGTGATTGGGTTGTTCAACTTTGGTTACTAGCCCCATGGCCTATGTATATGAGTAAGTTATCCTCTCTATCTATCTTGGATTGGATTAAGGTTATTTCAAATCCAAAATCCATGTTGGGGTTGAATGAAGAATCTGTCAAAGACTTCCAGCTTTATACTACCATTCTCTGTGATCTTTTATGGATGGCTAGAAATAAAGCTAGAGTGGAGGGTTCCAAAAGTGATCCAACTGATCTTTCCAGGCAAATTTTTAGATTCTTCATGGAGCATAAAGAAGCTTAGAAGGAGCAAAATGAGAGACCATCCAAATATGTGGTCTGGTCTCCCCCTCCAAAGAGCTGGATCAAACTAAATTTTGATGCTGCTATCCGTGAAGAGGAAACCACAATTGCAATAGTGGGAAGAGATACAGCTGGCAACCTTTTGTCTTTCAAATGTTGAATTTTCTTTTGTTCATAGAAAGGGTAATGTATCTGCACATTTGCTCGCCCAATGGGCAGCTCTTGTAAAATGGTCTGGGCCGGTTCCCATCTCCAATCTGCCTTCTCATGTATCTCAAGCCTTTGTTAGAGATGGGTCTAGGCCCGATCTTTTTGTTTCTTCCCTGTATCGGGTTGAGTTTGTTGAGCAATAAAGTATTTATTCAGCAAAAAAAAAAAAAAAAAGCTAGTCATGATACACTACACATCATTTAATGGGTGATGCACATAGACACAATAAATTGTCATAATGAGAATATTATATATATATATATATATACTTGAAGCAAAAATAGGTTGATCGTAACCCGACTCCTTTTTTTTGCCTGTCAACCCGACCAGGCCCGTGACCTAAACCATTTTTTAAAACTTTTTTTTGGGTAAAAAAAATAATAAAATTAAGACAATATTACTTTAATTGTTTGTTGTGAGCTTTGAGGAAACAATTGAGACTTTACATAACTACATGCAAATGAATTAAAAGATAAATAATTAAGGCATTTTGTAATGAGTAAAAAATTTTAGATATCAAATAACAAAGTATGTACCAAGATAATCTTGTTACAACAGAGTTAAAAACATATAAATAATTGAGGCATTTTGTAATGAGTAAAAATTTTTAGATATCAAATAACAAAGTACGACGTGCCAAGATAATCTTGTTACAACAGAGTTAAAAACATATATTTAAAATTATAGACATGTATGAAAAACATTCATAAGTGTGAAAAGAGTAAAGCCAAAGTATCAATGAAATTAGCATAAATTATGAGTGCTTAGGCTTATTTTTTAACAATTCATGTTCAAAATAAATGACTTTTCAAAATAAATTATGATATTTCCTAAAGTGTGTATTACTTAACAATGACATGATATTCATAAAAGGTTTCATGTATAAATAAATAAACAATCAAACTTTAATGTATATTCTCAAATTGAAAGAGAGTGCCAACCACAATTGATAATTAATTATAAAATTAGTTTTCAAGATTATAAATTTCTTATACGTTTTTATTCTTTGTCAAATTATTTATCCAATAAGATATTTGTAATTTTGTTTTATGTTTTGGGATTTTTTTTTTTTTTTTTTTTTTTGATAGGATGTTTTGGGATGTTGATATTGTGTAAAAATGAAATTTGTGTATTTGTCTTACTTATTTTTTTTTGTGATTTTGTTTTGGTTAGTAAAGTTTGGATTTGTATAATTTTAAAATTATTGAACAAGTATTAATTTGTTTATCTAAACTCATTTTTTATATGAGTGAGGAATTTAAAGTAGTGCATTTACGTCAAGTAATTTGCTGCGTGACTTTCCAAATGGCAAATACATGTTGTTTCTTTTTTTTAAAAAAAATCATGTGAAAAAATAGGTCAACCCGATGCAACCCACAACATGACCCATTTTTTAACCCACTAAAATGATCCATTTTGACCCAAAACCTATTTGACCCGACCTGACCTGACCCACTCGTTTGCTACGTCTATGAGATAGTAGTGTCCCGGATTTTAGCCAAACTATTCTGAAATATAAATTTATATTAGTGATTACAACTGAGTTTAAATCATTACCTTTTTAACTTAATAGCTTAAAATTTTAATTCTTCTATCTATTTGTCTTATTAATTCATTGAGTTGAGTAATTCACTCCTCTTTTCTTTTATTTTTTTTTTCTCACTAAATAAAATTCCTCACATGGTTTTTTTTTTTTCCCCCTTGTTAAAGTAATTAGTCTTTTTTCTAAGAAGCTAATTGGAAATCATGTATCCATCATCCTTGGACGCTGCTCCAATTTGGGACCACATACACCAACTGTAATGTATTAAGGTACAAATTGTTGCAATGTGATGCAGTTGGTCCAATAAAAAATCATCACCTCAATTAAAAATCCCACTCATCACCGTCTCATTTAATGGCTAACGAAACCTACCAACCTAAGCTAAGAATCAGAGTCTTCCTCCCACTCCATTAACTCTCTCTCTCTCTCTCTTTGTGTGTGTGTGTGTTCCGTAAACCACTATTGAAGTTCTTACATCTTTGTTGGAAATATGAATGTATGCAGCGGAAAATTAACGGATCTATTTTATTCGCAATTGATAACATGCACTATGTAAGTTTCAGAATATAAGAACAAGAGAATGTACTTTGAAGCGGTGAAATTCAAAACCAAATATTAGAAGCACTTAGGAACACTTTTGATCTTCACTCCAATTTCTCTTGTTGCCCAAGAAGTGCGGTTTCTCAATCAGTTATATGTGTATGTTCAAGGGAAAATGAAAAAGTGTCCAACACTCACATACATACTATTTTCATTTTTTTTTTCTTACAAAATTCTGTATGTTTCTCTCCTTATAATTGATTATCTAATTGGGCTAGCCTTTGGGCCTTTCCAATTGGGCTTTAGTATGTGGCTTGGAATGGGACCAAAAGGAAACAAATAAGACACTAGCTCCAATGGACCTTGGGCTTTTTAGTCAACTCTTGACAAGTCCAAAGTTACCATTAATTATATTTAATACCACTATATAAATATAATTGCACTCTAGGTCTTATTAATAAATTATATCCCAAGACTTTATTGTACATGCAACCCCTTCATAAAAATTTCGTAGTAATACAAAGTCATAAATGTAGACTACCACTTTGTAGATTATTACATCTTAATCCTTGAGTACCTGGATTAATCCTTTAAGTTATTCATCATATATTTATGAAATCCAATTTCATAAATATATACTTTAGTAATTCCTTACTAAAGTGGTTAGGCCTAACTCTCTGAATAACAAACCCATTAAACTTATCTCAAGGGAATATTTTGTATCTCCGTTAAAAGATTATGAATTTCATCTTGAGAATATATGTTCCATAAACACTAAATGTGGCTGTCCAACATACTAAGTGATACTATACGGGATCAGTAGGCTGAATGTTCTGACTTTAATGGGGCTACTGGTTGTTGTGAAGGCCTACAAAGATGAACACACTATCAAAGGGGACCGGGGTGGACCGGCCAAACACCCTTCGATGCCTAAGTTAGTTTCTCACAAGAATAGAGTTCCAACTTTTTAGAAGTAAAATCTCAGAATGCACTTACTTTGATTTGATTCAGACCGGTCCTTATATAGAGAACCTTGGAGCAAATATTGGCTTAGTAACTTCCCCAAAATTCGTGGAAATCAATGAGTCCAGACATAACTTCCTCAACGGCTATAAGAGTTACAACCGCTGGTGGAAGTTAAGTACTTATGAGGAATTTGTGGCGATGAATATGGGTTGGGTAACCGCTCTAAGATTTTGTGGCTCGAATCCTCCACACACGTGAGTGAGTCAATACTTGAGGATTTCCCAAGTGTTATGTGGTCGTCCATGTGCTTTGCCCATGGACGACTCTTTTGTTCATAGACGGAGTGTTATGTGATCATCCATGTGCTTTGCCAATGGATGACTCTTTTGCTCATATTTGAACATTTGGCTCAAGGCTCATGGACGATCCATATGGACGAACATGAGATGTAATTTTTACTATCCCATCAGTTGCCCCCTCGTCCAATAGTCATCCAAAGATATTATTGGGATTTAATGCGCACCTTTGTGGTTATGACCATTTTTTTTTTTTTTTTGAATTTAGGCCACAAGTCACGACTTCGTTGGTTAACCTGTCACATCGATTGTGTTTTTCAAAGGGACCGCCACGTGTCTTCTTCTGGATGGCTAGCGTCGCTTCGTTGACCCCACTTCTGGGCCCTATAAATAGGTGCATTCCCTCTCTTAACCTTCACCTTTCTCACAATTTCCTTTCTGCCATCTCGTCCAAGAGCCTCGTCCTCCTAGTTCTGTCAGGTATTTCCTCTTCCTTTTTAGGTTTTCGTCTTAATCTTTCTTCATTTCAATCATGTCTTCTTCTAGTAGTAGTTTAAAGAGGGGGATAGACAAGTACCAAGACGTTTCTTCTAGGAGTGAAGGTAGTTATGAGAGTAGTGAAAGTAGTACAGCCAGTAGTAATTCTTCAGACTAGCATTATTCGTTTGGGGTTCCTGGTATTCCCTTCAAGGAATTCCAAGAATTACAATGTAGGATGGCTTCTGGATCTGGGGCTAGCTCGTCCAGACTGCCACCTAGCCCTCCTCAAGACAAGGAGGAGGAAGAAGCAAATATTATTTATAGTTGTGCCCCTGAAGTAGCATCCATTTTAGATGCTTCTGAGTTGAAAACCCTTGTAGATAGATACTAGATCCCTAGGGAGTTTAAGCCTCGTCTACCCATGGAAAATGGTGTTGTTCTCCTTCTTCTGGTTTAGGAGTACACACCTCTTATCTCTTAGCTGGCCTTAGGTTTCCTCTAAATTCTTTCTATAGAGGTCTTCTCCATAGGTTGGTTATTGGACCTACCCAGCTCAACCCTAATGGATGGTGGACGGTAGTTGCCATGCAAGTGCTGTGGTGTGAGGCATTGGAAGGGGACTGTCTAATCACAGTGGATGAGTTCCTCTACTGCTATAAACTCTCAGAGGTAAAGAAGTCTGCTGGTTTTTACCAATTCTCGTCCAGGGGCTCTTACTATAGTTTAATAAAGGGTCATAGCTCGTCTAACGGGCTCTGGAAAACAAAATTTTTTATTATTTTCAGAAATTGGGCTGGGGACCCAGTTGATGTGGGTAATGTCCCTTCCCACCTTTTACCAACCCTCTAGGTCACCTTCATCCTGAGGGTATGTTTCCTTTCCATTTTATTTCATTTCTCCTTACATATTTTCTAACTTTCAGTCGTCTAACCCCTTTTTTTTTAACTTGATTTTCCTCGTCGCAAGAATGACTACAATGAGGGAGAACAGGGAAAAAACCATAACTAGTGGGGACGAGGATGCCACTGCACCATTAGTCGTCTAGAAAACTTCCGTCCAGACAGGGAAGAGAAAATCTAAGTCTATATCCAATTCTGTGGATCTGGACGACCTTCCAAGTCGTCGAGGTCCTAAGAAGCAAAAACCTGGCTGGGCTTCTCTTCTTAAGGTTCCCAAGTTTACACCCCCAACGGTAGACCTAAACGACCCTCCAATCGATGTGGAGCTTGTCCAAACAGTTCATCCCGTCCAGACTAATCCTACTCCCCCTCCAGCCAAGACTTCTCGCAAGCCTCATCCGTTAAAGCCATCTGAGCATCCTTCTAACCTTGTGCTGGATGAGAGCTATGCATAGAGGATGTTCAAAGGAATAATCACTGATAATGAAGTCAATGAATGCTACAATATGTCAGTGAAGGAGTTTGAACGCTCTGATATCCATGACCTCTTTAAGATATGAGTTTCATACGTCCTCGTGTGTTTTCAGTAAGTTTTCAAAATAAAATGTCTAACTTTCCTTCGTCCACACAGAAGCTATGTCAAAGTTTTATACAGCGACGTGCCAAGCCAAGGAACTTTGTGCAAAGGCCAATACGGCTAAGGAGTTGAATAATGAAATTCTATTAAAAAAGGGGAAGGTGATTAGGTTGACTGATGATTTCGATCGTTTGCAAGGAAATGAGACGAAGCTGAAGAACGAGGTGGAGGAGCTCAAAACAGATGCCATCGAGAAAGAAACTCGCATTGCTCACTTGAAGGGACAAGTTTCTAGGTTTGCCTCATGCTTGGAGAAAGCACATGAGGAAGCCATATCAGCCTTCAAGAAGTCTGACGAGTACAAGAATCGTCTAGACAGTCACTATGCTGCTGGCTATAAGGACTTTCGTGCTGATGCCAAGGAAGCATTTCCTGACTTGAACTTTGACTCTTTCAAGCTTCCTCTCGCTACAAAAAGCTCCTTGCTGCAGACGAGTTCTGAGGATGTCAACGTAGTGGACGACGCCAGCAACGAAGTTACCCAGGACGACCCCAAGTCTGGGGGCAATGCCCCTAGTGGTTTATCCAAATGAGGTTATTTATTAGTTTAATTTTATTAAAGGTGCCCGTTGTTTTGGGCTTTGCTCTTTTTTTAAAAAAATTTCCAAGTACAATTGTCTCGTCCACGTTTATGGACGACCTTTATATACAATTAGTTCTATCGTCTTTCACATAACTTCAAAGGTTTTTGGATGTTAGTCGTCTACCCTTCTTTGAACTCTATGAATGAATGATTTTCATGTTCACTTTTCATTGTGTTTGAATGTGTTTAAGACTTTACAGACAAAATTTATTTATGTTGTCCATATTATTTCTATGGTTGTGTGGTCAGTCCACTTAGGAAGACATTTTACCTCATCCTTAGCATGTGGACGAATTTTCGCTTACATCGCCCAAAATAGGGTAAAATGAATCCTTCATGTTCGTCATTAAGTGCAGCTCATCTATGAATGACATTCCTTTTAGCTAGCTTTATTCGTTATTCAAACTGGGAACAATAATTTGTCCGTCCTTAGCTAAATTGTTCCCAGCAATTGCTCGTCCATGTACTGGATTGTTAGGCTGGTTAGATGGCACATCCTTGTGTCCAAGGATTTTATTCGTCTTTGGCTGTTTGCCTTCTGTGGATTATTTTGAATGAAATTGCAAAAATGAAGGATTCCTACACAATCATGCATATACTTGGAAATACATCATATATATATTTGGAAATTCAAATTATGTAAACATTTGTCCGCAGTCATGGCACATGCTTGAAAGCTAGTGCCTTTAGGGAATTAAAAATACTTATACAACACAACTTCATCCATAAGTAGCATAAAATACTTATACATCTAAAACACACAGTAGTAATAAGCAAATACGAGAAAATAACACTGTAAACAACACATTACTTCAAACGTCCAAGGATCTCATCCGTGGCAATCTTCGTCCATGGTCACCCTTTATTAATAGTATCGTCTTAGGTGTTCAACATTCCAAGGGTGCTCTAGCTTCCATCCATCCAGGGCTTCCAAGTAATAGGATCCTTGCCTCTAGTAGTTGATAACCATGTAAGGTCCTTCCCAATTCAGTCCTAACTTCACCTGGGCCGGGTTTTTGGTGGCCAAAGAAACCCTTTTAAGGACGAGATCCCCAATGTTAAAGCGCTTGGGTTTCACCATGGCATCTTACTGCTTTGCCATAAGATTTTTGTACCTTGCTATTCTCTGCTCCGCGTCCATCCTCACCACGTCTACAAAATCGAGGTTAAGACGAAGCTGTTCCTTGTTTTCTTCATCTTGGTACTTAATCACCCTATGGCTGGCCATGCGCACCTTTGCAGGTATAATAGCTTCACTTCTGTAAGCTAGTTTAAAAGGATTTTCCCCCATAGGAGTCCTCACTGTTGTTCTATAAGCCCACAAAACACTTGGTAGTTCATCCGGCCATACTCCCTTTGCCCCTTCAAGCCGAGTCTTGATGATTTTCAATAAGGATCGGTTTGCTACTTCTGCTTGTCCATTGGCCTGTGGGTGGGAGGATGAGGAATAATGGTTCTTGATTCCAAGTTGTTCACAAAATTCCCTGAAAGGTGTGTTGTCAAACTGTCGTCCATTGTCAGACACTAGAACCCTAGGTACTCCAAATTTGCATACAATACTTTTCCAAACGAAGTTTTTGACATTCTGTTATGTAATCTTCGCTAAGGGTTCAGCTTCTACCCATTTAGTGAAATAATCTATTCCTACCACCAAAAACCTCATCTGTCTAGTTCCAGTTAGAAATTGGCCTAAAATATCCAAACCCCATTGTGCAAAAGGCCAAGGGGCCATCATTGGGGTAAGATACTCTGATGGCTGTCTAGGAATATTACTGAAATGTTAACATTGATCACATGCCTTAACATATGCCTTAGCATCAGCTTGGATGATTGGTCAATAGTATCCTGCACAGACGACCTTGTGGATGAGTGATCTGGCTCCTGAGAGGTTACCACATGCTCCTTCATGAACTTTTCTCAATACGTAATTTACCTCGTCTAGAGCTAAACACTTTAGGTAAGGCTGGGAAAAACCTCTTTTGTATAACACTTCGTCCATAAGAATGTACCTGGCTGATTTAACCCTGAGCTTTCTAACTTCGTCCTTCCCCTCTAGAAGCCTTCCATCTTTCAGGTATGATACTATTAGGGTCATCCAATTTTCCTCACCTTCTATCTGCAATATTTCTGGGAGGTTTATGCTTGGCATGTATTGTATTTCATCAAACTCGTCCATTGCTTCATTTGCGGAGGCATCCTTTGCCAGAGTATCAGCTTTTACATTCTCTTCCCTTGGGATTTGAACAAAATCAGCTACTTTGAATTTCTTCACAATGTGTACCACCTTCTTTAAATATCTCTTCATTCTGTCTTCCTTGGCTTCACATGTTCCATTTACTTGGCCTATGACCAACAGAGAGTCTCCCAAGATGAGTATTGAGTCTTCTTCTACAGATTTAGCCAACTCCAAACCTTTAAGAAAGGCTTCATACTCCACTTCATTGTTAGTTATTTGGTACTGCAAGCGAACCTTGTGCTTCAATTTATCTCCTTCTGGTGACTGCAAAACAACTCCTATACCTCCTGCATGCAGTGTAGACGATCCATCTACATGGACGACCCATTTTTTATTGTCTTCTCTTCCGCCTAAGTCCTTATAACTTGGAGTGAACTCTGCAATGAAATCTGCCAGGGCTTTGAGCCTTTATTGCATTTCTCAGTTAGTACCGAATGTCAAATTCACTAAGCTCGACTGCCCATTAAATCAGTCGCCCTGCAACTTCCAACTTGTTCATTGCCTTCTTGAGCGGATGGTCCGTCATGACATTGATGACATAAACTTGGAAGTAATGTCTTAACTTCCTAGAAGCTGTTATTAGTGCAAAAGCTAACTTCTCTATCAGTGGATACCTTCCTTCTGCTCCTCTAAGTGCTCGGCTAGTGTAATACACAGGCTTTTGCACCTTCCCTTCCTCCCTGATCAACGCTGAACTCACGGCATGTAGGGACACTGCTAAGTATAGATACAATTCCTCTCCTAGCACAAACGGACTTAACAATGGAGCCGTGGTAAGATAGTCCTTTAGATTTTGGAAGGCCTTTTGATACTCGTCCGTCCATTCGAATACCTTCCTAAGGACTTTGAAGAAGGGTAAACACTTGTCTGTGACTTTTGAAACAAACTTGTTCAAAGCAGCAACTCGTCCAGTGAGGGACTGGACTTCTTTGACATTTTTAGGTGGTTCCATGTTTAATATGGCTTGGATCTTGTCTGGATTTGCTTCAATTCCTCTCTGTAAAACCATGAATCCTAGAAACTTTCCTGACGATACTCCGAATGCTCATTTACTTGGGTTCAGTTTCATCTTATATCGCCTAAGTGTTTCAAAGGTTTCCTAAAGATCGTCCAAATGGCTTTCCTCGTCTAAACTCTTCACAAGCATATCATCAACGTACACCTCCACATTCCGTCCTATCTGTGGGCGGAACATGTGATTCACCAACCTTTGATATGTTGCCCCTGCATTCTTCAGACCGAAGGGCATCACCTTATAACAAAAAAAACCTTGACTAGTAATAAAGGAGGTCTTTTCTTGGTCAGTTTCGTCATTCTTTATTTGATTATATCCTGAGAAAGTGTCGATGAAGCTCAACAACTGATAGCCAGCTATAGAATCCACCAATTGATCAAAGCGTGGCAAAGGATAACTATCCTTAGGGCAAGCCTTGTTCAAGTCAGTGAAGTCTACGCACATCCTCCACTTGCCATTTGCCTTCTTCACTATCACCACATTGGCTAACCAATTCGGGTAATAGAATTCCCGAATAAACTGTGCTGTGGTCAGTTTCTGAACCTCTTTTTTGATAGCCTTATCTCTTTCAGGAGCAAACACCCTCTTCTTTTGACGAACAGGCTTAGAAGAGGGGTACACATTCAATCAATGAGTAATTACACTTGGATCGAATCCTGGCATGTCATTATGACTCCACGCAAAAACATCGATACTCTTCCTCAGAAACTGGATGAAGTCTTTTTTTGCCTTCTCCTTCATACTTATTCCAATTCTGGTGAACTTTTCAGGATCATTTTCTTGTAATAAAACGTCTTCCAATACTTCAGTAGGTTCCGCAACAACTCTTCTTTCTTCAATATTCATTGTCTGGTTCTACTCGTCCGTGGCCAACATGGCTAAATAGCATTCTCTTGCTACTAGTTGGTCTCCCTGCACTTGTTCTACCCCATATTCTGTAGGGAATTTAATGGATAGATGGTATGTAGACGTGATCGCCTTCCAACTGTTCAAATTTGGTCTTCCAATAATAGCATTGTATGAGGACGAACAATCCACCACGAGAAAATTAACTTCCTTGGTTATCTGTTGTGGGTATGACCCCACCACTACAGGTAACGTAATGGTGCCTACAGGCTGCACCTTCATTCCTCCAAATCCTATCAATGGCGAACATACTGGATGAAGTTGATCTCGTCCAAACCTCATCTGCTGGAAGGCAGGGTAGTACAATATGTCTGCTGAACTTCCATTATCCATCAACACTCTCCTGGTTGTATAATCTGCGATGAGTAAAGTAATGACAATTGCATCATCATGTGGGTGATGGATCCTTTCAACTTCTTCGTTAGTGAATGAAATAGTTGGCTCGTCAATCCCTCTCGTTCTTGGGGATCGTCCAGAGAGTTGGACATTTTGCACCACTTTGAGATACGTCTTCTTTGACTTGGAAAACTGTCCTGTCAAAGTCCCTCATATGATAATCCTTATTTCTCCAAGTGGGGGCCGTGATGATTCTTTCGTCTTTCCCTTCAACTTCTCATCTTTATGATCCCTTCCAACGAAGTGCCTCAACTTTCCTTGTCTAATGAGATTCTCGATCTGCTGCTTCAAGTCATAACACTCGTCCGTGTCATGCCCATGATCTCTATGGAAACGACAATATTTATTCTTATTGCACTTGTTGGGATCTCTTTTCATCTTCTCTAGCCACTTCAAGGAAGGATCATCCTTAATTTGCATGAGCACTTAATCGAGTAGGGCATTTAAGGGTGTATAATTCTAATTCCTTCCCGAGGACGGACCTATCTTCCTATTGTCCCGATCCTTCTTTTCTCCTATGCAAGCCTTCTTTGGACGAGGGCCTTGTTTGGTATGACGAGCTAGGTCTAATTCCGTTTGTTCTTCTTTCTTTCTCTTCTTGGCTATGATCACATCCTCTGCATTCATGAAATTCTGGGCCAAGTGGACGAGTTCAGCCATGGTTTAGGGTTCCTGCTCATAGAGTTTATAGATGAACAAATCCGAATTGACTCCATTATGGAAGGTAGCCAACAGCAATTTGTCGTCCATTTTGTCTACTGTGAGGGCTTCCCTGTTGAAACGAGTAATGAAGGACCGCAAACTTTCATTCTCCCCTTACTCTATGGTCAACAAGTTGGACGAGGAACGCTTGGGTCTTTGTCCTCCGATAAAATTGTTGACAAATAATTTACTCAATTCTTCAAAGGAAATCACTATATTGGGAGGTATTTTACTAAACCATACTCGTGCTGGTCTTTTAAGGGTTGTAGGGAAGGCTTTACACATAATCTTGTCCGAAACCCCTTGAAGGTGCATTTTAGTCTTGAAAGTTGCAATGTGATCACACGGGTCACGCATTCCATCGTACGAGTCCAAGGAAGGCATTTTGAACTTAGGAGGCAAGGGGTGACTATTGATGGCAGGCGTGAAACGGGAGTCGGTTCGATGAACCAAGTCATCTACAGAATTCGCCCTTTTCATATTTTCTCTCATTTCGTCCATCACCTTCCTCATCTGGTCCATCTCCTTCTCCAAATGTGGCACTCTCCGTGAGGCAGTGCCCCTTGATTGGTTTTCAGGCTCAACATTTTCTCCTCTGTCTTCCTGACTTTGGGATTGCTCCTCTGCATATCTTTCAAGATGTTGCCTTCTCAGACCAATCTCCCTGGTCAATTTCCAATTCTGACGGGTTAACTCTACCATGGTGGCTACCATGGATTGTATATGTTGGATGGAAGGTGATTGCGTGACAGGTGCTGACTGATGGTCGCAGTTGGGATTATTGGATGTGTCCCTGCTTTCCTGATGACCTAGGCTTATAGCCCTTGATCTTGTCCGAACCATATAGCCTTTTGTCTAAGAAAGACCAATTTGCAAAAATACAAATCGCCTTCCCACAAACGGCACCAACGAATGCTACACGGGATCAGTAAGTTGAATGTTCCGACTTCAATGGGACTACTAGTTGTTTTAAAGGCCTGCAAAGATGAACACACTATCAAAGGGGACCGGGGTGGACCGGCCAAACACCCTCCGATGCCTAAGTTAGTTTTTCACAAGAATAGAGTTCCAACTTTTTAGAAGTAAAATCTCAGAATGCACTTACTTTAATTTGATTCAGACCGGTCCTTATATAGAGAACCTTGGAGCGGTTATTGGCTTAGTAACTTTCCCAAGATTCGTGAAAATCAGTGAGTCCAGACATAACTTCCTCAACGGCTATAGGAGTTACAACTGCTGGTGGAAGTTAAGTACTTATGAGGAATTTGTGGTGATGAATATGGGTTGGGTAACCGCTCCAAGATTTTGTGGCTCGAATCCTCTACACACGTGAGTGAGTCAATACTTGAGAATTTCCCAAGTGTTATGTGGTCGTCCATATGCTTTGCCGATGGACGACTCTTTTGCTCATATTTGAACATTTGGCTCAAGGCTCATGGACGATCCATATGGACGAACATTAGATTTAATTTTCACTATCCCATCACTGAGGTTTTGACCGTTACTTTAGATCTCACTCCTGATATATCAAAACAACCTGCACTTCATGATTAGGTCCATTATTTTCTCAAGATTAAGAGTTCATGTAAATAGAAGTCGTGAGATTTATTATTCATTTGACAGTCTTTAAGAGAATAATAAATCTCACAGCGGTTCAGTTCAATATGTCTTAACTCTTAAAACATATCAACACATTAACTAGAAGTCTCCACTTTCATGATCAAGACAAATCATCTTAGTTGATATGTTATAGTCTTCGCAAATGCAATGCCCAATTTCATCACCGACTACGAACTAAAATTCTGAATTTACAAAGAACTTGTGACTTATATCTTCTGTGACTAAATCACATAAATCACATACTATGCATCTCATGGACTATATGATAATGTTCGAATATTCAAGTTACCATTATTTCAAATAATAATAAAACAACTTTATTAATCACAACATTAAGTCATACATTAAGTTATATATAATGTGATACATAGCATCATACAATAGGATTTAAGGGCACTATCTTAACAAAATTTTGGTGTCTCCTCTCTTGTCAAAGAAAAGGGCCCATTATTAATATTGCTACTCTCCTGTATCACACAAAGGTCCATCTCCTATTCCCCTAATCCGATAAATAGTTTTCCCAAAACCAAATACAAAAAATAGAACTACATACTGCCAACAGTTTTGCCAAAGTATCAACATCAATATTGATTGCCCAAAACCCAATATAAAATTTAAACTTAAAAAAAAAAAAAAAACCGTTTACAATTCAAATTTGATTAAAGAAAAAAAAAAAATATATATATATATATATATATATATATATATATTTGGAAGCTCGTTCTAAATATAGTGGACGAGTAAAATGTACTTAGATAAATTTCAAACAGTCCAAAACAACGGACCTTATAAATAAAATAAATAAATAAATAAAAAACAGAGAAAGGAAAACTAAGATGCTAAAATTTGACATTTTCATTGAGGGGGGTCATCTCCAATGTTTGGGTCATCTTGGGCAGGCTGATTAGTGGCATTGTCTTCAATATTAATATCTTCGAAGCTCATCTGGAGGAGAGAGCTTGTAGCAGCACCAAGGTTGAGCTTAATGGAGCTAAAGTCAACTTCAGGGAAGTTTTCCATAGCGTCCATGCGAAAATCATCCAAGCCCGCTGCGTAGTGGGTGTCTAGCAAATCAGTGAATTGTTTAGAGGCTCTGAACTCCACTACCACGTCTTCTTTTGCCTTGTTAAGAAGGGTACTCAGCTCGTCATTCCTCTTTTGAAGGTGGTCAAGATGAGTATCCTTCTCTACAATATCAGCTCTAAGCTCTTCAACCAGGTTTTGTAGCTCCTTAGCCTCATCATTAGCCTTGGCTACCACCTCAGCCCATGCCTTGCAGTCATTCTTGACCTCCTGGATCCTCGTCTCAAGCAGGATCCTCGTCTTGTCCATCTCCTTGGCCTGCCTAGACGTAGCTATGAACTTTGACATGGCCTACACAAGTGATTAAAAATTCTATTAAAAAATATATATACATATACATATTACTATGACAAGACAAGGTAAAAGTGATTACCTTGAAAAGATCATGAACACCAGAATGCTCAAATTCTTTCAAGGACATGTCATAGCACACTGCCACGTCCTCACCAGTTACAGCCTTCTCAAACCTCTCCCAAGCTAAGTCCTCATTTTCCAGGAGGTTCATAGGAACCCTTTGGGAAGGCTGAGATGAGGCGGGATCAGTGGTCTTGGCCGGAGTGACCTCAATAGGAATGGACGAATCTGTATCCTGGATTTGAATAGACGGCTGCTGGAAGGTAGGAAGAGTAGGAAGGCTAGGCTTGATGACCCTGGGCTTGGACGACCTGTGCTTAGCCCTCTTCTCCTTACAACGACTTGGAAGATTTTCCAAGTCAATTGTTTTTGATAAATTTTTTCTTTTATCACCAACAGTTGGACGAGGCTGAGATTGGACCTCCTGCCTGATTGCCTCATCCACCACCTCCTTGCCTTTGTTTTCTTTCATGGTTGCCGTCCCTAAAAAGAAAAACTTTAGTTACTCAAGAAGTGATATTAAAATAAACTCTTAAAAAAAAAAGAGAAAGAAAGGGAAAAAGAGACTCACGCCTACGGATAGTAAGCTCGTGAGCTAGAGCTTCTGTAAACGGCTCAAGGCCAAGCCCCCAGATGGAAAGACACTGAAGGCTTACTAAAGAATGGAAAGCCCTGTCAGTGTATAGGCGAGCCTTTTGGACGCGTTCAAGATAAAACTTGCTCAAAGATGGTCGTCTAACACCTACAAAAAACAAAAAACAAAGAATTGTTAGACGATTACAAACAAAAATAGAATATATATGGAAAATAATAAAATGATAGTAATAATAAACATACCTTCAGGACGAAGGTTCCCTAACTCTCCAGTATAGGGGGCAAATGGATCCCTATCAACCTCAATGGTGTGTCCAGCCCAAAACCAGAGATGAAGAAAAACTCTGTCTTCCAGTTCCTATCTGAAATGACAAGGGATTTTATTAGTCTACAATCTTTCCCTCTAGTTGTAAATTGGTAAAAGCCAAGGGATTGGTTAATTTCTGAGGGCTTGTAGCAATAAAGGAACTTGTCCACAGTAAGAAGACAATCCCCTTCAAATACCTCCCTCCACAAAACTTGCACAGAGACAACCAGCCCCCATGCGTTAGGATTAAACTGGCATATTCCTAAGCCTAACCTGGTGAGTAACTCAGCGTTAAGGGGCAACCTCAAACGCCTAAAAGGTAAGCCTCATAAATACCTACGCCAAAACGGGGTTGACAACATCATTCCCCACGAACAGCTAACCTAAGGTTCAGGTCATCTGGAATTTGGTACCAACTCCTAAAGGATGTTAACCTATTTTCATTCATCTTGGAGTGAACCCCCAAAGTACAACTATATACTATCTCAACCTCGTCTTGAAGAGTGGACGAAGGAGCACTTGAGGTACCAGCCTTAAACCCAGAAGCTGCCCTCATCCTAAGCTTCTCCTGAAAAACTTCTAAGGGAATTCCAGGAACACCAGATGTATATTCCTTGTTGTAGTGTTCCCCCCACTACTGCTGTTACTACCACTACTGCTATCACTACTGGAGCCACTAAAACTAGTATCATGGTACTCGTTTATAGCCTTGTCAATGCTATTACTAGATGAAGAAAAGACAATCTCAGACATCTTGAAATTTGAAGGAAAACCTAAGAAGGAGGAAGAAGAGAGTACTTGGCTCTAGATGGAGGAAGAATGAGGACGCGGAATACTTCTAGACGAGGCACTAAACGAGGAATGTCAAAGAAAATTTGAGAAATGTGAAGGGCAGGAGAGGAATTCCACTATTTATAGGCAGTGAATCTTGGCATCTGAAATGACGCAACCAACTAGAGAACGACACGTGGCATATTCCTCGAGAAGGTAAATCAACGCGACTAATCACCAATGAGGTCATGACACGTGGCACGACATCTAACCACTAATGTAAAGGCACGTCCAAAGAACAGCAGTAAATTTTACAGTACTTTGGACGACCTTTGGACAAGGGGGCAACTGATGGTGAACTAAAAATTGAACCAACTCCAATTCGTCCATGACGGTCGTCCATGCCAAGAAGACAAGAATGACTGTACCTAGCAAAACGATCATCCAAAGGCATATGGGTCGTCCATGAGGAAAGCACCTGGACGACCCCCAGCACTTGGGAAATTCCATAGAGATTTATCTACAAGAGCTAGTAAATTGAACCACGTGTTATTATTTTGAGGCATGGGTAAGATCCTGGTTCATCGCTATAACTTCTTACTCAATACTTAACTTCCAACGACAGTTATAGAAGATAAAGATGAAATATTCTAACTCCTATAGCGGTTATGGAAGTTAACCTTGAACCCTCTGGCCACCTCAAATATAGGGGAAGTTACAAGACAAGCAACCGCTTCAAGAGCACACTATATAAACACTCATTCACATCAAATGAAGGTAAGTTTTAGACAACTCCTGAAAAGTTGGAACTCTAGAATTTAAGAGAGAGGTTCTTGGTCAGTCTGCCCCAGTCACCTCTGATTGTGTATTTTCCTTTTTAGGCCTTCCAAGCAATTACTAGATCATTGAAGCCCAAAGCATTCAGCCTACTGATTTTCTTTGTATCATCAATAT